>CM042173.1:36467915-36480482 GCA_023376005.1 Doryteuthis pealeii | reverse complement strand
GAACTTTATGGATCCAAACAAATTTCTTAATAGATTGTAGGGTTTTTAATTATGATCTGAGGAAACAACTAAAGCTGTATAATATTTACTACTCATTGTTTTTAAACTTGGTTAATTTCTTGAAATGTTAATAATTTTTAGATAGATTTAATTGCTAATAGTCCTAGGTATGATGGTAAACTACATAATGGTGAAGTTTCAATTCTAGAGCTCTGGGGAGTGTGGAGTAGTGATGCTGATAGCTTTTTGATTTAGTGTATCCTGGGATGCACATATTTATTTTGAATGAGTTCCTCGGGAAATTTCTGGACCTGAACTAAAGTTTCTTAATAGATTGTAGGGTTTTTATTTATGATCTGAGGAAACAACTAAAGCTGTCTAACTCCTACCTTGTAACAATATCCTGTGTAATTCATTTCTAAGAAAACATTGAAATGTATTTACACTTAGCTCGAAAATGGTGAGGGAAGAAAAAAGAAAAACACTGGGATGCATGGATATGATTTTACTGCAACCTTTTAGATTTTTGTGCACCAGGGACACAGGATGCATACCTATCAACATCTGTGTATTGGAGTATTTGCAATAGCTCTTATGTAAACATATCAAACGTATCCTGACCCGTATACATGGGATACATGGTAAATAGAGACAATACAGAGATGCTGATAGGTATGTGTTCTGCGTCACTTAACTGGCATAATAAAAATCATATCCATGCATCCAGTGTTTTTTTTTCTTCCCCACCATTTCTAGCTAGCTAATAAATACATTTCAATAATTTTTCTTTAAGTGTTTTCTTTTAACTGTATGGGGTACAAGGTAGGAGTTAGATGGTTTTAGTTGTTCATAGATATAAACTCTACAATTTGTTAAGAAACTTTAGTTGGGACCCATCAAATTTCCCGGGGACTTATACCTATCAACATCTGTGTATTGGAGTATTGCAATAGCTTAAGTAAACATATCAAACGTTATAATAATTAAATTCTTATACTGTGGTATATCCACAGGTCCTGCTAGTAAACATTATGCTAGCTCATACCCACAACTCACAGGTAATCTATAGCAGGTAACTTACCTGACCAAACAGGTGTTTTTTTTTCTTTTCTTTCTTTTTTTTTTTTTTTAATACAGCCATTATTTAATAGCAATACACCATGCCAGAAGAGCGATAAAAATATAAATTGAAATGTTATTTGTAGCCCATGAGATTAGATTGATTCAAATTGATATATTATATATATTGATATATTATATATATTGATATATTATATATATTGATTTTGTACAGTTTAGAATTAGTAAGTAAAGAACTTGCTGTGTCCTAGATATGAGACTACTAAATCCACCGTCTGATAAGTATGCTATCTTCTTATGTACAGTAGCAAAGCGTGGACCACATACTAAAGCTTCACCCTGTCGGCTGGGGCGTTATAGAATGCACCGACTGCACCCCTGCAGAGGGGTAAGACTCCTCCAATGAGGCCACCTGTTGCCATGGGTGGTGACCGTGATGTTTAAGGATAGAGCCCAGGTGGATGAACAGTTCATGACTTGCAATACTCCACTTTGGCTCTATCTTGGGCTAGACGGGCGGTCGGAGAGGCCCCCTCTGATCAATCGGCTGGTCACGTCAAGCCCTAGCACCTATATGATTTTCCCATCCCTATTGCCCTTATGGCAAGCCCCAATCCCTTTTTATCATATGGGTGCTAGAAGGCGGTGGCTGAGGGTCTACATGTCCTGGGAATGACGTTAAACTCTATCTGATGGTGAGGTTCCAGTTCTGGAGGTTTGGGGAATGTGGAGCACCCCTTCATCACCATTGCTCCCTGGTCCACTCTGACTTGGAGTGGTAGTACCTGTTAGGGTTCCATCTATAGGTTAAATAGAAAAACAAAATTGTATTATGCATTAAGAATGAATTTATTTCAAAACTTTGTCTGCATTAAATGACCCACCGAGGTTGATATGCCGTAAAACAAAACAAATCGAACCATACTAAAGCCACGAGATGAAATGAGACGATTAGTGATCTAGCTCAGTCGGTAGAGCGTTCGGTTTGGAATCACAAGATTCCTGGTTCGATATCGGCCCTTGCCAACTCAGCGTATGAATAGCACTGTGTGCTAAAGTAAGGAGCTGATGGTAGGTGTGGCCCTTTTTTAATATATATTAAGTGTTGATGAACTGGACAAAGTACATATCTGTCAACTTAAGCTTAATTGTCGTGGGTAAGGCACTAAACTTTATCTAGTGGTAAGATTATTTTTTTATTCTTTTTTTTTTTTTTTTTTTTTTTTTTAAACATGGCTTTTATGATATTATGATTTTGTGCTTTAAACATCTTTGACAATCCGGAGAGTCCGGTGGCTTCGGCCATGGACCGTGTAAACTACCATCGTTGATCCCAGGGTGCCATTCCCCTAGGCAACACCTTTAAAGGGGCAGGGCTGGGTTTATTGCCCGGTGCCTGAACCCCCCCCCCTTGAAAGGGAATGCCACGGGATTAACACATTTTTTTGCACCCGCCTCCCATGAGTCTAGGCTCGTGGGTGGTCCCACATTAATAGGGCCTTGTGCCTGACCCGTATACATGGGATACATGGTAAATAGAGACAATACAGAGATGCTGATAGGTATGTGTTCTGCGTCACTGACTGGCATAATAAAAATCATATCCATGCATCCCAGTGTTTTTTTTTCTTCCCCACCATTTCTAGCTAGCTATAAATACATTTCAATAATTTTTCTTTAAATGAATTACACTGTATGGGGTACAAGGTAGGAGTTAGATGGCTTTAGTTGTTCATAGATATAAACTCTACAATTTGTTAAGAAACTTTAGTTGGGACCCATCAAATTTCCCGTGGACTTATTCCAATCAAATACATGCGTCCCAGGTTGGACTAAATTAAAAAACTATCAGCATCACTGTATGTGTATATATATATATATATATATATATATATATGATGAGGGATTGTTTGTTATGATCTTCAGACTTGGGAGATATGAATCATTAATTATTTTTTATTTATAAGGATTAAATGTGGAAAGCAACAATATCTATTTCTCTGAATTTCTGAGATGAGGCTTGATAATTAGTATTATTTGGATTATTCAGTTATATGGTTCCAAGTAACTATTCCTATTTAATAATAGTAATAATGATAATAATGGCAAATAAACCCAGCCCTGTCCCTTTAAATCAATGGGGCAGGTATTGCCTGGGGGGGGATCATCATGCTGTTAATTAAACACCGGTCCAATGGCTGAAGCCACTGGACACAGGTTCTCAGGAGAGAACACATGCATTTCCATCGGGTATTACTATTAGCGCTATGCGAAATGCAAACAACCTCATCCAGGTTTTGAAATCAAAAATCGTCAAGTCAATCTTCTGCAATGATAACCATTAAATTACGTACCTTTATTTGGTTTAAATACTACTGTTCTTCTACGAGGATGGCTTCGGCATTAAATAACCCATCATGGTTGATATGTCATTAAACAAAGAAACCAAACAAAACCAAAACATTTAATTTGAAATTATTTTATTGTTATTAGTTAAGTGTTATCAGTAATAAATTTGGTTTTCTCTTTTTTTGTAAAGAGACCCAAAAATATCAATATTAGGTGTGGTTATGTGGTGTTTTCATTCTCTCTAAGCTGTGCAGATGAGTTTGTGTTGATTTGTAAATCCAACTAGAAAAACTGGGGGAACGAGTGAATCACTGTGAGAGACTCTGCAGATGAGTGGGAGGAGGAGGAGGAGGAGTGGGAGGAGGATGAGTGGAGGAGGAGGAGGACAGAAAGACGAAAGGAGTTCAATAGAAATATATTCATATAATTTTTTTTTTTTGGGGGGGAGGGTTATTTCCTAGTTGAGTAACATGAGTGACCCAGAAAAAACAGAACCCAAATTATTTATTTTCCCATTAAACTAACCCAAACCCCAACCCTAACCCTAACCCTAACCCTCTAGTTGAGTTAACAAATATAACTTGGGTTTTTTCTGGGTCACCCTGTAATATCATGAGGAAATAACCCATTTTTTTTTATTGAATCTTTATGAATTATTTAATGCTAAACAGTTTTTTTTTGTGTATTGCATTGAATATTGATAAGAGAACTATCAGAGCAAATAAACTGGAACCAAGACTGTCCTTTTGTTACCCTTTATAAATTATCTAGAGATGTAATTTTCTACCCTTGTCATTAAGAGTAATTTTGAAAGCTGTAATCATACTGATAGGTTTTGTTGAGTTTTTATCCTAAAAGTGACTTAGCTAGCTCAACTGTGCTGTCGGAGAGGCCCCCTCCGATCAATCGGCTGGTCACGTCAAGCCCTAGCACCTATATGATTTTCCCAACCCCTTATTTATCATATGGGTGCTAGAAGGCAGTGGCTGCGGGTCTACATGTCCTGGGAATGATGTTAAACTCTATCTGATGGTGAGGTTCCAGTTTTGGAGGTTTGGGTAATGTGGAGCACCCCTCATCACCATTGCTCCCTGGTCCACTCTGACCCGGAGTGGTAATACCTGTTAGGGTCCCATCTATGGGTTAAATAGAAAAACATGAGTTTATAAAAAAATTGTATTATCCATTAAGAATTGATTTATTTCAAAACTTTATTGGCATTAAATGACCCCAAAGTCTTGTGTTATTATCTAAAAACTACCAATGACACAGGGCTTCTGATAAAAAGAAATCCCCAATGGAAAACCAGACACGAAGTCCCCAAGACGAAGTCCAGACACCAGAAGAGACGCTAGAAGAATAGAAGTAAGAAAGTAAGGAAAGAGAGTATACAACAACAATACATGCAGGTTGTATAGTCACAAGGAGCTGTTTATTCCTTTGACGCATGTGGAAAGATAGAGGGAAAGAGAGAGAGAGTGTATGGTCAAATTATTCTATCTTTTAACATAGTATCATATTCTATACTGCTGTCCAAAAACCCATGGAGAACCGGCAGACGTCTGCTCTCACCAGAGCCCAGCTGAAAAAGAGTCAGATTTTCTCCTGTCCCATTTCTCGTACCGGCGTCACATCCGTTTCCGGTCAAAACCTGGAACTTACGTTTTTATTTTTAAATCTATTTCTGGGGTCATTCTTCGGTCGAATTACTGGCACCCCACTTAGTGTTTACTCTTCTAAAATGTTAACCTTTGTTTGTTCTTATTTCTTTTTCTTCTCTTTCTCCTTTCAATCCCTGTAAACCACAATAATTACGCTATACTTGCATATCAACCTTTGTTGGGTTGTTTAATGTCAAAGTCAGTCTTTTTTTTTCAAGCAGTTGTATGGGTTAGCTCAGTTGGTAGAATTGCAAGGTTCTGGGTTCAATACCTGTCCTTGCCAACTAGAAAACTGGGGGAACAAGTCAATCACCGTGAGAGACTCTGCAGATGCTTAGAAAAGGAGGATGAAAGAAAGATGAAAGGATTTCAATATGAATATGATTTTTTTTTTTATTGAATCTTTATGAATTATTTAATGCTAAGCAGTTCTTTTTTGTGTTTTGTATTGAATATTGATAAGAGAACTATCAGAGCAAATAAACTGGAACCAAGACTGTCCTTTTGTTACCCTTTATGAATTATCTAGAGATGTAATTTTCTACCCTCGTCATTAGGAGTAATTTAGAAAGCAATAATCATACCGATAGGCATTTCTCTGAATTTTTATTATTAGGATTATTCGGACTATTGTCCTCATCTTTATTGTTATCTACACTATTTCTCTGAATTTTTAAGATGAGGCTTGATAATTAGTATTATTTGGACTATTGTCCTCATCTTTATTGTTATTTACACTATTTCTCTGAATTTTTGTGATGAGGCTTGATAATTTTTATTATTAGGATTATTCGGACTATTGTCCTCATCTTTATTGTTATCTACACTATTTCTCTGAATTTTTAAGATGAGGCTTGATAATTAGTATTATTCGGACTATTGTCCTCATCTTTATTGTTATCAACACTATTTCTCTGAATTTTTGAGATGAGGCTTGATAATTTTTATTATTAGGATTATTCGGACTATTGTCCTCATCTTTATTGTTATCTACACTATTTCTCTGAATTTTTGAGATGAGGCTTCATAATTAGTACTTTTGGATTATTCGGACTATTGTCCTCATCTTTATTGTTATCTACACTATTTCTCTGAATTTTTGAGATGAGGCTTGATAATTTTTATTATTAGGATTATTCGGACTATTGTCCTCATCTTTATTGTTATCTATGCTATTTCTCTAAATATGAAGAGTTTAAATAAAATATTACCAAAAATATTTTTTATAAAATGGCTGACAGCTTTTTAATTTAGTACGTCATGGGACGTACATATTTGCTTTGAATGAGTCCCCGGGAAAATTTATGGGTCCCAACTAAAGCCATCTAACTCCTACCTTGTAACTTATTCTGTGTAATTCATTTCTAAGAAACTATTGAAATGTATTTACAGTTAGCTTAAAATGGTGAGGGAAGAAAAAAGAAAAACACTGGGATGCATGGATATGATTTCACTGCGTCCTTTTAGATTTTCAAAAATTCAGAGAAATAAAATACCAAAAATATTTTTTATAAAATCGCTGACACAGTGATGCTGATAGCTTTTTAATTTAGTGCGTCCTGGGATGTACATATTTGCTTTGAATGAGTCCCTGGGAAAATTTATGGGTCCCAACTAAAGCCATCTAACTCCTACCTTGTAACCTCTCCTGTGTAATTCATTTCTAAGAAACAATTGAGATGTATTTACAGTTAGCTTGAAATGGTGAGGGAAGAAAAAAGAAAAACACTGGGATGCATGGATATGGTTTTACTCTGTCCTTTTAGATTTTTGTGCGTCAGGGATGCGAGATGCGTAACTATCATCATCTCTGCAGATGAATATACTTTTTTAAATTTTTGGTAATGTGCCCTGCGTCCCTGATGCACAAAAATCTATCAGCATCTCGGCTGTATATATTTTAAAAACTTAAAATAGTCTTTAAATAATGGCAAGTTTGTTGTTAGTTTTCCTTGAAGCTTTTCAGTCAACTCTGGAGAAATAATTATGTTTATTTGTAGAAGAGACAAAAAGAAGCTTAAAAAAGTTTTTTTTTTTTCATTTTGAAATGACTCATAAAAAGATGGCACGTTTCTATTTGTGGGACTCATTTTCTATGTGTGTGACTCTCTCTCTCTTGAGGAATCTTCACTTACTGGGAATGTGTGTTTAATCAGAGAGAGAGAGAGACACACACACACATACACACTCACACATACACAGACACACTGACAAATAAATTGGAGAGAGAGAGTTGTATATGTGTGTGTCTCTCTCTTTTGAGGAATCCTCACTTAATGCGAATGTGTGTTTAATCAGTCATGGGAGAGAGTGAGTGAATGAGTAAGAGAGAGAGAGAGAGAGAGAGAGAGAGAGTGAGAGGCTTCAGTAACTCTATAAAGTTGTGTTCTAAAATATTGTGTGTACTAGTTATTCACAAAAGAATCCTTTTTCTTCAGGGTTAACTCAAGCTTTTTAATATACTGTGTGAAGATTTGTCTGTCTAAAAATCTTTATTTTTTACTCATTCTGCTGGCATATCTCTCTCTCTCTCTCTCTCTCTCTCTCTCTCTCTCTTTCTCTCTCCCTCTCTCGTGGGTGATTGCCCAGGTTTGCAGTAACCAAAAAATAATCTAGTATCATAGGTGTATTCCATTAGATATATAACAATAAACCACATGTTAATAACTATTCTTACCTGCTTATAATCTTTTGTGTGTTTGACTAGATATATAACAATAATGGCTGAGTTAAAAAAATTGAATACCCAACAAGAATGAATAAAACAAAATATCTTTGGTATAAAATAACTCAACAAGCGTTGACATATAGATAAACCTAAGTTTAATCTAAATTTGCATGAAACCAAATAGTGATGGGGGTGGGGGATTGTGTTACACCAATTGTCTTAAAAATCAGCATATACAGCAAAATGGAAGCGCGTGGTGTAGGGTTAAAGTCATGGGAAATGGACTCGTTGCCCCGAGTTCAAATCCTGGATGTGGTAATTGCATTTCAATTTGCGCTAATACCCTTGGGAAAGGTATGAATCCTACTCTCCCTCCAGCTATAGATAAATAGTAGGGCAGACTGGGCTCTTTAACCTTTGTTAGGCAACCAGTCTAAGAGAAGGAAAACTCTGAATTCAAACCTGTTTAACTCTGCTTAAGAAATTGACCTTGTGTCACATCCTGCTCGTGCGGAGGGGTTAGTAAATATATATATATACAGCAAATCCTGGATTTTACCTGAGTTCAATCACTGAATCCTGCTACAGGTGATAAATATATAATCATGTCAACCATATGGTATGCATACACATGCACACTCTTAGAATCAATTATTGGAAAGAAAAAATAAAAAAATATAGCACAATGATAACGATCTTAAATTTATCAATTCTAATCAATACTAACATTACAAATTATTTGACATCTAAAATCATGAATAATTAGATCATTATAAGGAATAGAATAAATTTGGAAATTAAATTAAAATTGCATCTATATATATATATATATATATATATATATATATATATATATATATATATATGAGTTAAGAGAAAGGAAATGAATCCGACAGTATAAGTATAGATAAAAGGATATGAAAACACACAATGCTGTTAAAATGAAAATATTTTATATCATATTCATAGCTAATATTGAACAATATTTCGATTTATAAAAATCATCTTCAGAGCTTATTTTTACTCCAGACTCATCAAGAGAGGAGCTGAAAATAATTTGAATTCAAAAGGAAAACATTGATGTTCTAAAAAGTCATGCGGTCGCTTCCAGCTCCTCTCTCAATGAGTCCGGAGTAAAAACAAGCTCTGAAGATGATTTTTATAAATCGATATATTGTTCAATATTAGCTATGAATATGATATAAAATATTTTCATTTTAACAACATATTGTGTGTTTTCATATCCTTTTATCTATACTTGTATATATATATATATATATATATATATATAATATATTATTTATATTTTTTTGCTTGAAGGCAATTACAATGCATATATCGTATAAAATCCGATGATTATTGAAAATAATCATGACAGGTAAACTCGGCAAATAATGCGCGCGATGTGGAACACCGTACAGCTGTTTAAACAAGAATATCTAAATATTTTGATTTTTTTATACTTGTAATTGATTGTTGGAAATAAATATATTAAAATAAAATGAAAATACTGAAAAAAATAAATGTTTTGAATTTTTTATATGTAATTAAATGTCGAAAAAAAAAAACGCCCCAAGTTGGCTACGGACTTTAATCGTAGCTGGGTTGGTTTTTCAGCAGTCACTGGTAGCAAGTTTTGAGGCAGGAGACTGGGATGGTCTTCCTCATAAATTACCTCAATTTATTTATAGAATAAACATTTCTTTGAACTAAGGTTGTCTTTTTTTCTTTTTTTTCTTTTTTTGTTGTTGTTGTGAAGTTATAAAATAAGAACCAGTGTGTCTGAGGATTGTCTAATACTCATGAAACTGGAGTAACGATGTATATATAAAGTAGTAAAGTTGTTGGGGTGGCCTAATGTCGGTATCAGCTAGACAGCGAGGGAGTGTATCCCCTTTTCACTAGCGTTATACCAAGGAGATTGTTTTTGCATCTGAGGTGGAGAGCCACACCTACCATCAGTTCTTTACTTTACCACACATATCTCTTTGCTACTCATACGCTGAGTTGGCGAAGACCAGTATCAAACTAGGAATGTTGTGGTTTCTAGCCGAACGCTCTAATGACTGAGCTAACCCGGCCCTATATACGTATACATATATCAGACCACAGTGCAAAATGCATCTAGCTGGATCTGGTCGAGGTTAAAAAGTATTCATCACGAATGATACGCGCGTGGAATCATCATTCCTGTGTTATTACGTAATATCTGCAAGCGCGTAATCACATCAACGGCCGAAAGCAAATGCGTTTTTAAATAGCAAAACTCCTAAAATGAACGGATCTTATAATTTTTTTCTCTGCATTATTTTATTTTATTTTATTTTTTAATACCCTGTTCGGTGGCAAAAGCTGCTTGGTAGCGCTGGGAGCAGCAGTCCCGCCTTAGCTACTGAAACTGTGTTATCACTCCTAGTTGGTGGCTGATGCGGGCAGGGTATCGAACGTGCTATCACACGTATGACGAAAAAAAAATATATGTATAAATATATATTCTTATGTTTGTTTGTTTTGTTTTGTTTTATGGCATATCAACCTCAGTGGGTTATTTAATGCCGATATAGTTTTGAAATAAATCAATTCTTAATGGATAATACATTTTTTTATAAATACATTTTTCTATTTAACCCATAGATGGGACCCTAACAGGTACTACCACTCCGGGTCAGAGTGGACCAGGGAACAATGGTGATGTAGGGGTGCTCCACATTCCCCAAACCTCCAAAACTGGAACCTCACCATCAAATAGAGTTTAACGTCATTCCCAGGACATGTAGACCCGCAGCCACCGCCTTCTAGCACCCATATGATAAAAAGGGGTTGGGGCTTGCCATAAGGGCAATAGGGTTGGGAAAATCATATAGGTGCTAGGGCTTGACGTGACCAGCCGATTGATCGGAGGGGGCTTCTCCGAACGCCCGTCTAGCCCAAGATAGGGCCAAAGTGGAGTATTGCATGTCATGAACTGCTCATCCACCTGGGCTCTATCTTTAAGCATCACGGGTCGCCACCCACAGCCGACAGGTGGCCCCATTGGGGGAGTCTTACCCCTCTGCAGAGGTGCAGTCGGTGCATTCTAACGCCCCAGTGGTATATATTCTTAGTGAAGGCATAATATTTATATTTTATTAGGTATCAATTTATTTATATGATAAATATTTCTTTCAGCTAAGGTTGTTTTTTTTTCTTTTTTTTTTCTTTTTTTTTCTTTTTTTTTTCTTTTTTTTTCTTTTTTTTTCTTTTTTTTCTTTTTTTCTTTTTAAGTTATAAGACCTAGTATCATTTTTTGACTATCAACTGTTGTTATTTATAAATAAAGCCATCTACACTATTAGGTCAACAGCTGTTTGAGTAGATTTTTCTCTTTTTGAAGTTTGTTTACATTTTCTTTTTACAATGTAGACAATCATCATTTTGCAATTCACTTTATCAACTGTTGCTATGACTACATGTCATTGATACTCCTGATACTCACTCTCTTACTCCTACTCACTTTTTTCTTTTCTTTTCTTTCTTTCTTTCTTTCTTTCTAACACTTAGCATCTTCCCTTTTTGTTGAAGCTTTTTGTGTTGGTGCTGCCAAGTGAAATATATTTTTAAAAAATGGTTGATATGCCGTAAAACAAACTGCAGAAAGTATTATGACTTCTAAATAACACCCAGCCAACCAACCAAAACCAACCACCCCTCAGAAAGTATCCTGACCCCTAGACAAAGCAAGTTAATGATCCCTGTGTGCCCCCCCCCCTAATATTTACCCATAACTGAGTAAGAAGAGCACTATTTTAAATGCAAACAGCCTCATTCAGTATTTAAACTCATTTTAACAATCATTTTGCAGTAATAAAGGACTATTTACTCGTAAATTCCTACCATAAAATAAACTGAACCCCCATTTTCATGTCCGTGTTTTTGTATTAAATGTTTTATTTTTCTTGCACCCGTTATTTTACAATACAAAATATATTTTCTTTATTTATTTTAATATTCATTTCAATATGCATATTCTAAAAGTTTTTATTTTGTGAGAATGGTTAGTTTTATAGTTGGGGGCTTGTTTTACAATTTAGGCATAAATTGGATCCTCCTTTTATGACCGTAATTTTTTTTTTTCGTCGACGATGATTAAAATCTGACGTTTTTATTTTAGAGTACCAAAGCCAAAAAGAAAAGAAATAACAACAACAAAAAGTAATATTCAACATTTTTCTCGTAAATTCCTGCCATAAAATTAGGCTTGGGCATTTTATGGTAGGAATTTACGAGTAAAAAGTTGAAGTGTAAAAACGAACCCCCCACTTTAAAACTAAGCATTCTCACAAAATAAAAGCTTTTAGAATATACACATTAAAGTGAATATTAAAATAAATAAAGGAAATATATTTAGTATTGTAACATAACGGGTGCAAGAAAAATAAAACATTTATTGCAAAAACACGGACATAAAATGGGGGTTCAGTTTATTTCATGGTAGGAATTTACGAGCAAATAGTCCTTTATTACCCATTTTGCTATCTACTTTATCAAGTAGATGTTACTATGACTACATGTCATTCATTCTCCTGATACTCTCTACTCTTACTCCTACTCTTTTCTTTTCTTTCTTTCTAACTAACACTTAGCCTCTTCTTTTTTGTTGAAGCTTTTTGTGTTGGTATTGCCAAGTCAAAATATATAAAAACAACATTTCCGTTTCACTATGTAAGATGTTTAAATGCTAAACATCTCTCTATATAAATAATATCCTGGGAATGACGTTTAAACTATCTTGATGGTTGAGGTTCCAGTTTTTGGGAGCGATCTCTCTTA
>CM042173.1:36441890-36467815 GCA_023376005.1 Doryteuthis pealeii | reverse complement strand
TTCAATTATTAAATTTACAAAAAAAAAAATTATTTTTTAAATATAAAATAACAAAACTCTTTATTTTATTGATTTCTTAAAGTATTAGTCTCTATTTTAGACATTATTAGTGGAGATTTAAAAGGTACCCAATTCGTGTATTCATTGGTGAGGTACATCTGATCATATCCCAGAGATGCTAAAGAGGTAACGTCCATACATCCCTGACCGACACAAAAAAAATCTAAAATGACTCAGTTAACATCATATCCATGCACTCCCAGTGTTTTTTATCTCTTTTTCTCTCACCATTTTTAAGCTAATTGTAAATTACCCCACTTTCAATAATTCTAGAATTAATTATACAGGATAGTTACAAGTAGCGATGGTAGACGGCTTTAGTATGCGGACCACCATAAAATTCGCCGGGACTCATTGGAAAGCAAAATATGTGCCGTTCCCAGGATCTGCACTAACAGTCAAAAACAGCTTCATCATCACTGCTGTAACTGTCTTTAGTCTTCAACATGTTACATTTCTCATAGAAATATTTTATGAGGGATTCGATATCTTCAACCAAAAATATTAGGTAATATTAATTGTAATTATGAAGGAGAAAAACACGTGCTGTCCCAACGGGGTCTCCGACCTTCAAAAACCCTACTCCGCGGCATGACTCATCCAAAATAACAAACCAGCCTCTCATAATTCTTGATGGTATTTATCGTAATTTCTTTGTTAGATATGAAGGCATCGTGATATATAGTTTGAGTATAGATGAGATCAGGCCTCTAAAATAGACATTAGATAAAACAAACAAAATAATAGTTGAAGATACTGTAAAGATGGTTTAAAGTGTATTATATTTGGACATACGAATAGACTTTTCCCTGACGAAGCTGATAAACAGAACCAAAACATAATAATATTACAGGCAAATGGATATGAAGGCAGATACACGTACATAGTAACAATGGGAGGACTACATAATCAACAAACAGATCCTACACAAAGATAAAGATGTTAAAGACACATTCGCACTGACAGTGATACACGACATACGATATACATTATCTATGAAGCACAGACATCGAGATTGAGACTCTTCAAGAGATAGTCACATAGCTGTTAAATAACTTACAGCTAATGTAAGGGGGGGCGGCACCCAACGAAGAGGGGTTTTAGATTAAAAAAATTCTACCCCATGTGAGCTCCGTAGTTGCTAAAAACAGGGGAAAAGAGAGGCCGAAGGGTTGAACCCCCGGCGCTTAAATACTCTAGCACCCTAGCGGGCAACCAGCAAACTAAAAGGCAGACCAACTCTCACCAGGCAATACAACAACGCTACAATACGAACAAATGGAGATTAGATAGATATTTTTCGACAAGTAAAATGTATTGTTCGCGGCCGGGGGGCTTCTTTTTTTTGTCGTAATTCTTTGATTATCTTAAACCTTTATACAAAAAACAAGCAATTAAAACAAAAAAAACATGAAAAAATTTAGTTTTTAAATAGTAATATATGATAAGACATTATGAACCAAAATGAGATAGATAGATAGAGTAGTTTTTGAATCTTCGAGACCTGAGGACAGGGTCGTCTATTTCTTAATAGTCACCGGCAGCAACTTCGTGAGGCGACGCGAGACCGGGTATGCATATCCTCATAGTACCGTAAATGTGTCTATATTTGAACATAAAACACATTCAGGATACTACGAACATCCAACAATACAGTTGTGCACCAGAATAGAAAGTAACTCTCACCAGAGTGCTAAAACATCGAGAGTAGGCGTATCGCTTAATGGTTCCGTAATTCCACTGTCCTCAGTATAATAATTCCAATGCAGTGTATAAATAGGTTCTTGAACCAGCTATGAGGCATATAGGCCGAAATGTACAATACATAGATTGACTTTTTTCTCGAGTTTGTTTACGCCTTACAAATTTTGGAACGATATATTCGCCTAATTCATTAATTATCAAACTAATATAATTTTTCAAATTAGGTATGACTTCATTACCATGCACATTTCCTCAAAAAAATTTTTGGCTATCGCCGATCTCCAAACACAACGTTGTTGCTCATACTCCTTCGATACTGTGTGCAGTAAGTCCCCAACATAAATCATGTAGGATATATATCAGTGACTTTAAAAAGAAACCTGGAAATCTGGAAACCTAGCTCTGTAGGTCTCGTAACCAGTTTGACCAATCCCCACCTGTCATGCCTGGTCAGTTAGAGTTCGAACTCACCACACAAAGCGGGCTTCCTGGTCTATATCTCATGAAAGGTAGCTAGGCTAGTCGACCAACAGTAAAGACAGGCATTAAAGGCTTTATAAAAGAAAAAAGTAAAAAGAAATCATTCCCCAAAGTATTGAAGTACAAAAGCAATTCTCATAGTATTGCTTTTGACAATCAAACTTTTGAAATGTTGTATACAGACTAAATCATTACGAAGAGAAAAGGATTCCTTGTTATCAAAAAGCTGAAAAGTATTCATACCAAACAATACTTGTTTTTCATCGAGGTGTATTTGTTTAAGAAAATGGTAATTCACTCTAAGAATTAAAGAAATGTCTAGAGTAAAGAATGTTAGAAACCAAAATAAAATCGTATTCTGTATCTTCTTATAATGGAAATTTGTGTGTTTTCGTCTGTAACCGAAACTTATATTTATCTTCAAGTTAACAAATTCCTGTATGTCACATTTCTATAGGATTTTATTTTTTGCATCTTAAACCTCATTTTATTAAATAATGTTTTACATTATTTACATACTTGTTGACCATATCTACTTAAGAATAACATGCCAATTGATTAAATTCATATATACAAACAAAAATAGCAGGTTGTAGCAGTTTGGAATGGTAAGCAATTTCCGCACGTATTGATCTTAAAAATCTGATTTTAACTAAAATATGTCCGCTTAGATTATTGATTTCTAATTGTTTGTGTTTTATTCAACTTAATACGAATTATTATTCTAAAATTCTCAGAGATAACATCTTTTCAACAAGTGAAATTTCCATTACGAAGAAAAACATAACTGTACTTTTAATTCTTTACTTCCTATTTTAACTAAATAGTTAGAATTCAGGGAAAATTACCAATGATAAACAAAGACGGAGTGAGATAAGTGTAAGTTTCAGATTTATTCTTATTCTTTCCATTATACCCCCTCTGTTTCAAATCGTTTTATCTGCCTTTCTTATTTAGTTCCGTTATCCTTTTTTAATTCAATACACATATTTTATTACATTTTAAAGACTTTTCAAATACTTGCACCCGGAGGGTGGCATATATTTTGCTAGTCTTACTAATTACAGAATCTATTTATAACCAAAAAAGAAAATGGGGTCCATTAAGACTTAAGCATATTTATTTAGATAAGCCAAACACTGAAACAATACTAAAATCTTATATAATAGAGATTTGTGTTTTTTGTCTCTAAACTCTGACACTATATCTCCACTACTCTAACGAACTCTTACACATCCTCGTGACTGAAATTCTACTCTAAGTTTCAAGATCCCCATTCCGAAAGGATTTACTCAAAAAACATGGGCAATAAATGATCCTTTTCATTTTAAAAGTTACCTGTTATTCCCTTAAATCAAAGACTTCTAAATATATCATATTACATTTAAACAAAAGGCTATCATTTCAGGTAGATTAGGAAAAAATGATTCCGCTATCGTCGCTGCCTACTTCCAGTCCGGGTGGAAATGAGGCAGTATGATGTTAAGAGTTAAGTCACAATTCCTTTGTTATTTATGCACATTCTAACTTCATTTATTATTTAAACTCTTAATTATTAATAGTCCATGACTTGCCAAATACTACCACTTTGGCCCTATCTTTGGGCTAGACGGGGGCGGTCGGAGAGGCCCCCTCCGATCAATCGGCTGCGTCACGTCAAGGCCCTAGCACCTATTATGAATTTTCCAACCCATTACCCTACTTACCTTTTATCATTATGGCGTGCTAGAATGGCGGTGCTGAGGGTCTAACATGTCTCGAGATGACGTAAACTCTAGGTCTGATGGTAGTCCAGTTTTGGAGGTTTGGGAATGTTAAAGACCCACTAGGTTGATATTGCCGTAAACAAAACAAAACAAATAATTATTAATAAAAATTGTTACATTTATCCAATATCTTGGCTATATCTAATTTATCTAATTAACATGGAAATTGTATTATATATACAACAAAATCAGTTTACAATGTGAACAGGGAAAGATAATTTGCATATTGATATTAAAAATTTTATTTTAATAAATATTGCTTGTATTATGATTTCTTAATTGTTTGGTTTTATCTTAATGAATATTGAGCAAAAATCTCAGGGATAAATCTTAAACAGACAATCCATATTTGGAAATTCATAAACTAATCATTCTCCCCCTGCCGCCAGGGGGCGAATGCCATACATCGTATGTTAGCGCCAAATACCAAGAACTTCAACTTATCGCAAAGCAGTTACTGGAGAAGAGACGTCAAAAGAAACGCTCTTCATTAACTTAGCCCAAAATCAGGACCTTCTTATCCGCAGCACCCATGAGGTAGTCACGAAAAACAGCGGTCCCTACATTTCATTCATCACTATAGCCCAAAAAAAAGGCTTACTTATCGAAACGGTAGTACTGGAGGAGAGAAGTAAAAACACCAAGCTCTCATTACCAGCCACCAAACAGGGCCCACTATCACAAAGAACTTTACAACCAGGTCCCCCTTCTAAGGCATAGTATTCTGCATACTGCATAAAGCCGGTACTATTGCACACTTACTGAAGGACGAAGACCTACCGAGACGAAGCATTCTCATCAACCATTGCCTACCGACGAGAAGAAAACGTGTTATCACCCATTATCACTCTGTTTTGAAACAAGACCTTGAATAACAAAGACTACCTCTCGCTTTCTCGTCTATTCTGTGATAAATAATTTATTATCACCTTCCCATATTACAACAAATGGCCTGAAGATGATCTAATAATAGATGAAAAAACACTGCAGCATGGCCAATAAACTCACCACTTAACCCATTAAACCTGTGTTTTTCATTTCTTAATATACTCATATAATATATATATATATATATATATATATATAACTTCAATCCTTTTATCAATTTTAAAATTTAGAAACGTATATACCATATTTATTAAGCACAATAAGGCTGTTGTGCATATGTTTTTTGTGTAAGTTTATGCATTGAAGTGTTTAATAAGTTTTTTAAAGGTTGCATAATTATTATCTTAACTAGGGCCCAAATATATGCACCCTCCGGTGCAAGTATTTAAGTTTTAATATAATAAATATGTGTATTTCAATAGAAAGGCTAATGGAACTAAATAAGAATACAGATAAAAAGATTTGAAGCAGAGGGGAGCTCATAATAAAAAAATTGGAACAACTGAAACTTATTCTTCCATCACTCCTCGTCTTTCATTGTTATTTTTTCTAATTTAAGTATTTAGTTAAAATTAGGAAGTTAAAGAATAAAATGACAGTTATTTATCTTGTTAATGGATTTCATTTAAGATTCAGTTGAAGAGATTTTTGCTTATATTCATTAAAATTAAAACCAAACAGTTAGAAATTCAATAATACTAAGCCCATATTTATTAATTCGATTTTTAATATTAATATGCAAATTAGCCTTCCGTTCACACTGTAAACCGCTATTTTGTTGTATATTATAAATATTAATTGCAGTTGCCAGTATGTGACATAGTTAACAGTATTAATAATGTAAGACATGTTATTAATAATTTGACGGTTTAGATAAATAAATAAAATCATAGAGAGAATGTGATGTCAATAACTAAGGGAATTGTGACTGAGTAGGAATATTATTTCGAGTTTACAGACAGAAAAAAAACCAACACATCTCCATTTTATAATAAGATATGTTTTCAATGCTAACAAAGATAAGGGTTTTCTTGTCATGTTAAAAAATATAACTCTTAGACAAATACACCAAAGAACAGCTATTCATAAAAACGGAATGTGAGCAGTGAAAAACAGCCATATATAAAAAGTGGTCATTATAAACAACAAGACACATATTAGTGAAAACTAATGGTAAAAATTAATGACTTAAAATTATACAAGTTAAATAAAATCAATGCAAAAATTATTACACTCATATACAGAGATGTTGATAGGTATGCACCCTGCGTCCCTGACACACAAAAATCTTTGGAAAAGGGCATGAATCAAACTATTTACTCCCTCAGCTATGGTTAAATAGTAGGACAGATAGCTCTTTAACCCTGGCTTTGGTAACTAGTCTGAGAAGGAACTCTGAATTCAAACCTGTTAAACTCCACTGTAAAAATTGACCTTGTGTCATATCCTACTATAAGTAAATAACAATTGACAATAATAATACACTTCATATACGGAGATTCTGATCAGGTACGGCACCTGCGTCCCTGACACACAAAAATTCTTTGGAAAGGCATGAAATCCAACATTCTCCCTCCAGCTTATGTTAAATAGTAGGATAGATACTTTTAACCCTGGCTTGGTAACCAGTCTAGGAGAAGGAACTCTGAAAATTCAAAACCTGTAAAACTCCACTTATAAAATTGACCTGTGTCATATCCTACTATAATGTAAATTAAAATTGACAAATATACACTCAATACAGAGATGCTAGATAGGTACGCACCCTTGCGTCCCTGACACACAAAAATTTTTGGAAAAGGCATGAATCCAACTATTCTCCCTCCAGCTATGGTTAAATTAGTAGACAGATAGCTCTTTAACCCTGGCTTGTAACTGTCTAGGAAAGGGAACTCTGAATTCAAACCTGTTAAACTTCTGCTTAAAAAAATTGACCTTGTGTCACATCCTACTATAAGTAAATAAAATTACAAAATATACACTCATATTACAGAGATGCGATAGGTAACACACCTGCGTCCCTTGATGCATAAAAATCTAAAAGGACGCAGTTAAAATCATATCCATGTCCCGTGTTTTTTCTTCTTCCGACACCATTCCAGCTGGCTTAACAATTTCAGTATTTTTCTTGTGAACGAATTAAACTGTATGGGTACAAGTAGAGGTTTAGATGGCTTAGTTTGTTCATAGATAAAAAAAAAAACTCTATAATTATTAGAAACATAGTTGGGAACCTATCAAATTTCCCAAGGACTCAAATCAAATATATGCGTCCAGGTCACTAAATTTTAAAAAAAAACTGTTTGTATCGAAAAAAGCATTTCTGCATTTTTTATGTGTTTATATATATATATACAGTGATGCTGATAGTTTTTTTAATTTAGTGAGACCTGGGACGCATATATTTGATTTGAGTCCTTGGGAAATTTGATAGGTCCCAACTAATGTTTCCTAATAAATTATAGAGTTTTTTTTTATCTATGAACAACTAAAGCCATCTAACCTCTACCTTGTACCCCATACAGTTTAATTCGTTTCCAAGAAAATACTGAAATGTTACAGCCAGCTGGAAATGGTGTAGGAAGAAAAAAAACACTGGGACATATGGATATGATTTTACTGCGTCCTTTTAGATTTTTATGCATCAGGGACGCAGGGTGTGTACCTATCAGCATCTCTGTATATGAGTGTATATTTTGTCAATTTTATTTACTTATAGTAGGATGTGACACAAGGTCAATTTTTTAAGCAGAGTTTAACAGGTTTGAATTCAGAGTTCCCTTTCCTAGACTAGTTACCAAGCCAGGGTTAAAGAGCTATCTGTCCTACTATTTAACCATAGCTGGAGGGAGAATAGTTGGATTCATGCCTTTTCCAAAAGATTTTTTGTGTGTCAGGGACGCAGGGTGCGTACCTATCAGCATCTCTGTATATGAGTGTATATTTTGTCAATTTTATTTACTTATAGTAGGATATGACACAAGGTCAATTTTTAAGTGGAGTTTAACAGGTTTGAATTCAGAGTTCCTTCTCCTAGACTAGTTACCAAGCCAGGGTTAAAGAGCTATCTATCCTACTATTTAACCATAGCTGGAGGGAGAATAGTTGGATTCATGCCTTTTCCAAAAGATTTTTTGTGTGTCAGGGACGCAGGGTGCGTACCTATCAGCATCTCTGTATATGAGTGTATATTTGTCAATTTTATTTACTTATAGTAGGATATGACACAAGGTCAATTTTTTAAGTGGAGTTTAACAGGTTTGAATTCAGAGTTCCTTCTCCTAGACTAGTTACCAAGCCAGGGTTAAAGAGCTATCTGTCCTACTATTTAACCATAGCTGGAGGGAGAATAGTTGGATTCATGCCTTTTCCAAAAGATTTTTGTGTGTCAGGGACGCAGGGTGCATACCTATCAACATCTCTGTATATGAGTGTATATTTTTGCAATTTTATTTACTTGTATATTTTAAGTCATTATTATTTACATTAGTTTCACTATATAGTGTCTTGTGTTATAAAATGACCAACTTTTATATATGGCTGTTTTTGCAATGTTAATTTTTATGAATAGCTGTCTTTGTGTATTTGGTCTAACAGATATTTTTTACATGACAAGAAAACCCTTATCTTTGTTAGCATTTGAAAAAACATATCTTATTATAATGGAGATTGTGTGTTTTTCTGTCTGTAACCGAAACTATATTCCTACTCAAGTCACAATTCCCTTAGTTATTGACATCACATTCTCCATGATTTTATTTTTATCTAAACCTCAATTATTAATAAAATTGTCTTACATTATTAATACTGTTAACTATGTCTACATACTGGCAACATGCAATTATATTTATATATACAACAAAATAGCGGTTTACAGTGTGAACGGGAAGGCTAATTTGCATATTAATATTAAAAAATCGAATTTAATAAATATGGGCTTAGTATTATTGATTTCTAACTGTTTGGTTTTATTTTAATGAATATAAGCAAAAATCTCTTCAATGAATCTTAAATGAAATCCATTAACAAGATAAAATAACTGTCATTTTATTCTTTACTTCCTATTTTAACTAAATACTTAAATTAGAAAAATAACAATGAAAGACGAGAGTGATGGAAGAATAAGTTTCAGTTGTTCCATTTTTTATTATACTCCCTCTGCTTCAAATCTTTTTATCTGTATTCTTATTTAGTTTCATTAGCCTTTCTAATTGAATACAATATTTTATTATATTAAAACTTAAATACTTGCACCCGGAGGGTGCATATATTTGCTAGTTAAGATAATAAATTATGCAACCTCTTAAAAACTTATTACACACTTTCAATGCATATACTTACACAAAAAACATATGCACAACAAGCCTGTATTGTGCTTAAATAAATATGGTATATACGTTTCTAATTTTAAATTGATAAAAGGATTGAAGTTATATATATATATATATATATATATATATATATGTAGTATATTAAGAAAAATGAAAAAACACAGGTTTAAATGGGTTAAGTGGTGAGTTTATTGGCCAATGCTGCAGTGTTTCAATCTATTAATTAGATCATCTTCAGGCCATTTGTTGGTATATGGAAGGTGATAATAAATTATTTATCACAGAATAACGAGAAAAGCGAGAGGTAGTCATTGTTATTCAGTCTTGTTTCAAAACAGAGTGATAATGGTGATAACACGGTTTTCTTCTCGTCGGTAGGAAATGTTGATGAGATGCTTCGTCTCGGTAGGTTCTCGTCCTTCAGTAAGTGTGCAATAGTACCGGCCTTTATGCAGTATGCAGATACTATGCCTTAGAAGGGAGCTGGTTGTAAAGTTCTGTGATAAGTGGGCCCTGTTTTGGGGCTTGGTAATGAGAGCTTGGTGTTTTTACTTCTCTCCTCCAGTACTACCTTTCGATAAGTAAGCCCTGTTTTTTGGGCTAAGTGATGAATGAAATGTAGGGACCGCTGTTTACGTGACTACACTCAGTGGGGTGCTCCGTGATAAGAAGGTCCTGATTTTGGGCTAAGTAATGAGAGCGTTTCTTTTGACGTCTCTCTCCAGTAACTGCTTTGCGATAAGTGAAGTTTTGGTATTTGGCGCTAACATACGATGTTGGCATTCGCCCCCTGGCGGCAGGGGGAGATGATTAGTTATAGAATTTCCAATATGGATTTCTTTTAAGATTTATCCCTGAGATTTTTGCTCATATTCATTAAGATAAAACCAAACAATTAGAAATCAATAATACTAAGCAAATATTTATTAAAATCAAATTTTTAATATCAATATGCAAATTATCTTTCCTGTTCACATTGTAAACTGCTATTTTGTTGTATATATAAATACAATTTCATGTTATTAGTAATTAGATATAGCCAAGATAATTGATAATGTAAAACAATTTTATTAATAATTATTTGTTTTGTTTTGTTTTACGGCATATCAACCTCAGTGGGTCATTTAACATTCCCCAAACCTCCAAAACTGGAACCTCACCATCAGATAGAGTTTAACGTCATTCCCAGGACATGTAGACCCTCAGCCACCGCCTTCTAGCACCCATATGATAAAAAAGGTAATAGGGTAATAGGGTTGGGAAAATCATATAGGTGCTAGGGCTTGACGTGACCAGCCGATTGATCGGAGGGGGCCTCTCCGACCGCCCGTCTAGCCCAAGATAGGGCCAAAGTGGAGTATTGCAAGTCATGGACTATTAATAATTAAGGTTTAAATAAAAATAAAATGAATTGAGAATGTGACATAAATAACAAAGGGAATTGTGACTTAACTCTTAACATCATACTGCCTCATTCCACCCGGACGGAAGTCACATTCATTTTTCTAATCTACCCTGAATGATAGCCTTTGTTTAAATGTAATATTGAATATATTTAGAAGTCTTTGATTTAAGGGAAATAACAGGTAACTTTAAATGAAAAGGTCATTTTTAGCCATTTTTTGATAAATCCTTATCGGAATGGGGATCTTAACTTAGAAAATTCTCAACAGGATGTTAAGAGTTTAAGTAGTGATATAGTTTCAGTTAGAGACAAACACAATCTCTATTATAATAAGATTTTAGTATTTTTCAGTGTTTGCTTATCTAAATAAAATGCTTAAGTCTTATGACCTTTTCTTTTGTTACTAATAGATTTGTAATTAGTAAGACTAGCAAATATATGCACCCTCCGGGTGCAAGTATTTAAGTTTTAATGTAATAAAATATTGTATTGAATTAAAAAGGATAACGGAACTAAATAAGAAGGCAGATAAAAAGATTTGAAACAGAGGGGGTATAATGGAAAAATAGAACAACTGAAACTTACACTTATCTCACTCCCGTCTTTCATTGGTAAATTTTCCTAATTTAACTATTTAGTTAAAATAGGAAGTAAAGAATAAAAATACAGTTATTTTTTCTTGTTAATGGATTTCTTTTAAGATTTATCTCTGAGATTTTAGATAATATTCATTAAGATAAAACCAAACAATTAGAAATCAATAATACTAAGCACATATTTATTAAAATCAGATTTTTAAGATCAATATGCAAATTAGCCTTCCCATTCACACTGTAAACTGCTATTTTGTTGTATATATATATAAATACAATTGCATGTTATTCTTAAGTAGATATGGTCAACAGTATTAATAATGTAAAACAATTTTTAATAATAATTGAGGTTTAAATAAAAATAAAATCCTATAGAATGTGACATAAGGGAATTGTTACTTGAATAGTAATATAGTTTCGGTTACAGACAGAAAAACACACAATCTCCATTATAATAAGATACAGAATACATTTTATTTTGGTTTCTAACATTCTTTACTCTCAGACATTTCTTTTAATTCTTTGAATTACCATTTTCTTAAACAAATACACCTCGATGAAAAACAAGTATTGTTTGGTAGAATTACTTTTTCAGCTTTTGATACAAGGAAATCCTTTTCTCTTCTAATGATTTGTCTTGTATACAACATTTCAAAAGTTTGATTGTCAACAATATATGAGAATTGCTTTTACTTCAATACTTTTATTGGGGAATGATTTCTTTTTCTTTTTCTTTTAAAAAAAGCCTTTATCTGTTTTACTGTTGTCGACTAGCCTAGCTTACCTTTCATAGAGATATAGACAGGAAGCCGCTTTGTGTGTGATTCGAACTCTAACTGCCAGGCTGACAGGTGGGGATTCTAACTGTTACACTAGCTGGTTTTCCCAGATTTCTCGTTTGTTTTTAAACTGATATATCCTACATTTTTTGGGGACTTACTGCACGACAGTATGAGAGTATGCAAACAGTTTGTTTGAGATGGCGATAGCCAAAAATTTTTTTGAGAATATGTGCTTAATTGAAGTCATACCTAATTTGAAAATTAATTAGTTGATAATTAATGAATTAGGCGAATATATCTGTTCAAATGTAAGGCGTAAACAAATCGAGAAAAAGTCAATCTATGTATGTACATTTCGGCCTATTATGCCTCATAGCTGGTTCAAGACTATTTATACACTGCATTGGAATGATTACTGAGACTGTGAAGATTACGGAACCATTACGCGAACCGCCTACCTCGATGTTTTAGCACTCTGTTGAGAGTTACTCTATGTCTGGTGCAAACTGTATTTGGATGTTCTAGTATCCTGAATATTTTATGATTCAATATACAACATTTACGGTAATTTATGAGGAAGTGCATCCCGGTCTCCTGCCTCACGAGTTGCTGCCCGGTGACTATTAAAATAACGACCCAGCTCAGTCTATTCAAAACTATCCATCTATCTATCTATCTCAATTTGTTCATATTTATCTATATTACTTTAAAAACTAAGATTTTTATTCATGTTTGTTTAATGTCTTGTTTTTAGTTTAAATAAACAAGAATTACGACAAAAAAAGAAGCCCCCCCCCGCGAATACATTTACTTGTCGAAAATATCTATCTATCTCCATTTGTTCGTATTGTAGCGTTAGTTTGTATTTGCCTGGTGGAGTTGTCTGCCCCTTTTAGTTTGCTGGTGCCCGCTAGGGTGCTAGAGTATTTAAGCGCCGGGTTCAAACCCTTTCGGCCTCTTTTCCTGTTTTAGCAACTACGAGCCACATGGGGTAGATTTTATCTAACCCCTCTCGTTGGGGCTCCGCCCCCCCTTACATTACTGTAAGTTATTAACAGCATGGACTATCTCTAGTCTCATGTCTGTACTCATATATGTATATCTGTATCATTCATGAATGTGTCTTTATCTTTATTTGTGTACTCTTTGTTTATGTACCCTTTTACTATGTACGTTGTATCTCTTCATATCCATTTGCTGTATATATTAAATGTTTTGTCTGTTAACCTTCGTCGGAGTTATTCGTATTCCAAGTATATATAACTTTAAACCATTCTTACAGTATCTATCAATATTATTTTGTTTGTTTATCTATCTATTTATCTATCTCAGTCTATTCCAAACTATATATCCATCTTCATATCTAAACAAGAATTACGATAAATACACAAGAATTATGACGAGCTGGGGTTGTTATTTTGATAGTCACCGGGTAGTGGTTTTTGAGGCGGGAGACCGGGACGCACTTCCTCATAAATTACCACATTAAAATTACCAATAAAATTTTTGGTTGATTCAATCCTGCATAAAATATTTCTAGAGAAATGTAAACATTGAAGACTAAAAGACAGTACACAGTGATGATGATAGCTTTTTGATTTAGTGCATCCTGGGACGCACATATTTGCTTTCAATGAGTCCCCGGGAAAATTTATGGGTCCCAACTAAAGCCGTCTACCTCCTACCTTGTAACCTATCCTGTATAATTAATTTCTAAGAAATTATTGAAATGTATTTACAATTAGCTTAAAATGGTGAGAGAAGAAAAGAGAAAAACACTGGGATGCATGGATATGATTTTACTGAGTCCTTTTAGATTTTTGTGTGTCAGGGATGTAGGACGTGTACCTCTTAGCATCTCTGGATATGATCAAGATGTACCACAATGACACTATTGTAGCCTTTTAATCTCCACTAATATGTCTAGAATAAGAGACTAATACTTTAAGAATACAATAAAAAATAAAGAAAGTTTTATTTGTATTTAATGAAAAGATTTCAGATGTGTATTATTAGCGTTATTCGGACTATTGTCCTCATCTTCATTGTTATTTGTACAACGTTTCGGCCAATATACCCTCTGGCCTTCAGGTATTTCTTGTCGGACTCGGGAACCTTCTCGGACTCGGGAACCTTCTTTTCGAACTCGGGAACTTTCTTGTCGTATTCGGGAGCCATCACGGAACTTTGAACCTAACCCTTTATTTATTCCACGGGGGTATCCTGTTCTCATTCTGCTAACCATAGCTGGAGAAGGCCGGAGGGTATATCGGCCAAAACGTTGTACAAATAACAATGAAGATGGGGATAATAGTCCGAATAACACTAATAATACTAATCTTCAAGCCTCATCTCAAACATTCAGAGAGATTTCAGATTTGTTAGGTTCATATCTAACGAAAACAGAGTTACTCCCCTTGATCAGTAGAGGGCTGATGGGAACCCGGAAGTGGGGTTTCTACTATAACACTTTTGGATTGGGGTTTGTACCAAGTGGACACACGTGCACAGCACAGTTGAGCTAGTAAAATCATTTTTAGGTTAGAATTATTCTCTACCCTGTGTTAAATAAAACCTTGTTAATTTTCCAACAACCTGGTCTTGCATTTTCATTCAGTCTTCCATATTCTATCTGTATGTAAAAACATAACAAGGTTAGATATAAAAAAATTAACAAGATTTATATTTTTATGATTGAGCAAATATCTAGGTTGAGAGGATTTTGTTTTCATTCATGAATAACAATTTTTATACTCAGATTTAAAATCTTTTAAGAAGATTATTCAACAGAGAGTTTTTTTTTTTTTTTTACTTTTACTTTTACTTTCACTTTTACTAGAATATAGCATTGCTGTTTCATGTTTACCTGTTACTTTTATTAATGTAGGCCAAATTAGCTCAGTCGGTAGAGCGTTCGGCTAGAAACCACAAGGTTCCTAGTTCGATACCGGCCTTCGCCAACTCAGCGTACGAGTAGCACAGGGTTCTGTGCGGTAAAGTAAGGAGCTGATGGTAGGTGTGGTGCTCCACCTAAGACGCTAAAATGATCTCTTTGGTCTAGCGCAAGTGAAAAGGGGATAGACTTCCTCGCTGATTGGCTGATACCAACTTTAGGCCACCCTGACGACTTGACATTTTTTTTATTACTTATGTACTTAGTTATTACCCATGAAAAAAAATTTCAAATATATTTGAATTGTTACAAGAAAATTTTATGATTCATTTAACTCTTAATGTCCTCTACTGCCTCATTCCGCCCAGCTAGAAGTCACATTCATTTTCCTAATCTGCCCCAAATGATAGCCTTTGTTTAAATGTAATATTAAACATATTTAGAAGTCTTTAATTTAAGTGAAATAACAGGTAACTTTAGATGCAAAGGTCATTTTTAGCCATCTTTTGATAAATCCTTATAGGAATGGGGCTCTGGACTTAGAAAATTCTCAACAGGATGTTAAGAGTTAAAGAGCATTGTATGACCAAGAAATTTACCCCCCCCCCCAACAAATTCTGTCGGCTGGGGCTTTAGACTGCACCTCTGCAGAGGGGTAAGACCCTCTCAATGGGGCCACCTGTGACGCATAAGGATGGTGGATGAGCAGTCTATAACATGTAACACTTCACTAGACGGTCGGTCGGAGAGGCCCCCTCTGATCAGTCGGCTGGTCATATCAAGCCCTAACACCTATATGATTGCCCCAACCCTATTGCCCTTGTGATTATCTTCCCTTTGCCTGGAAGAGTTATCTTCTCGATGCGTTGCTGTTTGTTCCCACTAGGGGACCTCTGGTATTTAAGCATCTGGTTTGAACTTGTCTTCCTCTTTCAGCTGGATCTTCTCAAGAACTGATAAGGGCTAGAGTCTATCTACCCACCTTCTCGGTGGGGCTTCCCCCCCTCTTACATTACTGTAAGTCCTTTATACAGCATGGACTATCCTTTAGTTCCATGTCTGTAACATTTATATGTTAGGTACATTTGGGTATCTTGTTTATACCTAAATATTGTATATGTATTTACATGTTCTATTCTCCTGTACATTATGTATCTTATCGTTTCCATGTGCTGTTGTATATATTAAATGTTTTGTCTCACAACGTGTCGGAATTGTATGTTCATTAATTAACTTTGAATCATACACCCTTATGGCCAACCCCAACTCTTTTTATCATATATATCCTAGAAGGTGGCTGAGAGTCTTCCTGTCCTGGGAATGATGTTAAATTCTATCTGATGGTGAGGTTAATGGTGGTGGTCTGGGGAATGTTGAGCACCCCTTCATCACCATTGCTCTCAGGTCCACTCTGACCCAGAGTGGTAGTACCTGTTAGGGTCCCATCTATGGGTTAAATAGAAAATTTTTTTTAATAAAAATTGTTTGAAAAAAACTTTCTACCAAACTATCGCTTATAACAAACTTGAACTTTACCCTATAAACTTATTCGAAAATGTTAACATAGAGGATATTTTCTCCTTTTGAGGGAAATAAAATTATACCATAGAATATAGACATGAAACAAATCAATGCATACAGTATGATTCCCAATAATGCTAACACATTATTAAAACCAATTACTAAATGTATATATATGTATACACAATATGAACCGCTAATCCCTGGACCGTTAAAATTAATAAACCAACCAACCAACCAACCTATAAACTTCTCCTTAAACTGATTTCCAATCCACTTAGCAAGAAACAAAACTGCAAACAACCTATTGTCAAAATAAATAAAAATCCATAACCAACCACTTGCCATAAAAATAACACTGATGGGTTGACATATGTTAAAATCAATTAAAAAAATTTAAAACCAATAGTCAAGGTAGTATAAGTATAAATTTTTTTTCAAAAAATAAAAAATAAAAATTTTTAAAAGTTATATTCAAATCCAAGTTAATATACAGATACACACACAGAAAGTATGAATGCTACTGTATAAAAAAAAAAAAGAGACAGAAAGATTTAAAAAATAAATAAAACTCACACATCTACAACTAATGACAAATCCAGCTCCACAAACACACATACACATACTCATTCATTTTTGACCCATCCCTCATCATCCAAACATTCTGACCAAACACCTGCATCTCCATATAAACACTCCCCATTTAGAGGGAAGAAAATCCACTACCCCCCAACTACCCCTGTCCCTACTGACAACCTACTGTTTTTCACCATTCTGAAAATGTCCTTCATTGAAGCGAGAACTGGGCTTTTGGTCCTGATGATAGTCAAAATGGCCGAAACGTTGCATCGTCGACAATAAACATCCAGTTTCCATAACCTCCCGTGTTTGTCTACTTTTCTCCACATAAGTATAAAGGTAAATATTCTAGGTAAAATAAAACATTAGGTTTATAAGTTCCCAAAATTCACTCTGAATTGTCTAATTAGACACATGGTGAAGTGGATATGGTAATCTTCAACTTATTCCTTGTAAATTCCTACTATAAAATAAACTGAACCCTCATTTTATGCCCGTGTTTTTGCAATAAATGTTTTTAAATAAAAAAAATAGACAAATAGATGGACAGAAAGATTTAAAAAATAAATAAAACGTCACACATCTACAACTAATGACAAATCCAGCTCCCAAACACACATACACATACTCATCCATTCCAACATTCTGACCAAACACCTGCATCTCCACATAAACACTCCCCATTTAGAGGGAAGAAAATCCACTCCCCCCCCCCAGCCACCCCTGCCCCTACTGACAACCTACTGCTTTTCACCATTCTGAAAATGTCCTTCATTGAAGCGAGAACTGGGCTTTTGGTCCTGATGATAGTCAAAATGGCCGAAACGTTGCATCGTCGACAATAAACATCCAGTTTCCATAACATTCTGTGTTTGTCTACTTTTCTCCACATGTATGTGTTTTTGCAATAGATGTTTTTAAATAAATAAAATATATTCAGTATTGTAAAATAACGGGTGAAAGAAAAATAAAACATTTATTGCGAAAACACGGACATAAAATGAAGGTTTAGTTTATTTTATGGTAGGAATTTACGAGGAACAAGTTAAGGATTACTAATACAGTTCTAGTGACAGTTATCTCTAGGCTGCAGGTTCAATCCTGGTCAAGGGCGACAGTAACATAGAATAATAATTAACACCACTTGTGAACAAATAAGAATTAGGCGGATAAGCAACACCAGATTTTTGCATTTCATCTTGGATGATTTGGCAGATAATAACAGTCATACTTTAATGAGTATTGATACATAGTAAATCATACATTCCTCATATATTATAGCTTATGCAAATGGTCCACTTGATGGTCCCAACTAAAAGTTTCTTAATAAATTGTAAAGTTTTTATTTATGATCTGGGGAAACAACTAAAGCCGTTTAACTCCTATAACCTATCCTGTGTAATTAATTTCTAAGAAAATATTGAAATGTATTTACAGTTAACTTGAAATGGTGAGGGAAGAAAAAAGAAAAACACTGGGACGCATAGATATGATTTTGCTGCATCCTTTTTTATTTTATGAATCATGGAAGCAGGCCACATACCTATCAGCATCTCTGGATATTATAGCAAAAATAGATAAAGTGTGAAATGAATCTACCTGTTAAGGTAGTGTTCTCTACTTAAATCATTTGATTAAAACCAACAAGGGCGTTACTGCACCTCTGCAGAGGGTAAGACCACCTGTTGGCCGTAGGTGGCGACCCGTGATGCTTAAGGATAGAGCCCAGGTGGATGAGCAGTTCATGACATGCAATACTCCACTTTGGTCGGAGAGGCCCCCTCCGATCAATCAGCTGGTCACGTCAAGCCCTAGCACCTATATGATTTTCCCAACCCTATTGCCCTTATGGCAAGCCCCAGCCCTTTTTATCATATGGGTGCTAGAAGGCGGTGGCTGCAGGTCTACATGTCCTGGGAATGACATTAAACTCTATCTGATGGTGAGGTTCCAGTTTGGAGGTTTGGGGAATGTGGAGCACCCTTCATCACCATTGCTCCCTGGTCCACTCTGACCCGGAGTGGTAGTACCTGTTAGGGTCCCATCTATGGGTTAAATAGAAAAATGTATTTATAAAAAAAATTGTATTATCCATTAAGAATTGATTTATTTCAAAACTTTATCAGCATTAAATGACTCACTGAGGTTGATATGCCGTAAAAAAAACAAAACAAACAACAAAACAACAATTGCACAGAGAGTTTTTTTGTTTCTTTGATGAAACCAAAGAGCTACACATGTCTGGACATGTTAGCTGCTCCTCTTTATGTTGGTGATGAACTTAGTAAACATTAAAGCTTCCTCTTAGATCACAAGAACTAAACTAACATATGTGCACTCATGCAAGATAGGTTAATAGGCTCATTTTTCTTTGCAAAGTGCAACATTACAAAACTTGACATGCAAGAAAATTATGCACTACTTAATAATAGCAACAGGAAGAAGAAGAAGAAGATTTGCGATCAGACATGATTTTTACACAAATCCTAGAATCACACATTGGAATTTGCCCATGCATAATTTTTCTCAATAGAGAATTTATTGGAAAATAAATTGGATGGGATTGTCCCATTGAAAATTTTCTTGTTTGGTTTTGGTTTGGTTTGTTTTACGGCATATCAACCTCAGTGGGTCATTTAATGCCGATAAAGTTTTGAAATAAATCAATTCTTAATGGATAATACAATTTTTTTATAAATACATTTTTCTATTTAACCCATATATGGGACCCTAACAGGTACTACCACTCCAGGTCAGAGTGGACCAGGGAGCAATGGTGATGAAGGGGTGCTCGACATTCCCCAAACCTCCAAAACTGGAACCTCACCATCAGATAGAGTTTAACGTCATTCCCAGGACATGTAGACCGCCTTCTAGCACCCATATGATAAAAAGGGGTTGGGGCTTGCCATAAGGGCAATAGGTTGGGAAAATCATATAGGTGCTAGGGCTTGACGTGACCAGCCGATTGATCGGAGGGGGCCTCTCCGACCGCCCGTCTAGCCCAAGATAGGGCCAAAGTGGAGTATTGCATGTCATGAACTGCTCATCCACCTGGGCTCTATCCTTAAGCATCATGGGTCGCCACCCACGGCCAACTGGTGGCCCATTGGGGGAGTCTTACCCTCTGCAGAGGTGCAGTCGGTGTATTCTAACCCCCAGCCGACAGGGCGGAAAATTTTCTTGTGAATTTTGTAAGTTTTCTTTCTTAAGGAAAAGGATTATGTTGTCTGGATATCACAGTTTGTACTGAACATTTGATTCTAAAATAAAAGATATGATGTCAAAATAGCCAGATCGGAAATATTGATTGTTAAGAATACAGGTTATTAAGATAAAACATACTTTGTATTATTTGGACTATTGTCCTCATCTTTATTGCTATCTGTACAATGTTTCGGCTGATTTGCCCTCCGGCATTCTTCAGGTATTTCTTGTTAGACTCAGGAGCCTTCTTGAACTCTGGAACCTTTTTGTGATAATCAGGAGCGATCACAGAACTTTGAACCCAACCCTTTATTTAATCCTCAGGGGTAATAGAAAGAAGAATTGCAATCAGACATGATTTTTGCACAAATCATTGGAATTTGTCCCCGCATAACTTTTCTGGATAAAGAATTTATTGATTTTGAAGATTTTCTTGTGAATTTTGTACGCTTTCTTTCTTCAGGAAAAGGATTATGTTGTCTGGATATCACAGTTTGTACTCAAATGCTTGATTCTGAAATAAAAGATATAATGTCAAAATGTTACATAATTATTAGATTCCTAATACTTATGTACAGTAGTGTAGAAATCAACATGGCTGTTATAAGTTGCAGCCAGTGGCCTTGAAGGATGAGTGACAAGGCTTGACCTGTCCTGATCCTCCTTCCGGTGGATACCGTGAGAATCGGTGGAGAAGACCCTCTTTCAGTTTAGATTAGAAAGATTTGTTTAGTTAGATCGGCTAAAGCCACAACAGTGGTAAGTCGTGTTATGCACGCTCCAACTCAATCTGCACAGGTAGTCTGGTGGGGATTTCAGAATAAAATATGATCTAAGTTAAATCGAAGTCTTGGGTTATTATCTAAAAACTACCAATGACACAGGGCTTCTGATAAAGAGAAATCCCCAATGGAAGACCAGACACAAAGTCCCCAAGATGAAGTCCAGACACCAGAAGAGACGCTAGAAAGAGGTATGCAACAAAAATAGCCAAATCTGAAATATTGATTGTAAAGAAAACAGGTCATTAGTTAAGATAAAATAAACTTTATAGAAAAAATCCTGGAATATTGAATTTCGTTAAAAAAAGAATGTCAACCCTTGTTGGGTTATTTTATGCCAAAGATATTTTGTTCTATCCATGCTTGATGGGTTTTAACGGATCTGTGGGGCTAAGTTTTTATCATCCCCCTCTCTACCCAGACAACACCAGGGAGCCACAGATCTTGCAAGAATAATGGTTTTATTTATTTAATGAAGATTTTATTTATATCTGGAAAAAAAAATTTAAAAATTTGGATTTGAATATTAAAGAAAGGGAGAGTCCATTGGTTGCATTTGTAATTAAAACATAAATCAATTATGTAAGACCAAAACAACGGATCTGCGAGACTAAGTTTTTATCATTCCCTTCTACCCAGGTGTTGGAGTTTTTGGGGATATAAGGCGTGTGCCGGATGGTCACTTAGACTCGCCTATAAGCACGTGACCTGGGAAAGATTCCTATTGTCCAATCACTGGCAGTGCTGCTGCTGCTGCTGTTGTTGTATTTATACTAGCCTGATTCTTAATCTTAGAACATTGCTACTAGGATCTTCTTGGACGTAGGACCTAAAGGAAACAAAAACCACAGGACTTATTGACTTACTTACTTATTTACTTTAAGTCCTTTTACATCTGGCCAAGGATGGCGGCCAGATACTCAACACCAGGCAATGCCAAGTAGCTGCTTCTAGTATAAAATATGAAAAAGTGTATCATTTGGTATTGATCAATAATAGAGTTCTAGAAACAGGATTTCTTTTTCTTTAATTAAAATCATATCGACTTGTTAGATGACTATCGCATCTCTAAGTTTGATTAAACTGACTGATACAATAAAACATTTTCTTTTTTTTGATCACAAGATCATAAATAGATTTTTAAACATACATAATAATTGATTGCAATATTACAATGCAATGTAATTCTGGGTGTAACGTTAAAGTGCATCTAATGGTGAAGCAGTGATGGTTTTGATTTAGTTTGTCCTGGGACACACATTTTTGCCTTGAATGAGTCCCCGGGAAAATTTATGGGTCTTATAGAAGGGGGGGGGATATATGGGGGCGAAATAGACCTTCGAATCAACAAGCTCCCGCCACGGGGGAACAAAAAAACAAGCGAGTTCTCAGTCTTGTCACAAGTCAGACCCTCATTCTTCGTCTAGCAGCTAAAAAAATCTGTTGTCGTAGTCGAAATAATCTTTAGCAGTTCAAAATCACATTTCCTTACTGAAAAGCGCTTCTTCATCGACTGCTTCTGCTTCTGCTGCTGCTGACTGCCCAGCGCTTGACTCACTTGTTATTTTATGGGCATATTAGCCAAACATCCGGGCACGTCAGTCAAACCTTGCGTCCTTCCAGTTCCTACATCGCATCTGTTTTTGCATGCGGGAGGACGTGGGTTCGATCCCAGCAGGCAAGACAAAGTCTTGCTCCCTTTCCTTTCTCGTTCTCTGTCACAAACGTTAAAGTGCATCTAATGGTGAAGCAGTGATGTTTTTAATTTAGTTTGTCCTGGGACACACATATTTGCCTTGAATGAGTCACCAGGAAATTTATGGGGCTTGCCATAAGGGCAACAGGGTTGGTAAAATCATATAGGTGCTAGGGCTTGAAGTGACCAGCCGATTGATCGGAGGGGGCCTCTCCGACCGCCCGTCTAGCCCAAGATAGGGCCAAAGTGGAGTATTGCATGTCATGAACTGCTCATCCACCTGGGCTCTTTCCTTAAGCATCATGGGTCGCCACCCACGGCCAACAGGTGGCCCCATTGGGGGAGTCTTACCCCTCTGCAGAGGTGCAGTCGGTGCATTCTAACGCTCCAGTCGACAGGGCGGCCCTTAGGAAAGGTATGATCCCCTCCGGTTATAGGTTAGATAGTACCACTATTGTTCTTCTACGAGGATGGCTTTGGTATTAAATAACCCATGGAGGTTGATATGGCATTAAACAAAAGAAACCAAACCAGATTGAGAATTTGTTTTGAATCTCTTATTTTTGAAATTGTGAGTTAAGTGGTTAATCGAGTTGGTTGATATTAAAGGAATAATTTCCTTGTCAAACAAGTCCATTGTCCAATTCCCTGGAGGTGAAAATCCATAACAGTTGCATGAGAGTAACATTAAAACAGTCCATCAATTCATTCCTAGCATAAATTTATGTTTCTTTCATGATTTCAACACAGCCATTTATCATATACAATGAATTTAGATATTTTATCATACATTGATATAGCATTCATTTGGCTATTTGTGTCAGCTGATAATGTACTTAGAATAGAAACACTGATAGTTAACCATTTGATAATTTTCCTACCAAGTCAAGCCCTGTTGACTGGGGCTTTAGAACACACTGAATCTCTGCAGAAGGGTAAGACCATTTAATGATAATTTTCCTACCAAGTCAAGCCCTATTGACTGGGGCTTTAGAACACACTGAACCTCTGCAGAAGGGTAAGACCATTTAATGATAATTTTCCTACCAAGTCAAGCCCTATTGACTGGGGCTTTAGAACACACTGAACCTCTGCAGAAGGGTAAGACCATTTAATGATAATTTTCCTACCAAGTCAAGCCCTATTGACTGGGCTTTAGAACACACTGAACCTCTGCAGAAGGGTAAGACCATTTAATGATAATTTTCCTACCAAGTCAAGCCCTATTGACTGGGGCTTTAGAACACACTGAACCTCTGCAGAAGGGTAAGACCATTTAATGATAATTTTCCTACCAAGTCAAGCCCTATTGACTGGGGCTTTAGAACACACTGAATCTCTGCAGAAGGGTAAGACCATTTGATGATAATTTTCCTACCAAGTCAAGCCCTATTGACTGGGGCTTTAGAACACACTGAATCTCTGCAGAAGGGTAAGACCATTTAATGATAATTTTCCTACCAAGTCAAGCCCTATTGACTGGGGCTTTAGAACACACTGAATCTCTGCAGAAGGGTAAGACCATTTGATGATAATTTTCCTACCAAGTCAAGCCCTGTTGACTGGGGCTTTAAAACACTCGGACCTCTGCAGAAGGGTAAGACCATTTGATGATAATTTTCCTACCAAGTCAAGCCCCTTTGACTGGGGCTTTAGAACACACTGAATCTCTGCAGAAGGGTAAGACCATTTAATGATAATTTTCCTACCAAGTCAAGCCCTATTGACTGGGGCTTTAGAACACACTGAACCTCTGCAGAAGGGTAAGACCATTTGATGATAATTTTCCTACCAAGTCAAGCCCTATTGACTGGGGCTTTAGAACACACTGAATCTCTGCAGAAGGGTAAGACCATTTGATGATAATTTTCCTACCAAGTCAAGCCCTGTTGACTGGGGCTTTAGAACACTCCGAATCTCTGCAGAAGGGTAAGACCATTTGATGATAATTTTCCTACCAAGTCAAGCCCTATTGACTGGGGCTTTAGAACACACTGAACCTCTGCAGAAGGGTAAGACCATTTAATGATAATTTTCCTACCAAGTCAAGCCCTATTGACTGGGGCTTTAGAACACACTGAATCTCTGCAGAAGGGTAAGACCATTTGATGATAATTTTCCTACCAAGTCAAGCCCTATTGACTGGGGCTTTAGAACACACTGAATCTCTGCAGAAGGGTAAGACCATTTAATGATAATTTTCCTACCAAGTCAAGCCCTATTGACTGGGGCTTTAGAACACACTGAATCTCTGCAGAAGGGTAAGACCATTTGATGATAATTTTCCTACCAAGTCAAGCCCTGTTGACTGGGGCTTTAGAACACTCGGATCCTCTGCAGAAGGGTAAGACCATTTGATGATAATTTTCCTACCAAGTCAAGCCATGTTGACTGGGGCTTTAGAACACACTGAACCTCTGCAGAAGGGTAAGACCATTTGATGATAATTTTCCTACCAAGTCAAGCCCTATTGACTGGGGCTTTAGAACACACTGAATCTCTGCAGAAGGGTAAGACCATTTAATGATAATTTTCCTACCAAGTCAAGCCCTATTGACTGGGGCTTTAGAACACACTGAACCTCTGCAGAAGGGTAAGACCATTTGATGATAATTTTCCTACCAAGTCAAGCCCTATTGACTGGGGCTTTAGAACACACTGAATCTCTGCAGAAGGGTAAGACCATTTGATGATAATTTTCCTACCAAGTCAAGCCCTGTTGACTGGGGCTTTAGAACACTCCGAATCTCTGCAGAATGGTAAGACCATTTGATGATAATTTTCCTACCAAGTCAAGCCCTATTGACTGGGGCTTTAGAACACACTGAATTTCTGCAGAAGGGTAAGACCATTTAATGATAATTTTCCTACCAAGTCAAGCCCTATTGACTGGGGCTTTAGAACACACTGAACCTCTGCAGAAGGGTAAGACCATTTGATGATAATTTTCCTACCAAGTCATGCCCTGTTGACTGGGGCTTTAGAACACACTGAATCTCTGCAGAAGGGTAAGACCATTTGATGATAATTTTCCTACCAAGTCATGCCCTGTTGACTGGGGCTTTAGAACACACTGAACCTCTGCAGAAGGGTAAGACCATTTGATGATAATTTTCCTACCAAGTCAAGCCCTATTGACTGGGGCTTTAGAACACACTGAACCTCTGCAGAAGGGTAAGACCATTTGATGATAATTTTCCTACCAAGTCATGCCCTGTTGACTGGGGCTTTAGAACAC
>CM042173.1:36387814-36434290 GCA_023376005.1 Doryteuthis pealeii | reverse complement strand
AGAGAGGATTACTGACTGTTATATATAGTCTATATTAGTTTGTTTTTTTTAATACATATTTAAAGTTTACATTTCAAATTGTTTTTTGTTTTAATGCGTTAATGAATTTTGGTGATTTTACTTTTTATTAGGGTACAAATCGCTGACATTGATTTTTTACCTCCACCCCTCAGGCAATATGTTCAAACAATATATTTTACATCTATATATCATATATTAGTAATGAACAAAAAGTAATAAGACAAACAGGAATATTTTTTATATATGTTATTTATTGCTCAACTAGTTTACGACCTTAGGTCATCGTCAGGGAAGAAAATTTTCTTATTTGAAGAAATTGTTTTATAGATTTTTTGAAAGGGAGCATTATAGAGAACTATAGAAATGAAGTATTTTTGAAGGGTTTGACTTGCTATTAAAATTCAGGGTTAAGACGGTGGTTAGTAGTAAGCAAGTCATCTGTTCCGTGGAAGAATCTAATGAGGTAGGGTTATTTTCTTTAATGCTTTATATATGTAGGGGAGGGTTTTGGGAGTTGTTGTATATGCCAGTATATGTGTATACATAAAATGTATGTGTGTGTTTACATTATAATTTACGCAACCCCTCCGCACGGCAGGATGCGACACAAGGTCAATTTCTTAACGGAGTTAGCAGGTTTTGAATTCAGAGTTTTCCTTCTCTAGATCCGGGTTTGCCTAACCAAGGTTAAAGAGCCAGTCTCCCTACTCTATTTAAACCCATAAGCTGGAGGGAGAGTAGGATTCATACCTTTCCCAAGGATAAATTAGCGGCTAAATAGAAAATGCAATTACCACGTCATGTGTGTTTACATATATGTTGTGTGAATGTGAGTGTGTGTAATGTATCTCGGTACTCGTGCGTGTGACTTTAGATTTTAATTGGTCAGAATATACTATATATATATAATGTCTCGCAGATATAAATACAAACCCTACAATTTATTATGAAACTTTCTTGGGACCTCATAAATTTTTTTCCAGGGACCTCAGTTCTAAAGACAAATATGTGCAATCCTAGAACGTATTCAAAATTAAAGGCTATTAGCATACTGAAGTATTAATAATTATTAAAATATAATAATTATAGGAATAAATTATATATAATCTATTAAGAATTATAATAATTATAATAAATGAGAGGTACTCAGCAATATATGCAGCTTCGGTGCAAGTTTTAAGTTTGAATGTAATAAATTTGTATTTAATTAGAAAGGCTAATGAAACTAAATAACAGAATAGACACGCACTCACCGCCACTTTGAACAGAGGGGAGTATAATAAAAGATTTGAACAGAGGGTAGTAGAGATAAAATGGAATACAACTGAAACTTTACTCTTCATCCTCTCGTCTTTCAATTGTATTTTTTCTATTTAAGTATTAGTTATAAGAGGAAGTAAAGAATAAATATGACAGTTATTTTTTCTTGTTAGATTTCATTTAACGGTTTTTAAAGATTTTTGCTTATATTCATTAAAATAAACCAAAGCAGTTAGAAATCAATAACTATAAGCACATATTTATTAATTCGATTTTTTGATATTAATATTTAAATTAGCCTTCCCATTCACACTGTAAACACGCTAATTTTTTGCTTGTATATATAAATATTAATTGCATGTTGTCAGTATGTAGACATAGTTAACAGTATTAATAATGTAAGACATTTTAGTATAATATGAAGGTTTAAATAATAATAAAATCAATGGAGAAAGTGTGATGTCATATTTATAACTAAGAGAATTGTTGATTGAGTAGGATATAGTTTCGGTACAGACAAAAACAGACAATCTCCATTATAAGAATATATCTATTTAATTATAATATGATTACAACTTAACATATAAAAACAAACATTTTTTTTTTTTTTACTGCAGATTGATATGTTGTAATAAGTAAGTAAGTCTCGAGGTGGCCTAAAGTCGTTATCAGCCATCACGAGAGAGTCTTCCCTTTTCACACAGCGCTAGACCAAGGAGGCTGTTTTTGCGTCTGAGGTGGAGCGCCACACTGCCATCAGCTCCTTACTTTACTGTACAGATCCTGTGCTACCATACGCTAGGGCCAGAATCGAACTAGGAACCTTCTGGTTTCTAGCCGAACGTCTACCGACCCCTTGAAGCTTAAAACCCGGCCAAAATAATGATATGATATTTCTTTGCCGATTAATATACAAATTATATAATCTAATTTGTATTAATAAAACATTTTTTTTTTTTCTTTGTGTAAACGAGAAAATTGACTTTCAATACATTTTATAATATCAAAAGAGAACTGATTTTAGATATTCAATTTTTCCTTTCATTTTAGTGAAAGATTGGAACTTTCTTATTATAAAGTCTCTTCTTAGTTTGAATTAAAGGAATAACTACGTCAATAAATGTGGGTGGATAAGTATCAAAAGTGATTTGTGATTAATCAATTCTTTAATTCTAAATCCGAACATATTAATATTTTGAGAAAGAGAAAGAAGGATAAACAAAAAGAGAAGAATAAAAAAAGAATCAGAAAAAAGAAAAATAGTGAAGTTGACACCATGCAGGATGGGTTGGTTGTTGGTTGGTTGGTTTGGTTGGATTTTTGGCATGTAAATCCTGTTGGGTTATTTTTAATGCAAATGACGTTTTATTTTAATCTCCTTCTGGTTGGTTGGATTTACGCATTGTCACTCTCATTGGGTTATTTTGGTGCCAAAGATGTTTTGATTTATTCATTCTTCGAATGATTGGTTTGGTTGGGTTTTATGGCATGTCAACTTTGTTGGGGTTATTTTATGTCAAAGACGTTTTTGTTTTATTCATTCTTGATGATTCTTAGTTTGATTGAGAAATAATAATGTCAAAAATGTGTGGGATAAGTATGTGAATTGATTGTCACAATAAAATTCACGAGATGCTGATAGGTCCTGATGAACAAAATTTAAAAGGACTCAGCTAAAATTATATCCATACATTCCAGTGTTTTTCTTTTTTCCTTCGCTCGCCATATCAAACTAACTGTAAATCATTTTGTAGTTTCTTAGAAATCAAGTTACACAGATAGGTATCAAGGTGGAGTTAGAGGTTAATTATTTCCCAAGATCAATAAATAAAACCCTACAATCTATTAAGAAATTTTGTTGGGACCCATAAATTTTCTGGGGATTCATTCAAAGCAAAATTTACGTTCCAGGTGCACTAAATTAAAAAGCTTATCTGTATCACTGAGATTAATCATACTTTGAGATATTGAACTATTTAGCAATAGCTCTTATGTAAACATATCAAACATTGTTTATAATCAAATTATCATACTGTGGTATATCCACATGTCCTGCTGGTCTATTTTTCTTATTGAATGCGGATCTAACAGGCAAATTGTATCTCTTTGTTTTGATTCAAACAATAGTTTTTTTTTCTTTTATTTTGAGTCATATTTTTTGTTAAGCAACAAATCTTTATTTCTACTAAGCCAAAAACGCCCTCTGGTGGTGGTTAAAATAAATTTTTAAAAAAGATAATGCTGATGGGGGTGGGGAAAAATTAGATAAATAAAATAAAACATTTAATATTCTAAAAAAAAAATTACTTACTTAAAAATCATCATATTCACTCCAATCCACCGAGATATTTGTTTTGTTTTTACAACAGTAAGATCCTCCCAAAACATTCTCTAAAAATTTCTGATTTAATTATTCTGTCTCTTATCTTTATAGAAAAAATTTTTAATTGTATGAGTAAAATATATTTTGTTCGGATTTCATAAAATGAAATAAGGTGGTCTGTGGGGGTTGACCTAGTAAAAAAAAAGTTTCTCCTACATATTTTAGAAAAAAAAAAATTTTAAGCATAAATTCATCTAAAGGTATATAAGTATCAAAATCTTTGTCACCTATTTTTATTATCCAAGTCGACAAGAATATAATTATCACAAAAGAATTGAAATCAATAGCAGTTTGAATAGTTTAAACTGTGTTTATTATAATGTATTTTCCAATCAATTAAGCTGATAAAACAAGGAAAGATATATATTATATTTATATAATATATATATATATATTAGATATGAGGCGTGTCCAATAAGAAAGTAAGCTTTTAAAACAGTTCACCAAGGAGCTGCTTGCAACTGACCTGTTGTTGTGTGGGCCATGATCTTGGACCTTTTTAACAAAATTATTGACCTTTTGTATATTTAGAGAAAAGAAAAAAGAAAAGAAAAAAGAAAAACAACTAACATGTTGATTAGAGAAGAAGATGTGTGATACACTTTCTTTTTTAATTTGTTTTGTTTTTCTCTCAAGTTGGACAAGAAGTGGACAGGTACACATGCTGCAGGCTGCATCCTGACACATAATTAAAAGGACGCATAAAATCATATCCATGCATCCCAGTGTTTTTTTTTTTTTTCTGTTTCTCACCATTTTAAATTTTTTGATGAATCATTTTTAGATCTTAAATAGATTACTCTCTGAATTTGACCTTACACGATTTTTCTTTTTATTTCTTTCTTCTTTCCTTTCTTTTTTTCTTTTTCTTTTTCTTTTTTGTTTTTTTTTTTCTTTTTTTTTTTCTTTTTTGTTCTTTTCTTTTTTCCCCCCCGCCCCGCCCCCGCCCCCCCCCCCTGCCCCACCCTCCCCCCTCCCCCCCTTCCCTCGCCCTCCATCCCCGGTCCCCCCCCCCTCCCCCCCCCCCCCTTTTTCTTTTTTTTTGCTTTTCTTCTTTTGATTTTATTTTTCTTTTCTATTTTTTTCTTTTCTTTTTTGTTCTTTTTTTCTTCTTCCCTTCCTACCTTTTTTCTTTTTTTTTTTCTTTTTCGTTTTTTTGTTCTTTTTTGAAAAAAATAAAATATCTTTTCTTTTTCTTTCCTTTTCTTTATTTTTCTTTTTCTTTTTCTATTTTTCTTTTTTTTCTTTTTCTTTTCTTTCTTTCTTCTTCTTTCTTTCTTCTTTTAATTCTTTTTCTTTCTTCTATTTTTTTTTTTTTCTTTTTCTTTTTGTTTCTTTTTGTTTTTTACTTTTTTCTCTTTTTTTTTCTTTTTCTTTTTTTTAATTTATTTATTGGTGTATGTGTTCCGCAAAGCTGAATCAATCCTGACAAAGATCATTGTTTCACAATGATAAAGAAAGATAGAAGAAGAAGAAGTATACGTTAAATAATGCCACAGTATTCTTCAAGACAACTTTTAGTCTAGAACTGGAAGAAAAAAAAAACTGACTGTTTAGAAAAGGAATTTTTGTAGGAGAAAGACTCACTTAGAATAGGTTAAAACAAGAATTATTTTGGGAACAAAACTCTCTAGAATATAACTTATTCAGCATCAAAAATACTATGAAAATACATTGGGTATATATATATATATATATAATTATATATATTTATTTAATAATGGATAAAACGTAATCAACTCGAGTTTCATCGTCGATTCGTCAGGGTTAGCATCCGTTGAAATTAATCGAGTTTTCAATTAAATTCAGTTGGTACAATACATGCCCGTTGGAATGGCTTTCTTTTATACGATGAAGCTTGTTAATTTATTATATAATCATTATATATAATATATATATATATATATATTATAGTTATATGGGAGAAATGTGAGGAGGTTAATCCGACAGTATGTGGAGAAAGGTAAACAAACACGGGATGTTATGGAAACTGGATGTTTTATTGTCAACGATTCAACGTTTCGGCCATTTAGACCATCCATCAGGACTTGGATATAGTTCTTGCTTAATGATGGAAATTCTCAAATGCTGAAACAGAAAGTCGTCAGTAGGGGCGGGTGGTTAGGGTGGTTAGTGGATTTTCTTCTCTCTAGATGGAGAGTGTCGAATGGTGGATGGTGGTACCAGACAGTTAACCAATCTCACAATCCAATTTTCTAGACTGACACCTGTGGTACCACCATCCACCATTCTGACACTCCCATCTAGAGGAAGAAGAATCCACTAACAGCCGCAACCAGCCTCTCCTACTGACGATCTGTTTCATGCATTTTTGAGAAATCATCATTGGAGCAAGAACTATATCCAAGTCCTGAAGAAGGTCTAACAGACCGAAACGTTGCATCGTCGACAATAAACATCCAGTTTCCATAAATATCCGTGTTGTCTACCTTTTCTCCCACATATATAATATATCATAAAATCTATACTATAAATACTTTTGCATCAGAAATGCTATATAGGAAAGAAGAAGGAAAGAGGGGGGGATCTCTTTGAAAGTAGTTTTTAACTAACAAGAGAACGACTTTGGAGTTTGAATTCAGAGTTTTCCTTTCCTATATATAACTTATTTCTGCTCAGAAATACTATAAATATTTTGGTATACATATCCATAACTCATCATGTCGTGCAATTAGCACGGACCATCCATGACAATCTTTGCCAACCCTCCTATCATTCATTGTCCCGGGAGATCCTCTGCGCCAGCACCCAGTATCCTCGCATAGCTGGTCAATGTAAGTCCTTGGTGGCCGGGCCCACATTAGCATCTCCGTGTGTTGGCTTCTACAGGAGACGTCACTTAGGAGCTCGTTCTTTTGGCTTCTCCAGGAGAGGTCCAGTATGCCTTGTCTGTCTCACTCGAATGGTTTTGTGAGATGGGGGGGCATATCCGATCTCACTGACAAGTTAAGCGACATTCTTCCAGGCTGTGGTTATATCAGTACTGCTGTATGGCTGCACCACCTGGACCCTAAAGAAGGCACCTCGAGAATAAGCTAGATGGAGCTACACAAGGATGCTGCGTGCGGTCTTGAAGAAGTTGTGGAACAGCACCCCACGGGAAGCAGCTGTACGCCACCTGCCCCCAGCCCATAAATAAAAGTAAGTAAGTCGTCAGGGCGGCCTTAAGTCGGTAATCAGCCAATCAGCGAGGGAGTCTATCCCTTTTCCATAGCGCTAGACCAAGAAGATTGTTTTTTGGCATCTGAGGTGGAGTGTCACACTTACCATCAGCTCGTTACTTTTACCGCACAATATATTGACTTGTCTTTTTCTCTACCGACTGTTCTGTGTTAGGTTACCCTGTTTTGGATAACCTAATGAATATAAGAGTTTGGGTGTTAGCTATGAGTTTAACAATCTCTGCAATTCTTATACTATCCAGTGTGGGAATGTCTCCACTTGTTTAAAAACACAAGGACTAAGTTTTATCTGAGTTCACAGAGAGGACAATATCTCTTGCCACTTTCTCTAGTAGATGTTCGACTTTGAGCAGGGTGTTATTGATTTCTAATGTTATTGTTTTATTCTCAAATGTATTAAAAGAAATCCTATGTATAGGTTTATATTGAAATCAATTAGAATAAATTAAAAATAAGTGTAATCTTTTTTAGTGTTCGTATTTAATTTCATAGTCCTTTTTAATTCAATTTAATATCTAGTTATGTCAAAACTTAAATACTTTTGCCCAGATGCCACATACTTTTGCTAGTTGTATTAATTGACTTGTCTTTTTTCTCTACCAACTGTTCTGTGTAGGTTCCCTCTTTTAGAAAACCTAATGTTGTATTATAAGAGTTTGGGTGTTAGCTACGAGTTAACATCTCACCAATTCTTATACTATCCAGTGTAGTAATGTCTCCATCTTGTTTAAACACATGAACTCAGTTTTATTTGAGTTCACAGAGATTCCAACGTCTCTTGAATAAAGTCAAATAAATGTAATAAAGATTTTTTGTTTTTTTGTTTTTTATATATAAAAAAAAAAAACAAAAAATCTTTATTTCAATATACCCTGATGGGGAATTGTTTTTAATAGTATTAAAAAAAAATCTAAAAGAAAAAAATATCTTAAATCATTTCAAACCTCCCGCAAATGCAACAACTCACGGGTCTTAACGGAACTTTACGAATCTTTCCGAACTTCAAATCTCCATCAAATTCAAGGAATTAGACCGCAGTTGACTTTAACAAACACAGATGGAATATTTCAACTCTATAATAAACTCTCTGAAGATGATTTTTACTCCGAAAATTATTAAGAGGGAAAAAAAAAAAAAAAAATTTAAATAAATATGTTTTTCAACATAAATTTGCATTATTTTGCCTTTCAAAAAAAAAAAAAAAAAATATATCGTATTTAAATAAATGTAATATTCTTTGTATTTTATAAATGATTTCATTAGTCTTTCTAACTCAATAAGTAATTTGATTATATTAAAACTTAAATACTTGTGCCCAGAGGTGCATATTTTGGCTTGTTTTGCTAAAATAATACAACGTATTATCTCTTGCTAAAAATAACTGAACTTTACACTTAGAAGATGATACATCTTGTCAATATGAAAATTCCTTGTCATTCTTTTATGATGGTTCAAGTTGATATTAAGACGTTTTATTCATTAACCTTAATCAATCAATGCAGGGTCTGTTGAGGTGGGGGGTGGGGTGGGGGAGGGGGTCAAGGTTAACAAATTGAATAAGAAAATTCCTAACTCAACAGAACTTCTATTGCATTGTGATTACTTCCAGAATAAAAAGGAAAATATGTTTAATAGTTCTTTTAGCTGATTAATTTATGATTTATCATATGACAACAAAAATAGATTTAGATTTATCTCGTTGGTAATGTCAGTTATCGAATCACAATGTTTATATGAATTGGAAAGAGGCATAAATGGGTTGGTTGGCTGGTTGGTTTTATGGCATGTCAACCCTTTGTTGGTTATTTTATGCTGAAGACATTTTGTTCTATTCATCTCTTGATGGTTGGTTGGTTGGTTGGTTGAATTTTATGGCATGTCAACCCTTGTTGGGTTATTTTAATCATATGACAACAATAAAATAGATTTGGATTTATCTTCGTTTTTTAATGGTTAATGTCAGTTATAATCACAATGTTTATATGAATTGGGTTGTTGGTTTGGTTGGTTGAATTTTATGGCATGTCAACCTTTGTTGGGTTATTTTATAGCAAAGCACATTTTGTTTTATTCATTCTTGATGGTTGGTGGTTGGTTGGTTGGTTGTCTGGTTTTATGGCATGTCAACCTTTGTGGGGTATTTTATGGCAAAGACATTTTTGTTTTAATCATTCTTGATGGTTGGTTGGTTGGTTGAATTTTATGGCATGTCACCTTTGGTTAGTTATTTTATGCTGTAGGCATTCCTTGAAATTTCAAGGTTGCCTTATAGTACTAAAAGAAGAACAATGAAATCATCTGTTTTCTATAAAAGTGAAGCTCATTTGAGAGAGTAAATCAATGTTTTAACAAATTGGAAAGATAGCCAAAAATGGTTTGGTTGGTTGGTGAGAGGTTACCAGCATGTCAGCCTTGTGTTGGTTATTTTATGCTGTAGACATTCCTTTTAAATCTCAAGGTTCCGAAGTTGATACCGGACCGTCCCCACTAAATCAGTGTATGAGTAGCACAGATTGGATAATCTGAGCTGTGTGGTAAAGTGGGGAGCTGACAGTAGATGGTAGTACTCCACCTCAGCAAAAACAATGTCCTGGTCTAGCGCTAGGAAAAGAGGATAGACTCCTTGATATCGACAATAGGCCGCTCTGCCAACTTTACTTACTTACTTGAAGGGTAATCATTTTTTTAATTAAATTCATTTTTTTTTTAAACAATTAAAAAAAACTCATATTCCTATTTAAACCTATAGATAGGACCCTAACAGGTAATACCATCTGGGTCAGAGTGGACCGGGAGCAATGGTGATGAAGGGGTACTCTAATCTCCTAGAGCTCAGAATTGGAACATCACCATTAGATTACAGTTTAATGTCATATCCAGGACACTGAATTTTGGAAGCATCAGGGTTAGGTTAGGTTGGTTGGATTTTTACGGGCATGTCAACCCTTGTTGGGGTTATTTTAGGCCACAAGACATTTTTGTTTTATTCATTTTGATGGTTGGTTGGTTGTTGGTTGGATTTTATGGCATGTCAACCTTGTTGGGTTATTTTAGGCCAAGACGTTTTTGTTTATTCATTCTTGATGGTTGGTTGGTTGGATTTTAAGGCATGTCAACCCATGTTGGATTATTTCATGCTCTAGGACATTTGTTTTTATTCATTCTTGATGAGTATTTTCAAAATTTTTTATATAAAACTTTTTTACTTTTTTAAACACAATTTTTTTAAAACTCATCTTTTCTATTTAACCCATATATGGACCCTAACAGGTATTACCAACAGGGTCCGGGTGGACATGGGAGTAGTGGTGATGAAGGGGTACTCCATACCTCTCCTGAGGTTCAGAACTATTATGAATTATTATTTATACTGGCTGTTTTCAGATCATACCTAATCATTCCTACTTGATCTTTCGTGGACGACGGATCATATGCATTGAACCTTTTTGACACTACGTAGGATTCCAAACTTAGGATTTTCACTTAATCCAAAGAATCTATAGTTCAGGATTATTCACTTACCAAAGAATTTCTATAGTTCAGGACTTATTCATTACCAAAGTATTCTATAGCTCAGAGACTTATTCACTTACAAAGGATTCTATAGCTCAAGACTTTATTCACTTACCAAGGATTCTATAGCTCAGGACTTATTCACTTACAAAGGATTCTATAGTTCAGGACTTATTCACTTACCAAAGGATTTATAGGTTCAGGACTTATTCACTTACCAAAGGATTCTATAGTTTAGGAACTTTTCACTTACAAGGATTCTATAGTTCAGGACTTATTCACTTACCAAAAGGATTCTATGTTCAGGACTTATTTCACTACCAAAGGAGTTCAGGACAAAGGATTCTATAATGCTCAGGACTTATTCACTTACCCAAGGATTCTATAGTTCAGGACTTATTCACTTACCAAAGGATTCTATAGCTCAGGACATACTTACTTTAAGGTCCTTCTCAACTGGCCAGTATGGCGCCAGATACTTAACAAAGGTCACAGTTTGAATCCAGAGTTTTCTTTCTCCTATACTGGTTGTCCAACCAAGGTTAAAGACCAACTTAGATGAATGTAAAAGTGTCTGCTGCTCAGATTTTCTTAAAAACAACTGTATTTGTTTACGAAAACCAAAGATTGTTGATCTGGAATAAGTAAAATCATTTTTCTATAATGAGTTTTTGATGTGGTATAAGAAATAATTAAATTTGTTAGAAAGGATTCTTGAGGCAGTGTCTATCTCAGTTATTTAATCTGGTCTCTTTTAAATTAATTCTTACAATATACAGAGATGCTATAAATTTTCCTGGGAACTAAATTCCAAGATTAAAGAATCAGAGATACGCTGATAGGTATGCATCCTGCATCACAGATGCATAAAATCAAAAGGATGCAGTAAAATCATAATCTATGCGACCCAGTGGTTTTTCTTTTTTCTTCCCTCACCATTTCAAACTAACTGTAAATATATTTCAATAGTTTCTTAGAAATGAATTACCAGGATAGGTTACAAGGTAGGGTTAAAAGGCTCCAATATATATATAAAGTAAAAGTAAGTCAAAAAAAAGTTGTCGGGACGGCTACAAGTCGTATCAGCCACGTCAGCGAGGGAGTCTATCCTTTTTCAATAGCGCTAGAACCAAGGAGATTGTTTTAGCATCTGAGGTGGAGCGCACACCTTCCATCAGCTCCTTCTTACCACACAAATCCTGTGGCTACTCATCACGCTGAGTTGGCAGGGACGGTAATTGAACTAGGAACCTTGTGGTTTCTAGCCCAACGTTTACGACTGAGCAAACCCGCCCCTATATACAGAAATCTGATAGGTATGTGTCCTGCATCCCTGACACTTCAAAAATTCAAAGGACTTTCAGAAAATCATATCCATACATCCAGTGTGTTTTGTTTTTTTTTCCTACCATTTCAGCTAACAGTAAATACTTTCACAATTCTTGGACAATGAATTACACTGTATGGGGTAGCACAGTTGGGGGTAGATGGCTTAGTTGTTACAGATAAAACTCTCTAACAATTTATTAAGAACTTTAGTTGGGACCCATCAAATTTCCCGGGGCTCATTCAAATCAAATCTGTGCGTCCAGTATGCACAAATCAAAAGGCTATCAATTATCACTGATGGGATTCGGCAATATCTATCTTTTACTAGGATTTGACTTTTAGAATATGTTGGGGAAAAAACAAAAAGAATGTATTTATAAATATATCAATTAAAACTGAAGAATTTTTTTTTTTTATAGTTATTTAAACAGCTTAAATCTGCAGTGCAGAAAGGAAAGAGAATAAAGAATTATCATTAAAATCTCAAGAATGAAACCTAACAAATATACAAATGCACTTAAAAAGGTTATTTCCATTGTGCTTTCAATAGGAAACTATTAGTCATTGATTATATATATATATACATATATATATATATAAATATATATTATTAATATATATATTATATATATATATATATATATATTTTCTTTTACAAAGAACATTTCCTTTAATTTTAAAATCAATATTATAAAGTGTCTATTGGCTTAAAATTATTGTGTATTAATAACTCTCACTGCTTTTTTTTTAATATATAATCTTATTATAATGGAGATTTGGTGTCTGTATGTCTGTAACTGAAAATATGGTCAATGCTTACATCACAATACCCTCAGGAATTGCGAAAGTTTATCAATGAAAGTATTTGATTTATAATCAAAATCACTTAATACAATAGAATAAATTTTATTTATCACATGAGCTGTTTTGAGGCAACTCAAACTCAGATCTTCACAGACATTAAGATTTATTCTATGCACTATTGTTGATTTAACTATTGACTAAATTAAATAATCTGATAAAATTTTGAGGCAAATCATACAGACTTGTTGATAAATAAGATTTATTCTATGTATTAATGATTTTGATTATAAATCAAATACTCATTGATAAACTTTCGCAATTCCTGAGGGTATTGTGATGTAAGCATTGACATATTTTCAGTTACAGACATACAGACACCAAATCTCCATTATAATAAGATTTATATATTAAAAAAAAAGCAGTTGAGAGTTATTAATACACTAAGTAATTTTAAGCAATAGACACTTTATAATATTTGATTTATAAATAAAATGATAATGTTCTTTGTAAAAGAATATATATATATATATATATATATATATATATATATATATATATATATATATATATATATTATGTATATATATATAATCAATGACTAATAGTTTCCTATTGAAAGCACAATGAAATAACCTTTTTAAGTGCATTTGTATATTGTTAGGTTTCATTCTTGAGATTTTAATGATAATTCTTTATTCTCTTTCCTTTCTGCACTGCAGATTTTAAGCTGTTTAAATAACTATAAAAAAAAAATCTTCAGTTTTATTGATATATTTATAAATACATTCTTTTTTGTTTTTTCCCCAACATATTCTAAAAGTCAAATCCCTAGTAAAAGTAGATATTGCCGAATAACCCATCAGTGATGATTGATAGCCTTTTGATTTAGTGCATACTGGGACGCACAGATTTGATTTGAATGAGTCCCCGGGAAATTTGATGGGTCCCAACTAAAGTTTCTTAATAAATTGTAGAGTTTTTATCTGTGAACAACTAAAGCCATCTAACCCCAACTTTGTACCCCATACAGTGTAATTCATTTCCAAGAAAATAGTGAAATGTATTTACTGTTAGCTGGAAATGGTAGGAAAAAAAACAAAACACACTGGGATGTATGGATATGATTTTTCTGAGTCCTTTTGAATTTTTAAGTGTCAGGGATGCAGGACACATACCTATCAGTATTTCTGTATATAGGGGCCGGGTTAGCTCAGTCGGTAGAACGTTGGGCTAGAAACCACAAGGTTCCTAGTTCAATACCGGTCCCCGCCAACTCAGCGTATGAGTAGCACAGGGATTTGTGTGGTAAAGTAAGGAGCTGATGGAAGGTGTGGCGCTCCACCTCAGATGCTAAAAACAATCTCCTTGGTCTAGCGCTATTGAAAAGGGGATAGACTCCCTCGCTGACTGGCTGATACCGACTTTAGGCCGTCCCGACAACTTTACTTACTTACTTTATATATATATTGGAGCCTTTTAACCCTACCTTGTAACCTATCCTGTGTAATTCATTTCTAAGAAACTATTGAAATATATTTACAGTTAGTTTGAAATGGTGAGGGAAGAAAAAAGAAAAACACTGGGTCGCATAGATATGATTTTACTGCATCCTTTTTGATTTTTATGCATCTGTGATGCAGGATGCATACCTATCAGTATCTCTGATTCTTTAATCTTGAATTAGTTCCCAGGAAAATTTATAGCATCTCTGTATATTGTAAGTAATTAATTTAAAAGAGACCAGATTAAATAACTGAAGATAGACACTGCCTCAAGAAATCCTTTCTAACCAAATTTAATTATTTTCTATACCACATCAAAAACTCATTATAGAAAAATGATTTTTACTTATTCCAGATCAACAATCTTTGGTTTTCGTAAACAAATACAGTTGTTTAAGAAAATCTGAGCAGCAGACACTTTTTACATTCATCTAAGTTGGGTTCTTTAACCTTGGTTGGACAACCAGTATAGGAGAAAGAAAACTCTGGATTCAAACTGTGACCTTTGTTAAGTATCTGGCCGCCATACTTGGCCAGTTGAGAAGGACTTAAAGTAAGTATGTCCTGAGCTATAGAATCCTTTGGTAAGTGAATAAGTCCTGAACTATAGAATCCTTTGGTAAGTGAATAAGTCCTGAGCTATAGAATCCTTTGGTAAGTGAATAAGTCCTGAACTATAGAATCCTTTGGTAAGTGAATAAGTCCTGAACTATAGAATCCTTTGGTAAGTGAATAAGTCCTGAACTATAGAATCCTTTGGTAAGTGAATAAGTCCTGAACTATAGAATCTTTGGTAAGTGAATAAGTCCTGAACTATAGAATCCTTTGGTAAGTGAATAAGTCCTGAACTATAGAATCCTTTGGTAAGTGAATAAGTCCTGAGCTATAGAATCCTTTGGTAAGTGAATAGAATCCTTTGGTAAGTGAATAAGTCCTGAGCTATAGAATACTTTGGTAAGTGAATAAGTCCTGAACTATAGAATTCTTTGGTAAGTGAATAAGTCCTGAACTATAGAATTCTTTGGTAAGTGAATAAGTCCTAAGTTTTGGAATCCTACGTAGTGTCAAAAAGGTTCAATGATATGATCCGTCGTCCACGAAGATCCAAGTAGGAATGATTAGGTATGATCTGAACAGCCAGTATAAATAATAATAATAATAGTTCTGAACCTCAGGAGAGTATGGAGTACCCCTTCATCACCACTACTCCCATGTCCACCCTGACCCTGTGTGGTAATACCTGTTAGGGTCCTATATATGGGTTAAATAGAAAAGATGAGTTTTAAAAAAATTGTGTTTAAAAAAAGTAAAAAAGGGTTTATATAAAAAATTTTGAATACTCATCAAGAATGAATAAAAACAAATGTCTAGAGCATGAAATAATCCAACATGGGTTGACATGCCTTAAAATCCAACCAACCAACCATCAAGAATGAATAAAACAAAAACGTCTTTGGCCTAAAATAACCCAACAAGGGTTGACATGCCATAAAATCCAACCAACCAACCAACCAACCATCAAGAATGAATAAAACAAAAATGTCTTTGGCCTAAAATAACCCAACAAGGGTTGACATGCCGTAAAATCCAACCAACCTAACCTAACCCTGATGCTTCCAAAATTCAGTGTCCTGGGTATGACATTAAACTGTATCTAATGGTGATGTTCCAATTCTGGAGCTCTAGGGAGTATAGAGTACCCCTTCATCACCATTGCTCCCAGGTCCACTCTGACCCAGAGTGGTATTACCTGTTAGGGTCCTATCTATAGGTTTAAATAGGAATATGAGTTTTTTTTTTAATTGTTTAAAAAAAAATGAATTTAATTAAAAAAATTTGATTACCCTTCAAGTAAGTAAGTAAAGTTGGCAGAGCGGCCTATTGTCGATATCAAGGGAGTCTATCCTCTTTTCACTAGCGCTAGACCAGGACATTGTTTTTGCTGAGGTGGAGTACTACATCTACTGTCAGCTCCCCACTTTACCACACAGCTCAGATTATCCAATCTGTGCTACTCATACACTGATTTGGTGGGGACCGGTATCAATCTCGGAACCTTGAGATTCAAAGGAATGTCTACAGCATAAAATAACCCAACAAAGGCTGACATGCTGTAAAATTCAACCAACCAACCAACCCATTTTTGGCTATCTTTCCAATTTGTATAAACATTGTCATTTACTCTCTCAAATGAGGCTTCACTATTTATAGAAAACAGATGATTTCATTGTCTTCTTTTAGGTACTATAAGGCAACCTTGAAATTTCAAGGAATGCCTACAGCATAAAATAACCTAACAAAGGTTGACATGCCATAAAATTCAACCAACCAACCAACCATCAAGAATGAATAAAACAAAAATGTCTTTGCCATAAAATAACCCAACAAAGGTTGACATGCCATAAAACCAGACAACCAACCAACCAACCAACCAACCATCAAGAATGAATAAAACAAAATGTCTTTGCTATAAAATAACCCAACAAAGGTTGACATGCCATAAAATTCAACCAACCAACCAACCAACCCAATTCATATAAACATTGTGATTCATAACTGACATTAACCATTAAAAAAACGAAGATAAATCCAAATCTATTTTATTGTTGTCATATGATTAAATAACCCAACAAGGGTTGACATGCCATAAAATTCAACCAACCAACCAACCAACCATCAAGAATGAATAGAACAAAATGTCTTCAGCATAAAATAACCCAACAAGGGTTGACATGCCATAAAACCAACCAGCCAACCAACCCATTTATGCCTATCTTTCCAATTCATATAAACATTGTGATTCATAACTGACATTACCAACGAGATAAATCTAAATCTATTTTATTGTTGTCATATGATAAATCATAAATTAAATCAGCTAAAAGAACTATTAAACATATTTTCCTTTTTATTCTGGAAGTAATCACAATGCAATAGAAGTTCTGTTGAGGTTAGGAATTTTCTTATTCAATTTGTTAACCTTGACCCCTCCCCCCACCCCACCCCCCACCTCAACAGACCCTGCATGATTGATTAAGGTTAATGAATAAAACGTCTTTATATCAACTGAACCATCATAAAAGAATGACAAGGAATTTTCATATTGACAATGATGTATCATCTTCTAAAGTGTAAAGTTCAGTTATTTTTAGCAAGAGATAAATACGTTGTATTTATTTTAGCAAAACAAGCCAAAATATGCACCCTCTGGGCACAAGTATTTAAGTTTTAATATAATCAAATACTATATTGAGTTAGAAAGACTAATGAAATCATTTATAAATACAAAGAAATATTACATTTATTTAATACGATATATTTTTTTTTTTTTTTTTGAAGGCAAAATAATGCAAATTTATGTTGAAAAACATATTTATTTAAATTTTCTTTTTTTTCTTTTTCCTCTTAATAATTTTCGGAGTAAAATCATCTTCAGAGAGTTTATTATAGAGTTGAAAATATTCCATCTGTGTTTGTTAAAGTCAACTGCGGTCTAATTCCGTTGAATTTGATGGAGATTTGAAGTTCGGAAGAGATCGTAAAGTTCCGTTAAGACCCGTGAGTTGTTGCATTTGCGGGAGGTTTGAAATGATTTAAGATATTTTTTTTTCTTTTAGATTTTTTTTTTAATACTATAAAAACAATTCCCCACTCAGGGTATATTGAAATAAAGATTTTTTGTTTTTTTGTTTTTATAGTATAAAAACAAAAAAACAAAAAATCTTTATTACATTTATTTTGACTTTATTCAAGAGACGTTGGAATCTCTGTGAACTCAAATAAAACTGAGTTCATGTGTTTTAAACAAGATGGAGACATTACTACACTGGATAGTATAAGAATTGGTGAGATGTTAACTCGTAGCTAACACCCAAACTCTTATAATACATTAGGTTTTCTAAAAGAGGGTAACCTAACACAGAACAGTTGGTAGAGAAAAAGACAAGTCAATTAATACAACTAGCAAAAGTATGTGGCATCTGGGCAAAAGTATTTAAGTTTTGACATAACTAGATATTAAATTGAATTAAAAAGACTAATGAAATTAAATACGAACACTAAAAAAGATTACACTTATTTTTAATTTATTCTAATTGATTTCAATATAAAACTATACATAGGATTTCTTTTAATACATTTGAGAATAAAACAATAACATTAGAAATCAATAACACCCTGCTCAAGTCGAACATCTACTAGAGAAAGTGGCAAGAGATATTGTCCTCTCTGTGAACTCAGATAAAACTTAGTCCTTGTGTTTTAAACAAGATGGAGACATTCCCACACTGGATAGTATAAGAATTGGCGAGATGTTAACTCATAGCTAACACCCAAACTCTTATAATTCATTAGGTTATCCAAAACAGGGTAACCTAACACAGAACAGTCGGTAGAGAAAAAGACAAGTCAATATATTGTGCGGTAAAGTAACGAGCTGATGGTAAGTGTGACACTCCACCTCAGATGCCAAAAAACAATCTTCTTGGTCTAGCGCTATGGAAAAGGGGATAGACTCCCTCGCTGATTGGCTGATACCGACTTAAGGCCGCCCTGACGACTTACTTACTTTTTATTTATGGGCTGGGGGGCAGGTGGCCGTACAGCTGCTTCCTTGTGGGGTGCTGTTTCCACAACTTCTTCAAGACCGCACGCAGCATCCTTGTGTAGCTCCCATCTAGCTTATTCTCGAGGTGCTTCTTTAGGGTCCAGGTGGTGCAGCCATACAGCAGTACTGATATAACCACAGCCTGGAAGAATTGTCGCTTTAACTTGTCAGTGAGATCGGATATGCCCCCCCATCTCACAAACCATTCGAGTGAGACAGACAAGGCATACTGGACACTCCTGGAGAAGCAAGAACGAGCTCATAAGTGACGTCCTCCTGTAGAAGCCAACACACGGAGATGCTAATGTGGGCCGGCCACCAAGGACTTACATTGACCAGCTATGCGAGGATACTGGGTGCTGGCGCAGAGGATCTCCCTGGGACAATGAATGATAGGGAGGGTTGGCAAGAGATTGTCATGGATGTCCGTGCTAATTGCACGACATGATGAGTTATGGTATATGTATACCAAAATATTTATAGTATTTCTGATGCAGAATAAGTTATATTATAGGAAAAGGAAAACTCTGAATTCAAACCAAAGTCGTTCTCTTCTTGTTAGTTAAAACTACTTTCAGAGATCCCCCCCTCTTTCCTTCTTTCTTTCTATATAGCATTTCTGATGCAAAATATTTATAGTATAGTATTTATGATATATATATATGTGGAGAAAGGTAGACAAACACGGGATATTATGGAAACTGGATGTTTATTGTCGACGATGCAACGTTTCGGTCTGTTAGACCTTCTTCAGGACTTGGATATAGTTCTTGCTCCAATGATGGATATTCTCAAAATGCTGAAACAGGAGGTCGTCAGTAGGGAGAGGGGTGGTTGCGGCTGGTTAGTGGATTCTTCTTCTCTCTAGATGGGGAGTGTCAGAATGGTGGATGGTGGTACCACAGGTGTCAGTCTAGAAAATTGGATTGTGAGGATTGGTTAACTGTGGTACCACCATCCACCATTCGGACACTCTCCATCTAGAGAGAAGAAAATCCACTAACCACCCCTAACCACCCCTCTCCCTACTGACGACTTTCTGTTTCAGCATTTTGAGAATTTCCATCATTTAAGCAAGAACTATATCCAAGTCCTGATGATGGTCTAAATGGCCGAAACGTTGAATCGTTGACAATAAACATCCAGTTTCCATAACATCCCGTGTTTGTTTACCTTTCTCCACATACTGTCGGATTAACCTCCTCACATTTCTCCCATATATATATATATATATATATATATATATATATATATATATATATATATAATAAATAAACAAGCATTCATCTATAAAAGATAAGTCCCATTCCAACGGGCATGTATTGTACCAACTGATATTAATTGAAAACTCGATTAATTCAACGGATGTAACCCTGACGAATCAGACGATGAAACTCGAGTAGGTTACTTTTATCCATTATATAAATAAATATATATATATATATATATATATATATATATACCAATGTATTTATAGTATTTTTGATGCTGAATAAGTTATATTCTAGAGAGTTTGTTCCCAAAATAAATTTCTTGTTTTAACCTATTTCTTAATGAGTCTTGTCTCCTACAAAATAATTCACTTTTTCTAAACAGTCAGTTTTTTTTTTCTTCCAGTTCTAGACTAAAAGTTGTCTTGAAGATTTACTGTGGCATATCTAACGTATATCTTCTTCTTCTTCTTCTTCTCTTTTATCATGTGAAATCAATGATCTTTCAGGATTGATTTCAGCTTTGGGAACAACATACACCAAATAAATAAATAAAAAAAAGAAAAAAGAAAGAGAAAAAAGAAAAAGAACAAAAAAGAAAAGAAAAAATAGAAAAGAAAAAGAAATAAAAGAAGAAAAGAAAGAAGAAGAAAGAAAGAAAAGAAAAAAGAAAAAGAAAAGAAAAAAATAAAAGAAAAGAAAAATAAAAGAAAAGGAAGAAAGAAAAGATATTTTTATTTTTTTCAAAAAAGAACAAAAAAGAAAAAAGAAAAAAAAAAAGAAAAAGAAAAAAAACAAAAAAAAAGAAAAGAAAAAATAGAAAAGAAAATAAAAAAGAAGAAAAGCAAAAAAAAGAAAAAGAAAAAGAAAAGAACAAAAAAGAAAAAAGAAAAGAAAAAAAAAAAAAGAAAAAGAAAAAGAAAAAAGAAAGGAAAGAAGAAAGAATAAAAAGAAAAATCTGTAAGGGTCAAATTCAGAGAGTAATCTATTTAAGATCTAAAAGATGACTTCATCAAAAAATTAAAATGGTGAGAGAACAAAAAAGAAAAAACACTGGGATGCATGGATATGATTTTACTGCGTCCTTTTAGATTTTTATGTGTCAGGGATGCAGCCTTGCAGCATGTGTACCTGTCCACTTTTCTGTCCAACTTGAGAGAAAAACAAAACAAAATAAAAAAGAAAGTGTATCACACATCTTCTCTCTAATCAACATGTTAGTTGTTTTTCTTTTTCTTTTCTTTTTTCTTTTCTCTAAATATACAAAAGGTCAATATTTTGTTAAAAAGGTCAAGATCATGGCCACACAACAACAGGTCAGTTGCAAGCAGCTCCTTGGTGAACTGTTTTAAAAGCTTACTTTCTTATTGGACACGCCTCATATCTAATATTATATATATATATATATATATATATATATATCTTTCCTTGTTTATCAGCTTAATTGATTGGAAAATACATTATAATAAACACAGTTTAAACTATTCAACTGCTATTGATTCAATTCTTTTGTGATAATTATATTCTTGTCGACTTGGATAATAAAAAATAGGTGACAAAGATTTTGATACTTATATACCTTTAGATGAATTTATGCTTAAAATTTTTTTTTTTCTAAAATATGTTAGGAGAAACTTTTTTTTACTAGGTCAACCCCCACACACCTTATTTCATTTTATGAAATCCGAACAAAATATATTTTACTCATACAATTTAAAAATTTTTCTATAAAGATAAGAGACAGAATAATTAAATCAGAAATTTTTAGAAATGTTTTGGAGGATCTTACTGTTGTAAAACAAAACAAATATCTCGGTGGATTGGAGTGAATATGATGATTTTTAAGTAAGTAATTTTTTTTTTAGAATATTAAATGTTTTATTTTATTTATCTAATTTTTCCCACCCCCATCAGGCATTATCTTTTTAAAAATTTATTTTTACACCACCCAGAGGGCGTTTTTGGCTAGTAGAAATAAAGATTTGTTGCTTAACAAAAATATGACTCAAAATAAAAGAAAAAAAAACTATTGTTTGATCCAAAACAAAGAAGAGTACAATTTGCCTGTTAGATCCGCATTCAATAAGAAAAATAGACCAGCAGGACATGTGGATATACCACAGTATGATAATTTGATTATAACAATGTTTGATATGTTTACATAAGAGCTATTGCTAAATAGTTCAATATCTCAAAAGTATGATAATCTCAGTGATACAGATAGCTTTTTAATTTTGTGCACCCTGGAACGTAAATATTTGCTTTGAATGAATCCCCAGGAAAATTTATGGGTCCCAACTAAAATTTCTTAATAGATTGTAGGGTTTTTATTTATGATCTTGGGAAATAATTAAAGCCCTCTAACTCCTACCTTGATACCTATCCTGTGTAATTGATTTCTAAGAAACTATCAAAATGTATTTACAGTTAGTTTGAAATGGCGAGGGAAGAAAAAAGAAAAACACTGGAATGTATGGATATAATTTTACTGAGTCCTTTTAAATTTTTGTTCATCAGGGACCTATCAGCATCTCTGGAATTGTATTGTTGACAATCATATTCAATACTTATCCACACATTTATTGACATTATTATTTCTCAATTCAAACTAAGAATCATCAAGAATGAATAAAACAAAACGTCTTTGACATAAAATAACCCAACAAGAGTTGACATGCCATAAAACCCAACCAACCAATCATCAAGAATGAATAAATCAAAACATCTTTGGCATAAAATAACCCAATGAGAGTTGACAATGCCGTAAAATCCAACCAACCATGAAGGATGAATAAAATAAAACGTCATTGGCATAAAATAACCCAACAAGGATTTACATGCCATAAAATCCAACCAACCAACCAACCAACCAACCAACCCATCTGCTGGTTCAACTCAGCTATTTTTCTTTTTTCTGATTTCTTTTTTTATTCTTCTCTTTTTTGTTTTCTTTCTTTCTCTTTCTCAAAATATTAATATGTGTCGGATTTAGAATTAAAGAATTGTTAATGGTGACAATCACTTTTGATACTTATCCACACATTTATTGACATTATTATTCTTTAATTCAAACTAAGAAGAGACTTTATAATAGAAGTTCCAATCTTTTCACTAAAATGAAAGGAAAAATTGAATATCTAAAATCATTTCTCTTGTTGATATTATAAAATGTATTGAAAGTCAATTTCTGTTTTACACAAAGAAAAAAAAAATGTTTTATTAATACAAATTAGATTATGATAATTGTATTTAATCGGCAAAGAAATATCAATATCATTATTTTGGCCGGGTTAGCTCAGTCGGTAGAGCGTTCGGCTAGAAACCAGAAGGTTCCTAGTTCGATTCTGGCCCTCAGCGTATGAGTAGCACAGGGATCTGTACAGTAAAGTAAGGAGCTGATGGCAGGTGTGGCGCTCCACCTCAGACGCAAAAACAGCCTCCTTGGTCTAGCGCTGGTGAAAAGGGGATAGACTCTCTCGCTGATTGGCTGATAACGACTTTAGGCCACCTCGATGACTTTACTTACTTTTACAACATTCATCTGAGTAAAAAAAAAAAAAAATGTTTGTTTTTTTATATGTTAATTTTAATAATTATTATAATTTAATATAATTATTATCTTATAATGGAGATTGTGTGTTTTTTTGTCTGTAACCGAAACTATATTCCTACTCAAGTCACAATTCTCTTAGTTATTGACATCACATTCTCCATGATTTTATTTTTATTTAAACCTCAATTATTAATAAAATTGTCTTACATTATTAATACTGTTAACTATGTCTACATACTGACAACATGCAATTATATTTATATATACAACAAAATAGCGGTTTACAGTGTGAATGGGAAGGCTAATTTAAATATTAATATCAAAAAATCGAATTTAATAAATATGTGCTTAGTATTATTGATTTCTAACTGTTTGGTTTTATTTTAATGAATATAAGCAAAAATCTCTTCAATAAACCTTAAATGAAATCCATTAACAAGAAAAAATAACTGTCATTTTATTCTTTACTTCTTATAAACTAAATACTTAAATTAGAAAAAATAACAATGAAAGACGAGAGTGATGGAAGAGTAAGTTTCAGTTGTTCCATTTTTTATTATACTCCCTCTGTTTCAAATCTTTTATTATACTCCCTCTGTTTCAAATCTTTTTATCTGTATTCTTATTTAGTTTCATTAGCCTTTCTAATTTAATACAATATTTTATTACATTAAAACTTAAATACTTGCACCCGAAGGGTGCATATATTTGCTAGTAATTTTAATAATTATTATAATTTATTATAATTATTATAATTTTAATAATTATTATAATTTATTATAATTATTATAATTTTAATAATTATTAATACTTCAGTGATGCTAATAGCCTTTTAATTTAATACGTTCTAGGATGCACATATTTGCTTAGAATGAGTCCCTGGGAAAATTTATGGGTCCCAAGTAAAGTTTCATAATAAATTGTAGGGTTTGTATTTATGATCTGCGGAGACAATTATATATATATATATATTTGACCCAATTAAAAATCTAGAAGTCACACGCACAGTACCGAGATACATACACACACTCACATTCACACACATATATGTAAACACACACTGGACGTGGTAATTGCATTTCATTTAGCGCTAATATCCTTGGGAAAGGTATGAATCCTACTCTCCCTCCAGCTATGGGTAAATAGTAGGGCAGACTGGGCTCTTTAACCTTGGTTAGGCAACCGGTCTAGGAGAAGGAAAACTCTGAATTCAAACCTGCTGAACTCCGCTTAAGAAATTGACCTTGTGTCGCATCCTGCTCGTGCGGAGGGGTTGGTAAATATATATATGTAAACACACACATACATTTATATGTATACACATATATGGGCATATACACAACTCCCAAGAACCCTCCCTCACATATATAAGAGCATTAAAAAAATAACCCACCTCATAGAGATTCTTCACGGAACAGATGGACTTGCTACTACTAACACACTCGTCTACCCTGATTTTAATAGCATGTCAAACCCTCAAAAATACTTCAATTTCTATAGTTCTTCTATAATGCTCCCTTTCAAAAAATCTATAAACAATTTCTTCAAATAAGAAATTTTCTCCTGACGATGACCTAAGGTCGAAACTAGTTGAGAATAAATAACATATATAAAAAATATTCCTGTTTGTCTTATTACTTTTTGTTCATACTATATATATATATATAGATGTAAAAATATATTTTTTGAACATATTGCCTGAGGGGTGGGAGTAAAAAATTCAATGTCAGCGAGTTTGTACCCTAAGTAAGTAAAATCATCAAATTCATTAACGGATTAAAAAATAAAACAATTTGAAATGTAAACTTTAAATATGTATTAAAATAAAACAAACTATATATAGATATATAATACCAGTCATGTATTTATTAAAACTTGTTTTAAAAAACAATGAGGACTGTCTAATGTTGCATGTTCAAATTTTGAGTGTATTTATTCTATGTTATGATGATTTTGGGTAATGTGACATAAGCAGTGACATAGTTTTTGTTACAGACAAAAACCGGAAGTGAATCTCCATTATTAATAGATTTAGTTGGAAATTGTTTTTATTTTGAAAGAGCATTTTCACTTTTGCACTTTGAAAAAAGCTTCACTGCCAATTTTGATTTTTTAATAATTGTAATGACAAACAATAACACCGATAGACTTTGGAAAGCTTTATTCTACCTGGAATAATTGGTACACTTATTGAGAGTTTATATAGTCTAGTATTCACTAGAGAGTTCTCCAAAGGGGAGGTAATCATGAAATAGGGGAGGTAACTCTCAATTACTTATTACAGTAACATAAATACAAAAATGAAATTATAATATTGATTATTATCATTTGTGGGGAGTCATTGGTTGTCAGTTTTATGTGGTTTAAGCTCGCTTGTAGTCATGTCTAAACCCAATATAATTGGCTCTTCCTTCTTGTTGGCTGGTGAACTGAAAGGGAATTCAAGGGAAGAAAGCACCTGAAGAAGGCTGGAGGACACATCGGCCAAAATGTTGTGTATATAACAATAAAGATGAGGTCAACAGTCTGAAAAATCTAAATAATACAAATTATCAAGCCTCATCTCAAAAATAACAAGAAACACCTAAAGAAGGCTGGAGGGCACATCGGCCAAAATGTTGTGTATATAACAATAAAGATGAGGACAACAGTCTGAAAAATCTAAATAATACAAATTATCAAGCCTCATCTCAAAAATAACAAGAAACACCTTAAGAAGGCTGGAGGGCACATTGGACAAAATGTTGTGTATATAACAATAAAGATGAGGACAACAGTTCCAAAAATCCTAATAATACAAATTGTCAAACCTGATCTCAAACTTTTCCTCTTGTCATTTATTATTCCAATCATAAAATTTTTTTTTTATCCTCTTTCTGAAATTAGAATAGAATGTGATTATTTACTTTTATTTTTTCTTCAGCTTTTTTTTTCAATTCATCAGTTTGTTAAATCCTATTGAAATTGAACATAAGATTTTCTGGAGTTTAACGCAACACTGGAAGAATCTGATTCCGTTCTGTAGTTAACATGTGATTAGCTGAACTTGGATTACCGCCTACCCTGACCCAAGATTCTTAGAGAACTCAAATTAGAATAACTGTCATACTAATTGTTACCACCGGATATCCACTAGACTTACATGGATTCAATACAGAATGACAGTACTAGTTTATAATCTAACTCCTCTTCATATATAAATATGTGTGTGTGTGTGTGTGTGTGTACATTGTTATTCATTGGGTATAGGGTAGGTAGGGGACAGCTTGGTGACTGACTAAATTGAAGAGAAGAAAAAGACCACTATCACTGGGTGTATATATATATATATATATATATTTTATTATTTTATATATATATATATATATATATTTTTTTTTTTTTTAAGTTGGGCGTTATTACGAAGCATTAACTCGATATTATGGAGTATTGGATTCACTTATTTTTTATTATTTTTTGTAATAAATTTTCAGGTTCTTTAGATACCCTTTATCAAATGAATGTTATTACTGTTTAACGGCTTCCTTGTCTCTGTTGTTATCAAACATGTGAAATATTTATAATAACGGAGAATTCCGATGTCTGTGTTCAATCCCTTCACGTGCGTTTGTAATTTAGAATCCATTCGTTAGAATCAAGAAATGAAAATTATTAAATATATATAAAAATAAGTGAATCACATAAAGTTCATTCATATTTTAATGCTTCGTAATAACGCCCGACTTTAAAAAAACATTTTAAAAAAAATATATACCGAGAGAAGCATACGGAGACCACATAAAATATAAACATGATATATATATATATTTATTTATTCATTTATTTATATCTTTATTTCTAGACTCCGACAGTATAAAAAAAATGGCTTTATAGTTTGTAATTACACAATGCAAAATTTTGCCTGGAGAAAAAAAAAAAATTAAAAAAAGAAAAGACCAAATCATCTGCACCTTTTGAAAAAAAATCAGATAGTACTACAAAAATGACCGATTTTACGTGCTATGACAGACACATGATAGTTTTTAGTGAAAGTTAGATTCAACAGGTCAAGGTCAGTGAATAAATCAACAGGTCAAGGTCAGTGAATAAATTGAAGAGAAGAAAATGACAGATATCCCAATTGGTATAGTTTGTTCACTCAAATGTTGATTTTGGTTTGGTTTAATGGCATATCAAACCCTATGGGTTATTTAATGCCAATTTTTTTTTATATAGATATTTACCAACCCTCTCCACACGAGCAGGATGTGACACAAGATCAATTTCTTAAGTGGAGTTTAACAGGTTTGAATTCAGAGTTTTCCTTCTCTTAGACTGGTTACCTAGCCAAGGTTAAAGAGTCCAGTTTGCCCTACTAGTTACCCATAGCTAGAGGGAGAGTAGTTGGATTCATACCATTAACAGGTTTGAATTCAGAGTTTTCCTTCTCTTAGACTGGTTACCTTGCCAAGGTTAAAGAGCCCAGTCTGCCATTAGTTAACTCTTAATGTCCTAATTCCACCCGGATGGAAGTCACATTAGTTTTTCCTAATCTACCCCAAATGAGCCTTTATTGAAATGTGATATTAAAAATATTTAGAAGTCTTTGATTTAAGGGAAATAACAGATGACTTTAAATGAAAAGATCATTTTTAGCCATTTATTGATAAATCCTTATAGGAACGGGGCTCTGGGCTTCTCAACATTCTCAACAGGATGTTAAGAGTTAAGGGCCAACTCTGCCCTACTATTTACCCATAGCTGGAGGGAGAAAAGTTGGATTCATACCTTTCCCAAGGGTATTAATGCTATAGGAAATGCAAACAGCCTCATGCAGGATTTGAACTTGTCTCGTCGTATCCATTTAACGTGACAGGAAATGGATACGACGAGACAAGTTCAAATCCTGCACGAGGCTGTTTGCATTTCCTATAGCGTTAATACCCTTGGGAAAGGTATGAATCCATTTCCTGTGACGTTAACCATTACACTACTACACAAATTTTTTTTTTATATATATAAAAAAAAAATTTGTGTAGTAGTGTAATGAAGATTACTAGTTAAGAATTATAAAGATTGAAATAGTTTAATCATTACAACATTTGATATTATTCATTTCATCAACAACTTTGATTATAATAAAAATAAAAATGAGTGAAGATCATACACACACATGCAAATAAACAAACCACGTACACCTGGGAGACCTGCCTTACCAAAAAAAAATAAATAAAAAAAGGAAGGAATAAGAAGAAAAAAAAAGGATAAACCAAATCTGGAACGATATTAAGACATTGTTGGATAGACACACACACACACACACACAAAGAATTGTCATAAGGTTGCAAGTATGGGGCATCCAGTGAGGATTACACTCGTTATTCAGTATTAATGGATCTATGAGACTAGCTTGCTAACCATTATAAATATTTACCCAACCTATTTATGATGGTAGGATACTTTTAGTATTGAAATTAGAATAAGAAAATTCTAATCAGTGTGTGTGTGTGTGGGGGTCACAGTCAAGTCTGACGCAAGGTTCCAATCGACAGTCTAAACACTCCCAACTGTATCACGCTCCAAAATCCAATATCCAAAATTACTTCTTTGTCCCACTCGTCTCGACAACAAAATACTACTGCAGTCGTTCTTGTCTGTGAGAATAAGTCCTTTAAATACACCTCAATTTCACTACATCCGGGCTCCTCACTTATAATTGTCTGTGCAACATGTGCGACACTCATCAGCACGGCGCGACCACCTACATCCAGGCCACTATGCTATTTCTTATTTCACTGATCGTCCACAGCTCTCACATTCTGAAGGAAGCGGGTTCGACTCTAGGTCAGTCCTACACGCCAGGCAAAGCCTAGCCCGCTTCCTTTTGAGAATACGGTAAGTCTTCACGTCCGCCACTCTCTCTGTCACACCGTGTTGCACAAGGTAGGTCTCCTCTCTCACTACAAAAATGAAAACTAAAACTGAAAAGATTAACAAATTGAGAAAAGAAGAAATGAAGTGAAGAAGAGGAAACAATTGGATTCAAAATGTGCATTTTCCATTTAGATATCACCAAACATATGAGGAGAGTATGAACAGATCCGAGCCACAATCTCTAGAACTTAACTTTCAGAAATCTTCTGACAAATATTGAGCATCCCGTGAGGATCAAATTCACTATTCAGTAATCATGGATCAGCGACACTATCTTGCTAACCATGATGGGATGCCTTTACCCAGTGTGGTAGTACCTGTTAGAGTCCCATCTATAGGTCAACTAGATCTGTTTAAACATAATTTGATAGTTACTAATGTTGTTTGGTTAAAAAAATTTTAATCCAAAATGTACAAATACATTTTTTAATTTAGATACAAAGCGAGCAAAAAAAAAAAAAAATTGATGTTTTAAAGTGTGTCACAAGCTATAAAAGGAAAAACAAAAACAAAAACAAAATATTAAGAAAATAAATCAAAAGTAGATAAGCCATATATCATTGTTACCTCATTTTTCTTTACACTTGCATTGTGATAGTCTTCAAAACCAACCACCAAACCAAAAATAAATAAGATTTTTAAATAAAGGTCAACTTGTATAAAACAGTTTTTTGTTGCATATTATTCTGTATATCAGCAGCCATTCCGTAATACCAATTTCTTTTTCATTAGTCTATCTATCTATCTATCTATCTGTTCATATCTATCTATCTATCTATCTATCTATCTCGGTCTGTTCATATCTATCTATCTATCATTCTGTTCTATCTATCTATCTATCTATCTCCTGTCTTCATCTATCTATCTATCTATCATTCTGTTCATATCTATCTATCTATCTATCTATCTATCTATCATTCTGTTCATATCTATCTATCTATCTATTCTCTATCTCTCCATCTATCTATCTATCATTCTGTTCTATCTATCTATCTATCTATCTATCTATCTGTCATTCTGTTCCTATCTATCTATCTATCATTCTCATATCTGTCCTCATCATCTTCAAGTTTCAAGAATAGATCCCATTATTTTCTCTGTGGTGGATTTATCGGACGACTGTGTTGGACTATTTTGGTTGCTAGAAGATATTCATGATAATTTACTTGTTTCACACGAGAGAAAATAATCTATATGTGATTATTGCTGTTTCATCACGAATGGCATCATTATGAAAATCTTTATTCATTCAATCTATTTTTTTTTAAAAAAGGAGAAAAACAAATGCAAAAATAGCAGCTGTTTTGTTTTACATGAAAAAATTTAACGATAAACGGGGGGGGGGTCTTATTTCTGATGTAAAGTTTTCACAAATAAATAAAAACATCTATCTATCGGTAATTTATGCCTCAGAAATTGCTACCCGGTGACAATTAAAATAACGTCCCCAGCTATGTCGTCTCGGTGGTGTTACTTGAAAGAAAACAACCAACTTAAGGCGTTAAATGTATTTTAGAAGGGGGGGGGGCTTCCCTTTTTTTGTCGTAATTCTTATTTATTTATCGTAATTTGTTTAGAAATTTATTTATAAAAATTTGTCGTAATTCTTGTTTATTCATAGAAATTTGTCGTAATTCTTGTTTAGATATGAAGATGGATATCTATCTATCTATCTATCTATCCATTTAACTCAATTTGTTCATTTTTTTACTTTGTTTATATATATATATATATCCACCCATCTCCATTTGTTCATATAAAAAAAGAGAAGCCCCCCTCCCTCTAAAATACATTTAATGCCCTAAGTTGGTTGTTTTCTTTCAAGTAACACCGCCGAGACGACATAGCTGGGGACGTTATTTTAATAGTCACCCAGTAGCAATTTCTGAGGCAGGAGACCGGGACGCACTTCCGCATAAATTACCTATCTATCTATCTATCTATCTATCTATTTATATATACATATATAAAGGGCAGTGTGTGTGTATGTATGTCCGGAGAAAACTATGAAAATAAAACAATCAATGACATAATAGATATATATACACATTCACTATCACCAAATCTTGCTTTTTGAGTAAAAATAATGAAGATTTGATTTATATTCGTAAAAATAATCAAACAATAAAATTTATGTGATATAACAGCATGGAATTTCTTTTTGCATTTGATATTTTAATCAGGAGACATTAATCTTTTTTACATAGGGATTTTAATAGGGCATCCTGTGAGGATCCTACTCATGATTCAATAATAATAGATCAGTGAGACTACCTTCTTTTTTACCCCCCTCTACCCAGGTGATGCCAGGTAGCCTATTCTAGTACATATATAAAGTGCAGTTGGTGTGTATGTATGTCTGGAGGAAACTATGAAAATAAAGCAATTAATTATGAAGTTAATATATCTACACATTTACTATCACCAGATCTTGATTTAAAAAAAAAAATGGTTGGCAACCTTCCATCTATTTTAGACGATGGTGTAGTGTCCATTTTTTTTTTTACCTACAGCTACGTGAGTGGCTGAACAGACCGATCCTTGAATGGCAGTCTCTGGTGCAATGGCTACAAACAAAAGGTGATGCTTTCTGCAGGTGTTGGGGGTGCTGCTGTTTCTCCTTTCTTTTAGCTCTCTTTTCTGTGGCAGCTTTTTTTCTCTCTTTTTCACTTCTTTTTGTTCCTTGTTTGACGAGGAGGCGCCAGGTCACACGGTCTTCTGCACAAGCCTCCCACGTGTCTATGTCAATGTGGCATGTCTTCATGTCTCTCTTGCAGACATCTTTGAAGTGTAGGCGTGGTCTCCCTCCCGGCCGGGTGCCCTCCTCTAGTTCACCGTACAGTAGCTCTTTTGGGATGCGGCCTTTGTTCATCCTCCTGACATGGCCAAGCCAGCGCAGGCGTCTCTCGCAGATGATAGCGGGCATGCTGTTTACGTTTGCTCGTTCCAGCACTTCTATGTTGGGCACTTTGTCCTGCCAGCGAATGCGTAGAATGCGGCGTAGGCATCTGAGGTGAAAGCTGTCCAGTTTCCTCACGTGACGTGAGTACGTGATCCAGGCTTCGCTGCTGTATAGGAGAGTGCTGAGAATGCTGTTATCATATAAATTTTATTGTTTGATTATTTTCACGAATATAAATCAAATCTTCATTATTTTTACTCAAAAACACAAAAATAATCAACATGAAAGGGCAGTTGTGTGTATATATGTACCTTTTTTTTTTAGTGCATCTTAGGACGCATATATCATTTATAATGACTCCCCAGGGAAAACTTGTGGGTCTTAACTAAAGCTTCTTATTAGATTGTAGGGTTTTTATTTATGATCTGGGGAAACAACTAAAGTCATCTAACCCCTACCTTGTATCCTATTCTGTGTAATTCATTTCTAAGAAATTATTGAAATGTATTTACAGTTATTTCTCTGAATGTTTGAGATGAGGCTTGATGATTTGTATTATCTTCGTTATTCGGACTATTGTCTCATTCTTCATTGATTTTTTCTGAGTTAGAACAAGATTTGCCAATGGGTCATTAACATGAGAAAAGAATTTGTAAACTATAAATGCAAACACACCTTTAATTCTGGAATTATTTTTAATGGGAAGAATAGGTTTGGTGGGTGCTGAGGAGATCACAATTACACGTCTATGAGTTTGAGTCAAAAATCACCACATTCTCAGTAATGCTGATAGCTTTGTGATTTAGTGCATTCTAGGACACACATATTTGCTTTAAATGAGTCCCTGGGAAAACTTATAGGTCCTATCTAAAGCTTCTTAATAGATTGTAGGGTTTTTATTTATGATCTGGGGGAAACAACTAAAGCCATCTAACCCCTACCTTGTAACCTATCCTATGTAATTCATTTCAAAGGAACTATTGAAATGTATTTACAATTAGCTTGAAATAAAGGGGAAAGAAAAAAGAAAAACATTGGGATGCATGGATATGATTTTACTGAGTCCTTTTAGATTTTTATGAGTCAGGGATGAGTAACTATCAGCATCTCTGATAATCTATATGTGATTATTGCTGTTTCATCACGAATGGCATCATTATGAAAAATCTTTATTTATTCAATCTATTTAAAAAATAGAGAAAAACAAATGTAAAAATAGCAGCTGTTTGATTTTACATAGAAAAACTTAACATTAAACTGGGGGAAACAAGCTCATTTTTAATGTGAAGTCTTCACAAATAAATAAAAACATCTATCTATCTATCTATCTATCTATCTATCTATCTATTATTATACTAAAGCTGAGCAAATCAAATTTTGTCTCCTAAAGGCTTTTTTACTGTTTAGTTTAATGACATGAAAATTATACTAAATTAGGACCATATGACCTTTAGGCACCCCTTTTTGATCTCGATTAAAAAGAACATGTTTTATTTACACCGTCAATATCCGGTTGTTTTAACAGACGATTTTTAAAAAAATTATAAACTAAACTAACCCTAACCCTAACCCCTAACAAACAAACTCAATCCTAAAAGCAAGGAATAATTTAGGGACCATATTACCTTTAGACACCCCTTTTTGATCTCGATTAAGAAAGGACATGTTTTTCATTTACACCATCAATATCCAGTTGTTTGTTAGGGGTTAGAGTTAGGGGTTGGGGTTAGGGTTAGGGGTTAGTTTTATAATTTTTTTAAAAATCGTCTGTTAAAACAACCAGATATTGACGGTGTAAATGAAAAACATGTCCTTTCTTAATCGAAATCAAAAAGGGGTGCCTAAAGGTCATATGGTCCTAATTTAGTATAATTTTCATGTCATTAAACTAAACAGTAAAAAAGCTTTTAGGAGACAAAACTTGATTTGCTCAGCTTTAGTATAATGATAGATAGATAGATAGATAGATGTTTTTATTTATTTGTGAAGACTTCACATTAAAAATGAGCTTGTTTCCCTCGAGTTTAATGTTAAGTTTTTCTATGTAAAATCAAACAGCTGCTATTTTTGCTTTTGTTTTTCTCTCTTTTTTAAATTTTTTTAAATAGATTGAATAAATAAAGATTTTTTATAATGATGCCATTCGTGATGAAACAGCAATAATCACATAATAGATTATCAGAGATGCTGATAGTTACTCATCCCTGACTCATAAAAATCTAAAAGGACTCAGTAAAATCATATCCATGCATCCCAATGTTTTTCTTTTTTCTTTCCCCTTTATTTCAAGCTAATTGTAAATACATTTATAGATTATCAGAGATGCTGATAGTTAATCATCCCTGACTCATAAAAATCTAAAAGGACTCAGTAAAATCATATCCATGCATCCCAATGTTTTTTCTTTTTCTTTCCCCTTTATTTCAAGCTAATTGTAAATACATTATAGATTATCAGAGATGCTGATAGTTAATCATCCCTGACTCATAAAAATCTAAAAGGACTCAGTAAAATCATATCCATGCATCCCAATGTTTTTCTTTTTTCTTTCCCCTTTATTTCAAGCTAATTGTAAATACATTTCAATAGTTCCTTTGAAATAAATTAAACAGGATAGGTTACAAGGTAGGGGTTAGATGACTTTAGTTGTTTCCCCAGATCCTAAATAAAAACCCTACAATCTATTAAGAAGCTTTAGATAGGACCTATAAGTTTTCCCAGGGACTCATTTAAAGCAAATATGTGTGTCCTAGAATACACTAAATCACAAAGCTATCAGCATCACTGAGAATGTGGTGATTTTTGACTCAAACTCATAGACGTGTAATTGTGATCTCCTCAGCACCCACCAAACCTATTCTTCCCATTAAAAATAATTCCAGAATTAAAAGGTGTGTTTGCATTTATAGTTTACAAATTCTTTTCTCATGTAAATGACCTTGGCAAAGGCTTGTATCAACCAGAAAACAATGAAGATGAGGACAATAGCCCGAATAACGAAGATAATACTAATCATCAAGCCTCATCTCAAACATTCAGAGAAATAACTGTAAATACATTTCAATAATTTCTTAGAAATGAATTACACAGAATAGGATACAAGGTAGGGGTTAGATGACTTTAGTTGTTTCCCCAGATCATAAATAAAAACCCTACAATCTAATAAGAAGCTTTAGTTAAGACCCACAAGTTTTCCCTGGGGAGTCATTATAAATGATATATGCGTCCTAGGATGCACTAAAAAAAAAAGTACATATATACACACAACTGCCCTTTCATGTTGACTATTTTTGTGAAGATTTGATTTATATTCGTGAAAATAATCAAACAATAAAATTTATATGATACCAGCATTGTGTTCTCAGCACTCTCCTATACGGCAGCGAAGCCTGGATCACGTACTCATGTCACGTGAGGAAACTGGAAAGCTTTCACCTCAGTTGCCTACGCCACATTCTACGCATTTGCTGGCCGGACAAAGTGCCTAACACAGAAGTGCTGGAACGAGCAAACATAAACAGCATGCCCGCCATCACCTGCGAGAGACGCCTGCGCTGGCTTGGCCATGTCAGGAGGATGAACAAAGGCTGCATCCCAAAAGATCTACTGTATGGTGAACTAGTGGAGGGTACCCGACCGGCAGGGAGACCACGCCTACGCTTCAAAGATGTCTGCAAGAGAGACCTGAAGACATGCCACATTGACATAGACACGTGGGAGGCTTGTGCAGAAGACCGTGTGACCTGGCGCCTCCTCGTCAAACAAGGAACAAAAAGAAGTGAAAAAGAGAGGAAAAAAGCTGCCACAGAAAAGGGAGCTAAAAGAAATAAGAAACAGCAGCACACCCAACACCTACAGAAAGCATTACCTTTTGTTTGCAGCCACTGCACCAGAGACTGCCATTCAAGGATCAGTCTGTTCAGCCACTCACGTAGCTGTAGGTAAAAAAAAAAAAATGGACACTACACCATCATCTAAAATAGATGGAAGGTTGCCAACCATTTTTGTTAAAAAATCAAGATCTGGTGATAGTAAATGTGTAGATATATTAACTTTGTAATTAATTGCTTTATTTTCATAGTTTCCTCCAGACATACATACACACCAACTGCACTTTATATATGTACTAGAATAGGCTACCTGGCATCACCTGGGTAGAGGGGGGTAAAAAAAGGTAGTCTCACTGATCCATTATTATTGAATCATGAGTTGGATCCTCACAGGATGCCCCATTAAAATCCCTATGTCAAAAAGATTAATGTCTCCTGATTAAAATATCAAATGCAAAAAGAAATTCCATGCTGGTATATCATATAAATTTTATTGTTTGATTATTTTTACGAATATAAATCAAATCTTCATTATTTTTACTCAAAAAGCAAGATCTGGTGACAGTGAATGTGTATATATATTTATTATGTCATTGATTGTTTTATTTTCATAGTTTTCTCCAGACATACATACACACAAACTGCCCTTTATATATGTATATATAAATAGATAGATAGATAATTTATGAGGAAGTGCGTCCCGGTCTCCTGCCTCAGAAATTGCTACCCGGTGACTATTAAAATAACGTCCCCAGCTATGTCGTCTCGGCGGTGTTACTTGAAAGAAAACAACCAACTTAGGGTGTTAAATGTATTTTAGAGGGGGGGGGGCTTCTCTTTTTTGATATGAACAAATGGAGATGGGTGGATAGATATATATAAACAAAGTAAAAAATGAACAAATTGAGGTAGATAGATAGATAGATAGATAGATAGATAGATATCGATCTTCATATCTAAACAAGAATTACAACAAATTTCTATAAATAAACAAGAATTACGACAAATTTTTATAAATAAATTTCTAAACAAATTACGATAAATAAATAAGAATTACGACAAAAAAAGGGAAGCCCCCCCCCTCTAAAATACATTTAACGTCCTAAGTTGTTTTCTTTCAAGTAACACCGCCGAGACGACATAGCTGGGGACGTTATTTTAATAGTCACCGGGTAGCAATTTCTGAGGCATAAATTACCGATAGATAGATGTTTTTATTTATTTGTAAAAAACTTTACATCAGAAATAAGCCCCCCCCCCCCCTTAACGTTAAATTTTTTCATGTAAAACAAAACAGCTGCTATTTTTGCATTTGTTTTTCTCCTTTTTAAAAAAATAGATTGAATGAATAAAGATTTTCATAATGATGCCATTCGTGATGAAACAGCAATAATCACATATAGATTATTTTCTCTCGTGTGAAACAAGTAAATTATCGTGAATATCTTCTAGCAACCAAAATAGTCCAACACAGTCGTCCGATAAATCCACCACAGAGAAAATAATGGGATCTATTCTTGAAACTTGAAGATGATGAGGACAGATATGAGAATGATAGATAGATAGATAGATAGATGGAGAGATATGAACAGAATGATAGATAGATAGATGGAGAGATATGAACAGAATGATAGATAGATAGATAGATAGATATGAACAGAATGATAGATAGACAGATAGATAGATAGATAGATATGAACAGAATGATAGATAGATAGACAGATAGATATGAACAGACTGAGATAGATAGATAGATAGATAGATAGATAGATATGAACAGAATGATAGATAGATAGATATGAACAGACCGAGATAGATAGATAGATAGATAGATAGATATGAACAGATAGATAGATAGATAGATAGACTAATGAAAAAGAAATTGGTATTACGGAATGGCTGCTGATATACAGAATAATATGCAACAAAAAACTGTTTTATACAAGTTGACCTTTATTTAAAAATCTTATTTATTTTTGGTTGGTGGTTGGTTTTGAAGACTATCACAATGCAAGTGTAAAGAAAAATGAGGTAACAATGATATATGGCTTATCTACTTTTGATTTATTTTCTTAATATTTTTGTTTTGTTTTGTTTTTCCTTTTATAGCTTGTGACACACTTTAAAACATTTTTTTTTTTTTTGTTCGCTTTATATCTAAATTAAAAAATGTATTTGTACATTTTGGATTAAAATTTTTTTAACCAAACAACATTAGTAACTATCAAATAATGTTTAAACAGATCTAGTTGACCCATAGATGGGACTCTAACAGGTACTACCACACTGGGTAAAAGCATCCCATCATGGTTAGCAAGATAGTGTCGCTGATCCATGAATTTGATCCTCACGGGATGCTCAATATTTGTCAGAAGATTTCTGAAAGTTAAGTTCTAGAGATTGTGGCTCGGATCTGTTCATACTCTCCTCATATGTTTGGTGATATCTAAATGGAAAATGCACATTTTGAATCCAATTGTTTCCTCTTCTTCACTTCATTTCTTCTTTTCTCAATTTGTTAATCTTTTCAGTTTTAGTTTTCATTTTTGTAGTGAGAGAGGAGACCTACCTCGTGCAACACGGTGTGACAGAGAGAGTGGCGGACGTGAAGACTTACCGTATTCTCAAAAGGAAGCGGGCTAGGCTTTGCCTGGTGTGTAGGACTGACCTATAGTCGAACCCGCTTCCTTCAGAATCTGAGAGCTGTGGACGATCAGTGAAATAAGAAATGGCATAGTGGCCCGGATGTAGGTGGTCGCGCCGTGCTGATGAGTGTCGCACATGTTGCACAGACAATTATGAGTGAGGAGCCCGGATGTAGTGAAATTGAGGTGTATTTAAAGGACTTATTCTCACAGACAAGAACGACTGCAGTAGTATTTTGTTGTCGAGACGAGTGGGACAAAGAAGTAATTTTGGATATTGGATTTTGGAGCGTGATACAGTTGGGAGTGTTTAGACTGTCGATTGGAACCTTGCGTCAGACTTGACTGTGACCCCCACAAACACACACACTGATTAGAATTTTCTTATTCTAATTTCAATACTAAAAGTATCCTACCATCATAAATAGGTTGGGTAAATATTTATAATGGTTAGCAAGCTAGTCTCATAGATCCATTAATACTGAATAATGAGTGTAATCCTCACTGGATGTCCCATACTTGCAACCTTATGTCAATTCTTTGTGTGTGTGTGTGTGTGTGTGTGTGTGTCTATCCAACAATGTCTTAATATCGTTCCAGATTTGGTTTATCCTTTTTTTTTCTTTCCTTCCTTTTTTATTTATTTTTTTGGTAAGGCAGGTCTCCCAGGTGTACGTGGTTTGTTTATTTGCATGTGTGTGTATGATCTTCACTCATTTTTATTTTTATTATAATCAAAGTTGTTGATGAAATGAATAATATCAAATGTTGTAATGATTAAACTATTTCAATCTTTATAATTCTTAACTAGTAATCTTCATTACACTACTACACAAATTTTTTTTTTATATATATATAAAAAAAATTTGTGTAGTAGTGTAATGGTTAACGTCACAGGAAATGGATTCATACCTTTCCCAAGGGTATTAACGCTATAGGAAAGGCAAACAGCCTCGTGCAGGATTTGAACTTGTCTCGTCATATCCATTTCCTGTGACGTTAAATGGATACGACGAGACGAGTTCAAATCCTGCATGAGGTTGTTTGCATTTCCTATAGCGTTAATACCCTTGGGAAAGGTATGAATCCAACTTTTCTCCCTCCAGCTATGGGTAAATAGTAGGGCAGAGTTGGCCCTTAACTCTTAACATCCTGTTGAGAATGTTGAGAAGCCCAGAGCCCCGTTCCTATAAGGATTTATCAATAAATGGCTAAAAATGATCTTTTCATTTAAAGTCATCTGTTATTTCCCTTAAATCAAAGACTTCTAAATATTTTTAATATCACATTTAAATAAAGGCTCATTTGGGGTAGATTAGGAAAAACTAATGTGACTTCCATCCGGGTGGAATTAGGACATTAAGAGTTAACTAATGGCAGACTGGGCTCTTTAACCTTGGCAAGGTAACCAGTCTAGGAGAAGGAAAACTCTGAATTCAAACCTGTTAAAGGTATGAATCCAACTACTCTCCCTCTAGCTATGGGTAAATAGTAGGGCAAACTGGGCTCTTTAACCTTGGCTAGGTAACCAGTCTAGGAGAAGGAAAACTTTGAATTCAAACCTGTTAAACTCCTCTTAAGAAATTGATCTTGTGTCACATCCTGCTCGTGTGGAGGGGTTGGTAAATATCTCTATAAAAAAAATTTGGCATTAAATAACCCACAGGGTTTGATATGCCATTAAACCAAACCAAAATCAACATTTGAGTGAACAAACTGTACCAATTTATTCATTGACCTTGACCTGTTGATTTATTCACTGACCTTGACCTGTTGAATCTAACTTTCACTAAAAACTATCATGTGTCTGTCATAGTGCGTAAAATCGGTCATTTTTGTAGTACTATCTGATTTTTTTTCAAAAGGTGCAGATGATTTGGTCTTTTCTTTTTTTCAATTTTTTTTTTTCTCCAGGCAAAATTTTGCATTGTGTAATTACAAACTATAAAGCCCTTTTTTTTTATACTGTCGGAGTCTAGAAATAAAGATATAAATAAATAAATAATATATATATATATATATATATATATATATATATATTCATGTTGTATTTTAGGTGGTCTCCGTATGCTTGTCTCGGTATATATTTTTTAAAAATGTCTTTTTTAAAGTTGGGCGTTATTACGAAGCATTAAAAATATATCTCTGTTGTTATCGACAGTGGCAGCGTCTGTGAAATATTTATAATAATCATTCTAGAAAACAATCAGAAACGAAATGGATTCTAAAATTACAAACGCACGTGAAGGGATTGAACGCAGACATCGGAATTCTCCGTTATTATAGATATTTCACAGACGCTGCCACTGTCGATAACAACAGAGACAAGGAAGCCGTTAAACAGTAATAACTTTCATTTGATAAAGGGTATCTAACGAACCTGAAAATTTATGACAAAAAATAATTAAAAAATAAGTGAATCCAATACTCCATAATATCGAGTTCATTCATTTATATATTTTTAATGCTTCGTAATAACGCCCAACTTTAAAAAAAACATTTTTTTAAATATATATATATATATATATATATTTTAGGAAGAAATGCCATAGCTGTACTGCTTCAGTTCAATTCTTTTGATAAAGAGGTATTACCTCGAAAATTCAAGAAATAATAAAAAATACAGGTCAACACACAACACCATTGTTACCGTATTATTATTTTTTATTTATTCCAAACTGCATTGTGATAGCCTTCTAAATCAACCTCCTAACCAATACATACACAATGCTTCAAGCAAATTATGAAACTCTCTTATATATATATATATATACACCAGTGATAGTGGTCTTTTTCTTCTCTTCAATTTAGTCAGTCACCAATCTGTCCCCTACCTACCCTATACCCAATGAATAACAATGTACACACACACACACACACACACAATATTTATATATGAAGAGGAGTTAGATTATAAACTAGTACTGTCGTTCTGTATTGAATCCATGTAAGTCTAGTGGATATCCGGTGGTAACAATTAGTATGACAGTTATTCTAATTTGAGTTCTCTAAGAATCTTGGGTCAGGGTAGGCGGTAATCCAAGTTCAGCTAATCACATGTTAACTACAGAACGGAATCAGATTCTTCCAGTGTTGCGTTAAACTCCAGAAAATCTTATGTTCAATTTCAATAGGATTTAACAAACTGATGAATTGAAAAAAAAAGCTGAAGAAAAAATAAAAGTAAATAATCACATTCTATTCTAATTTCAGAAAGAGGATAAAAAAAATATTTTATGATTGGAATAATAAATGACAAGAGGAAAAGTTTGTGATCAGGTTTGACAATTTGTATTATTAGGATTTTTGGAACTGTTGTCCTCATCTTTATTGTTATATACACAACATTTTGCCCATTGTGTCCTCTGGTCTTCTTAAGGTGTTTCTTGTTATTTTTGAGATGAGGCTTGATAATTTGTATTATTTAGATTTTTCAGACTGTTGTCCTTATCTTTATTGTTATATACACAACATTTTGTCCAATGTGTCCTCCAGCCTTCTTCAGGTGCTTTCTTCCCTTGAATTCCCTTTCAGTTTACCAGCCAACAAGAAGGAAGAGCCAATTATATTGGGGTTTAGACATGACTACAAGCGAGCTTAAACCACATAAAACTGACAACCAATGACTCCCCACAAATGATAATAATCAATATTATAATTTCATTTTTGTATTTATGTTACTGTAATAAGTAATTGAGAGTTATCTCCCCTATTTTATGATTACCTCCCCTTTGGAGAACTCTCTAGTGAATACTAGACTATATAAACTCTCAATAAGTGTACCAATTATTCCAGGTAGAATAAAGCTTTCCAAAGTCTATCGGTGTTATTGTTTGTCATTACAATTATTAAAAAATCAAAATTGGCAGTGAAGCTTTTTTCAAAGTGCAAAAGTGAAAATGCTCTTTCAAAATAAAAACAATTTCCAACTAAATCTATTAATAATGGAGATTCGCTTCCGGTTTTTGTCTGTAACAAAAACTATGTCACTGCTTACGTCACATTACCCAAAATCGTCATAACATAGAATAAATACACTCAAAATTTGAACATGCAACATTAAACAGTCCTCATTGTTTTTTAAAACAAGTTTTAATAAATACATGACTGGTATTATATATCTATATATAGTTTGTTTTATTCTAATACATATTTAAAGTTTACATTTCAAATTGTTTTATTTTTTAATCCTTTAATGAATTTGATGATTTTACTTACTTAGGGTACAAACTCGCTGACATTGAATTTTTTACTACCACCCCTCAGGCAATATGTTTTAAAAATATATTTTTACATCGCCTGGAGGGTGTTTTTTTATTTTGAACTAGTCTAAACAATAAATGTAGGTCCACATTCTTGCTGTTATAATTTCTCAAGGGAAATAACTACGTATGCAGAAGACCGTGCGACCTGGCGCCTTCTAGTCAAACAAGGAGTGAAAAAGAGAGGAAAGAAGCTGCCACAGAAAAGAGAGCCAGAAGGAAGGAGAGACAACTGCATCTCCAGCAAGCATCACTGTTTGTTTGCAGTCACTGCACCAGAGATTGCCATTCAAAAATTGGTCTGTTCAGCCACTTATGCAGTTGCAGATAAAGGAGAGAAGAAGAAAAAAAATGATGGACACTACGACATTTGTTTTCCCTCCACTCTTCGCTTCACTCTCTCATTTCCTCCCCTCTCTCTCTCTCTCTCTCTTCTTATCTCTCTCTCTCTCTCTTTCTCTCTCTCCTTATCTCTCAACCCCTCTCTCTCTCTACTCATCTCTCTCTTGTCCCCCTTTACTCTTCACTTCCCCTTCTCTCACTCTACTTATCCCCTCTCTCTCTCACTCTCTATCTATCTATATATCTATCTCGTCTTTTATTTGTAATTATTCATAATATAAATTCTAAAAATAGTATGTCATTTAACACAGAGCTTAATAGTTGCCAAAGGCGACCTTTAAGCAAATAGTTCTAACAAAACAATAAAGTAACAGAGATGCCGATAGGTACACATCCTGCATCGTCCTTGATGCACAAAAATCTAAAAGGACGCAGTAAAATCATATCCATGCATCCCAGTGATTTTATTTTTTCTTCCCTCACCATTTTCACCCTTTATTTCAAGCTAATTGTAAATACATTTCAATAGTTCCTTTGAAATGAATTACACAGGATAGGTTACAAGGTAGGGGTTAGATGGCTTTAGTTGTTTCCCCAGATCATAAATAAAAACCCTACAATCTATTAAGAAGCTTTAGTTAAGACCCATAAGTTTTCCCAGGGACTCATTTAAAGCAAATATCTGTATCCCAGGATGCACAAAATCAAAAAGCTATCAGCATCACTGAGAATGTATCCTGTGTCCCTGACGCACAAAAATCTAAAAGGACACAGTAAAATCATATCCATGCGTCCCAGTGTTTTGCTTTTTTCTTCCTCCACCATTTCAAGTTAACTGTAAATACTAGTATTATCTGTTTCAGACTATTGTCCTCATCTTCATTGTTATCTGTACAATGTTCCTGAGAAGTTTCCCGAATCTAACAAGAAATACCTGAAGAAGGCCGGAGGGTTATATTGGCTGAAACGTTGTACAAATAACAATGAAGATGAGGACAATAGTCCGAATAACGAAGATAATACAAATCATCAAGCCTCATCTCAAACATTCAGAGAAATAACTGTAAATAGATTTCAATAGTTTCTTAGAAATGAATTAAACAGGATAGCTTACAAGGTAGGAGTTAGATGGCTTTAGTTATTCCTCCAGATTATAAATAAAAACCCTACAATTTATTACAGGAGAGAGATACCTATGAACAACTCCTTCTGTCCCATAATTGCTGTTACAATTGCAGAGATGCTGATAGGTACATGTCCTGCGTCCCTGACACACAAAAATCTAAAAGGATGCAATAAAATTGTATCCATGCATCCCAGTGTTTTTCTTTTTTTTTCCTTCACCATTTCAAGCTAACTGTAAATACATTTCAATAGTTTCTTAGAAATGAATTACACAGGATAGGTTACAAGGTAGGAGTTAGACAGCTTTAGTTGGGACCCATTAATTTTCCAGGGGACTCATTCAAAGCAAATATGCACATCCCAGGATGCACTCAATCAAAAAGCTATCAGCATCACTGTATATATATATATATATATATATATATATATATAGTATGAACAAAAAGTAATAAGCCAATCAGGAATATTTCTTGTATGTTATTTATTCTCAACTAGTTTCGACCTTAGGTCATCGTCAGGAGAAAATTTCTTATTTGAAGAAATTGTTTATAGATTTTTTGAAAGGGAGCATTATAGAAGAACTATAAAAATTGAAGTATTTTTGAGGGTTTGACATGCTATTAAAATCCGGGTAGACGAGTGTGTTAGTAGTAGCAAGTTCATTTGTTCCATAAAGAATCTCTATGAGGTGGGTTATTTTTTTAATACTCTTATATATATGAGGGAGGGTTCTTGGGAGTTGTGTATATGCCCATATATGTGTATACATATAAATGTATGTGTGTGTTTACATATATATATTTACCAACCCCTCCGCACGAGCAGGATGCGACATAAGGTCAAATTCTTAAGCGGAGTTCAGCAGGTTTGAATTCAGAGTTTGCCTTCTCCTAGACCGGTTGCCTAACCAAGGTTAAAGAGCCCAGTCTGCCCTACTATTTACCCATAGCTGGAGGGAGAGTAGGATTCATACCTTTCCCAAGGATATTAGCGCTAAATGAAATGCAATTACCACGTCCAGTGTGTGTTTACATATATGTGTGTAAATGTGAGTGTGTGTATGTATCTCGGTACTGTGCGTGTGACTTCTAGATTTTTAATTGGGTCAAATATATATATATATATATATAATTGTCTCCGCAGATCATAAATACAAACCCTACAATTTATTATAAAACTTTACTTGGGACCCATAAATTTTCCCAGGGACTCATTCTAAGCAAATATGTGCATCCTAGAACGTATTAAATTAAAAGGCTATTAGTATCACTGAAGTATTAATAATTATTAAAATTATAATAATTATAATAAATTATAATAATTATTAAAATTAACATATAAAAAAACAAGCATTTTTTTTTTTTTTTTTACTCAGATGAATGTTGTAAAAGTAAGTAAAGTCATCGAGGTGGCCTAAAGTCGGTATCAGCCAATCAGCGAGGGAGTCTATCCCCTTTTCACCAGCGCTAGACCAAGGAGGCTGTTTTTGCGTCTGAGGTGGAGCACCACACCTGCCATCAGCTCCTTACTTTACTGCACAGATCCCTGTGCTACTCATACGCTGAGGGCCAGAATCGAACTAGGAACCTTCTGGTTTCTAGCCGAACGCTCTACCGACTGAGCTAACCCGGCCAAAATAATGATATTGATATTTCTTTGCCGATTAAATACAATTATCATAATCTAATTTACATTAATAAAACATTTTTTTCTTTGTGTAAAACAGAAATTGACTTTCAATACATTTTATAATATCAACAAGAGAAATGATTTTAGATATTCAATTTTTCCTTTCATTTTAGTTGCCAGAAATGTGAAAAGATTGGAACTTCTATTATAAAGTCTCTTCTTAGTTTGAATTAAAGAATAATAATGTCAATAAACGTGTGGATAAGTATCGAAAGTGATTGTCACCACTAACAATTCTTTAATTCTAAATCCGACACATATTAATATTTTGAGAAAGAGAAAGAAAGAAAACAAAAAGAGAACAAAAAAAGAAATCAGAAAAAAGAAAAATAGCTGAGTTGAACCAGCAGATGGGTTGGTTGGTTGGTTGGTTGGTTGGTTGG
>CM042173.1:36360314-36382814 GCA_023376005.1 Doryteuthis pealeii | reverse complement strand
CTCGTTTTGCTAAAATAAATACAATGTATTTATCTCTTGCTAAAAATAACTGAACTTTACACTTTAGAAGATGATACATCATTGTCAATATGAAAATTCCTTGTCATTCTTTTATGATGGTTCAGTTGATATAAAGACGTTTTATTCATTAACCTTAATCGATCATGCAGGGTCTGTTGAGGTGGAAGGGGTGGGGGGTGGGGTGGGGGGTCAAGGTTAACAAATTGAATAAGAAAATTCCTAACCTTAAACTACTTCTATTGCATTGTGATTACTTCCAGAATAAAAAGGAAAATATGTTTAATAGTTCTTTTAGCTGATTTAATTTATGATTTATCATATGACAATAATAAAATAGATTTAGATTTATCTCGTTGGTAATGTCAGTTATGAATCACAATGTTTATATGAATTGGAAAGATAGGCATAAATGGGTTGGTTGGCTGGTTGGTTTTATGGCATGTCAACCCTTGTTGGGTTATTTAATCATATGACAACAATAAAATAGATTTGGATTTATCTCGTTGGTAATGTCAGTTATGAATCACAATGTTTATATGAATTGGAAAGATAGGCATAAATAGGTTGGTTGGCTGGTTGGTTTTATGGCATGTCAACCCTTGTTGGGTTATTTTATGCTGAAGACATTTTGTTCTATTCATTCTTGATGGTTGGTTGGTTGGTTGGTTGATTGAATTTTATGGCATGTCAACCCTTGTTGGGTTATTTAATCATATGACAACAATAAAATAGATTTGGATTTATCTTCGTTTTTTTAATGGTTAATGTCAGTTATGAATCACAATGTTTATATGAATTGTTGGTTGGTTGGTTGGTTGAATTTTATGGCATGTCAACCTTTGTTGGGTTATTTTATGGCAAAGACATTTTGTTTTATTCATTCTTGATGGTTGGTTGGTTGGTTGGTTGGTTGTCTGGTTTTATGGCATGTCAACCTTTGTTGGGTTATTTTATGGCAAAGACATTTTTGTTTTATTCATTCTTGATGGTTGGTTGGTTGGTTGGTTGAATTTTATGGCATGTCAACCTTTGTTGGGTTATTTTATGCCGTAGACATTCCTTGAAATTTCAAGGTTACCTTATAGTACCTAAAAGAAGACAATGAAATCATCTGTTTTCTATAAATAGTGAAGCCTTGTTTGAGAGAATAAATGACAATGTTTATACGAATTGGAAAGATAGCAAATATGGGTTGGTTGGTTGGTTGGTTGAATTTTATGGCATGTCAACTTTTGTTGGGTTATTTTATGCTGTAGACATTCCTTTGAATCTCAAGGTTCTGAGTTTGATACCGGTCCCCACGAAATCAGTGTATGAGTAGCACAGATTGGATAATCTGAGCTGTGTTGTAAAGTGAGGAGCTGACAGTAGGTGTAGTACTCCACCTCAGCAAAAACAATGTCCTGGTCTAGCGCTAGTGAAAAGAGGATAGACTCCCTTGATATCGACAATAGGCCGCTCTGCCAACTTTACTTACTTACTTGAAGGGTAATCAAATTTTTTTAATTAAATTCATTTTTTTTTTAAACAATTAAAAAAACCCTCATATTCCTATTTAAACCTATAGATAGAACCCTAACAGGTAATACCATTCTGGGTCAGAGTGGACCTGGGAGCAATGGTGATGAAGGGGTACTCTATACTCCCTAGAGCTCCAGAATTGGAACATCACCATTAGATGCAGTTTAATATCATACCAAGGACACTGAATTTTGGAAGCATCAGGGTTAGGTTAGGTTGGTTGGATTTTACGGCAATGTCAACCTTGTTGGGTTATTTTAGGCCAAAGACGTTTTTGTTTTATTCATTCTTGATGGTTGGTTGGTTGGTTGGTTGGATTTTATGGCATGTCAACCCTTGTTGGGTTATTTTAGGCCAAAGACAATTTTGTTTTATTCATTCTTGATGGTTGGTTGGTTGGATTTTATGGCATGTCAACCCTTGTTGGGTTATTTTATGGCAAAGGCGTTTTGCTTTATTCATTCTTGATAGTTGGTTGGTTGAATTTTACGGCATGTCAACCTTTGTTGGGTTATTTCATGCTGTAGACATTTGGTTTTATTAATTTTTGATGAGTATTCAAAATTTTTTATATAAACACTTTTTTACTTTTTTTAAACAGAATTTTTTTAAAACTCATCTTTTCTATTTAACCCATATATAGGACCCTAACAGGTATTACCACACAGGGTCAGGGTGGACATGGGAGTAGTGGTGATGAAGGGGTACTCCATACTCTCCTGAGGTTCAGAACTATTATTATTATTATTTATACTGGCTGTTCAGATCATACCTAATCATTCCTACTTGGATCTTCGTGGACGACAGATCATATCATTGGACCTTTTTGACACTACGTAGGATTCCAAAACTTAGGACTTATTCACTTACCAAAGGATTCTATAGCTCAGGGACTTATTCACTTACCCAAAGGATTCTATAGCTCAGGACATACTTACTTTAAGTCCTTCTCAAACTGGGCCAAGTATGGCGGCCAGATACTTAACAAAGGTCACAGTTTGAATCCAGAGTTTTTTTTCCTATACTGGTTGTCCAACCAAGGTTAAAGAACCCAACCTAGATGAATGTAAAAAGTGTCTGCTGCTCAGATTTTCTTAAACAACTGTATTTGTTTACGAAAACCCAAAGATTGTTGATCTGGAATAAGTAAAAAATCATTTTTCTATAATGAGTTTTTGATGTGGTATAGAAAATAATTAAATTTGGTTAGAAAGGATTTCTTGAGGCAGTGTCTATCTTCAGTTATTTAATCTGGTCTCTTTTAAATTAATTACTTACAATATACAGAGATGCTGATAGGTACACGTCCTGCATCCCTGATGCATAAAAATCTAAAAGGATGCAGTAAAATCATATCCATGCATCCCAGTGTTTTTCTTTTTTCTTCCCTCACCATTTCAAGCTAACTGTAAATACACTTCAATAGTTTCTTAGAAATGAATTACACATTATAGGTTACAAGGAGTTAAATGACTTTAGTTGTTTCCCCAGATCATAAATAAAACCCTACAATCTATTAAGAAACTTTAGTTGGGACCCATCAAATTTTCCTGGGAACTCATTCAAGATTAAAGAATCAGGAACTGATGGTAGCACCCTCGATCTCTCTCTGTTNCACAAAACACTCTAAAAAAAAAAAAAGAAATGAAAAGATTCACTTGGACATTTTGATAGTAACGTGATGCTATTTTAATTTAATATTAATTATTGTTAATTATCTTTAATTTTACCTTCAAGATCTGACAATGTTATTCCTACCCTGCAAGATTTTCATGAAACACCACTGATTCTCTGTTATATTCAACATATTATTTAATATTATATTATATTCCCAGTAGAGCCAAGCAAACAAAGAGTTGGGAGCATATATATATATATATATATATTATATATATAATAATACACAAGCAATTAAAAAACTGAATTTAAAACTGTTCTTACGTACGAAAAAGTTAGAATATTATTCTCAATGTTTGTAAACAAAAATAATTGCAAATGATAGCGCTTAAAAAGGGGGATTAACACAATGAAACACAATAAAACCTCTAAAATAGAGATTTTCTGCCGTAAATACAAATGAATATAATTAACATATACATCCCAATTTCTATCAATTACCCTGAACGTACCGCTTTTTTGAAACACAAACTACTGCAGTCCTGTTGACAATTCCCTTTCCTTTCTTTTTTTCCTCACCACCTTTCGAATGCTATCTGGACTTCCCTCCTTCTTCTCTCCCTCCCAATTTACCCTTTTCAACATATAAACAGCTGTAGCTCTAAGTGGGTCATCAAATAAAATTCCGTCAAATTGAACTACAGTCTGTTTATATTTTGAAAAAATTATCTAATTACATACTATAGTCTCAGTTGCTCTCAAATAGATCATCTGCACGAAACTTGTTACATACGAGGTGTAATTATCAATTGAATGAATGGTTTTGTGTTTTATCCATTTTTCCTCAATTTTCAATCACAATCTTATCCTCCCCACCAAGGTGAAATATCAGTGCAATGAAGTTTGTTTTGTTGTTTTATCCATATTTTCCTCAATTTCATCACATATCTCTCTCAATATTTTACTCTCCCCCACTAGTGTGGAAATATCAATTGGATGAAGTGTTTTGTTGTTTTATCCATTTTTCCCCAATTTTCAATCACATATCTCTTCTCAATATCATTACTCTCCCACCAGGTGAAAATCTAACTTGAATTGAAGTTGTTTGTGTTTTAATTCCATTTTTCCTCAATTTTCAATCACATATCTCTCTCAATATTTACTCTCCCCACTGAGGTGAAATATCAATTTGAAGGAAGTTGTTTTGTGTTTCTATCCATTTTATCCTCAAATTCAATCAACATATATACAAGGGTGTGTGAAAAAAAGTATGGATATTGAACTTGTATTACCAAGATAAGAATGAAGAAAAATGAATTGTTAATTTTTTTTCAGAATACCATAGGTGTATGTCAAAAATTAAAGATTTGTAAAGTTGTATTTTACCAAGATAAGAAATGAAGAAATGAATGCGAAAGTTTAATTTTTCAAAATACAAGGTGTGTCAAAAGTATTAAACATCATGACATACTTTTTTGACACACCTGTGTAAGCTCGTCGGATATAGAGCGTTCGGCTAGAAACCACAAGGTTCCTAGTTTGATACCGGCCCTCGCCAACTCAGTGTATGAGTAGCACAGGGATCTGTGACGGTAAAGTAAGGAGCTGATGGTAGGTGTGCGCCCACCTCAGACGCTAAAACAATCTCCTTGGTGTAGCGCTATTGAAAAGGGATAGACTCCCTCGCTGTATGGCTCATACCGACATGAGGCCACCCCGACGACTTACTTTTATTATATATATAATTTTTTTTCCAGTTGCATTTTATATTCTTAATAATTTGATAAATTATATATACCAAAATAAAGCGTTAATAATTGTAAACACAAACACATAAAAAACAAACTCAAAATGGGATATTTTGTTTGGGAACGTGATCATTTAATATTTAATTATTGTTAATTATCTTTCATTCACCTTCAAATCATGACAGTTGTTCTTTAGCCAGCAGATTTTCTTCTGAATACCACAGCATTAGAATTAGATAGAATATAATTTAAAGGTTTTTCTTTATATAAATTAAATATTATCCTCTTTCATTTTCTAAATCTTTTCAGCGGTTGTCAGAGAATTTCTTTTTTTTATTGAATTTACTAAGAATGCTCTCACTAAACTTAACAAGTTATGTTAAACAAAAGACCGCCCTGTTCAGCTTTTTTTGTGTCTTTAGGCGTTAGAAGTGCACCAACTGCACCTCTCAGGAACAGAGGGTAAGACTCCCCCAATGGGGCTACCTGTTTGCTCGTGGGGCGACCCGTGAATGCTTAAGGTAGCAGCCCAGGTGGAGAGCATCCTGACATGTAATACTCCACTTTAGGCCCTATCTTGCGGCTAGACGGGCGGTTGGAGAGGCCCCCTCCGACAATCAGCTGCGTCACGTCAAGCCCTAGCACCTATATGATTTTCCAACCCTATTGCCCTTATTGCAAGCCCCAACTTCCTTTATCATATCGGTGCTAGAGAGGCGTGGCTCGGGTCTACATGTCCTGGAATGACGTTAAACTCTATCTGATGCGTGAGGTTCCAGTTTTGGAGGTTTGGGGAATTGGGCACCCCTTCATCCCCATTGCTCCCTGGTCCACTCTGACCGGAGTGGTAGTACCTGTTAGGATCCCATCTATGGGTTAAATAGAAAAAATGTATTTATTAAAAAAATTGTATTATCCATTAAGAATTGATTTATTTTCAAAACTTTATCGGCATTAAATGACCCACTGAGGTTGATATGCCGTTAAAACAAACAAACTAAAACAAAAAGACGAATAGTTTCAATACGATATGATTGGTAATTGTTCTCTACAATTAGCTTAGGAGTATAAAAAGGTTGATTTATCCTTTTTTTGTCCTTACGATCAAACTCACATTGAAAACACGAGTCCTGCTAGATCAGCAAAGTTAAGGAAATGATGAGCCTGTTCCAATACTTAATTGGCGTGACACATTTAAGCAACAGCAGTACTGTAAGGCAACTTGATCCTTTAAAAAAAGACTTTTATTCAAGCATTAAATAACTTTTCTTTTTCTTTTTTTTGTCGATAACAGTTGAACAAATATTAAATTTTACCTGCTACAAATTGTAAAAAGTCCTGAGTGTTCAATATTATTTGGGTGACCATTAAGCAACAGCAAGGTACTGTAAAGCAACCTAAGACCTTTGTTATCAAAATGACTTATTTTTTTAATTCAGGCATTTAAATAACCCGAAAAGCTTATGTCATAAAACAAACAACCAACCAACTACTCTCTTTTCTCTCTATCAAGTTAAGCAGCATTGAGTCTGTTCGATACTCAATTGGGTAACACTTAAGCAACAACAGGGTACTGTTATACAATTTAGCCTAAGGAGAATAAAAGGCAGATATTTCCTGTTTTTGTGCTTTACGGTCAAGTCACATTGAAAACAACAGGTTTTACTGCTAGATTGCCAGTTAAGCAGTAGATGAGCCTGTTCAGTACAAATTGGGTGACCATTATAGCAACAGCCAGGATGTAAGCATCCTGAGTCTCTTGTTATCAAAAATGATTCAGCATTAAATAATCTGGAAAGGGGTTGATATCAGGCCCCCGACACTAACTTTTTATCATGACCGTCCTGAACAAAAATTACCAGAAGGGGTTTGGGACCACCCAAATGGGTCTGGACCATTCCCGAAATTCAAAAAATTTTTGTTTTAATTCATTGGCATCATCTTATACTTGTCAGTCATCACTAGCATAATAACATGTAATAAAAACAGTAAGAAAAGCTGAAGCAGTGATTAATCTGGAATTTGACAAAAAATTCCATTTCCTAGTGTGTGTTGAGCTTAAAAAAAAACTTTTTACTTGTATAAATTTTATCATACTGGGTTTGTGAATTGTAAATGAAAGAATTTTGCCTTGCACAGTGTTTAAGGATTGGAAGGAAGAGAAAGGAGGGTTAGTATACATAATTCGGTCCTTTTAAACTACTCCCTCCACCATTATTCAATTTACATGGCTTTTGAGAATAGACCTGGGCGCTGAGCCTCATTTTGAGGTCGCATTCGCGGCAATCACTGGACGGCCAATATTGAATGTAGTACTAAACTTTATGAAAAATTTTTACCGTCCCCGGCCAAACTGTCCCGGGATGACGTATCGATTGTCCCGGATGTGATTTTATCATCCCCGGGAGACATATGTCGAGCCCTGGTTGATAGAACTTTTGGAGATCTCATTTGTTGTGTTTTTACATCCCACAATAAAAGATTGAGGGACAACAGTCCAGAAATCAAAATTTTGAGGTCGCATGTCGGTGCAATCCATTGGGCGGCCAATATTGGAATGTAGACAACTTTTAGGAAAATTTTACCGTCACGCCGGCAAAACTGTCCCGGATGATGTATGATTGTCCCGGATGTGAGTTTTTTATCATCACATGGGGATGACATTGATGTCAAGCCCTGGTGATATTGAACTTTTGGATCGCTCATTTCGTGTGTTTTACATACCACAATAAAGATGAGGACAACAGATCCAGAAATCAAATTTATATACATTCAAACTTTATTTCAAAATTTAATCCAAATAATGATGATAATGTTGTATTTAATTCAGCTAAGGAGAATAAAACGAAGATTTATCTCGTTTTTATGCTTATGGTCAAGTCATGTTGAATACACGTCCTCAATATTGCCAAACGATTAAGCAGCGATTGAACCTGTTCATTACTTTAATTTGGGTAACCATTCCAAGCAACAGCAGGACTGGAAGAAACTGAATATCAAAATGACTTAATATATGCAAACAGCTTGCGTCTCAGGAATTGAAAAAACTTGCGTGTCGACATTGCATTTCCTCGCTCTAACCATTTGACCACACGCCCTCCGCCTTTTTATCATATATGTGCTTATTACATATGTCCCCTATAATGGTTGGGTTTACGGTACACGTTACAGCTTAGATCACCTGTGAGTTAAGCAGCGATTGAGGCCCTATTCAATACTTAAAGGGGACCATTCAAGCAACAGCAGGTACTGTAAGAAACTGAATATTCAAATGACTAAATTCGGCCATATAAATACCCGAAAAGGGTGATATGCAATGAAAAAAAACAACAAAACAAAAAGAATGTCTCTCAATATGTTTCATCTTTGATTAGAAAAAAGAATGACCAAATATGGGGATCAGTTGTGACCTTATTAGAATTGGAAAATGGAACCCCTACCTTTATGATCACACTCTATTTTATGTTTTTAATTACTGATTACCAACAGGAATGATTAGAGTCAAATTTATACTAAAAGCACTGATTCCCGCTAGATCACTAAGTTAAGCCAGCTATGGCCTGTTCAATACTTAAAGGGGTAACCTTTAAGCCAATAGCGGGGTACTTGTAAGAACCCGAATATCAAAAATGACTAATTCAGCATTAAATAACGAAAAAGGGTTGATATGCCATGAAACAAAAACAACAAAACAAAAAGAATGTCTCTCATATTGTTTTCATCTTTGCATTAGAAAAAGAGATGGCCAAATAATGGGGGATTCAGTTTTACCTCTTATTAGAATGGAAAAATGGAACCCCTACTTATGATCACATTCTATTTCAGTTTTTTTAAATTACTTGATTTACCCAACAGAATGATAGAGTCAATATGAGCAAGATGTGACACAAGGTAAAATTTTAACAGGTTTGAATTCAGAGTTTCCTTCTCCTAGACGGGTTGCCTAACCAAGGTAAAGAGCCCAGTTGCTCTGATTATTTCCATAGCTGGAGAAGACCAGGTGGATGCATACCTTTCCAAGAGTATTAGAACTATGTGAATATAGACACCTCATCTACGATTTGAACTCGGTTGATGAGTCCATTACACCACACACCTCACGACTCAAAGAACTTTTAGAGTTTGCATTCATTGTGTTTAACATACCACAATAAAGATGAGGACAACAAGTCTGAAAAATCAAAATTATACACATCAAAGCCTCATTTAAAAAAAATATTGAAGTCAGTAAGTCTACTTTGGTTTGAATAACAGCAGCATAAGTACATACAGCATATGTCCAAGAACAGTTGTATATATAGAAATCAAAGAATGAACCATTCATGCAATTTGGGTGATTGGGTTCATTCCATTTCCGTTGAGTTCTGATGGCTGCTTGAACTGCTTGATTTGAATGACATTGTGGAGGTCTATATATATCCTGTCTCTGCAAGTAGACTTTGTGACTATTCGGGTTGTATTAAGTTACAACCGTTTGTGCCTTGTCTTCCCAGTTCGACGGTATTTGGAACTTTAATTTTCTTCAAAAAATAAGAGGAATAAGCGTGTTAATTGTTTGTATGAATTAGCTAAAGGAGTGTAAAGGTAGATTTAATCCCTGTTTTTGTGAAAACACTTTTTTTTTCTTTCTTCTTCTTTATATTTTATCTTACTTCAATCAACACACAGGTGCTCACTATCTTATTGCTTTTAATAAGTTAAAAAAAAGAAAAGAAGAAAGAAATAAGCCTAATGAATTTGTTGTTTTTTTTGTTGTTTTTTTTTTGTTGTATTTTTGGCCTTTTTTTTCTTCCCTCCGTTGATAAGCTGTGATAAATTTACTCTTGCATTGCCAAACAGAGTTTTTGTTATACCTTTTTCTTCTTTTTCTTGGACTGTGAAAAATGCCGCAACATAGAATTATTGGTATGAAAATTCTTTGATATGAATAGAACAGATTTTCTCTCATGAAAATCTCAACGAGCGATCTAATAGTTGTATTATCACTCATCATTGAATCGCAGGAAATACTCTTTTGCTCGTTCTCAGTAGGTTTATTATTTTTTTGCTGCAGCTTCTTCACACACACACATATATAATATATAATATATACTAGCCACAGAAAACACCCACCGTGCATTCTGTAAAAAATTCAATTTTTGAAAGACATTGCCTGAATGTTAAAAATCAATTGGTCAGAGGGTTTGTATCATAAGTAAGGGCAAAATCCTCATATTTATTTAAAGGAGTAAAAACCGATTTAAAACAAAAAACGATGTTAATATTTCTATGAGCTACTGTATATTATAAAAGTTGTAGGTATACCCAATTTTTTGAAAAATCCGTTGTTTTTACAAAACAAAAACACCACGGCTTCTCAAAGTGAAAAAACAAGAGGAGGTTACTCGATTTTTATAATCTTAATTTATTCATCAAATATCAAGCCTGATTTATGTGCATTCCATTGTTAAATCAACAGTTTTCTATTGACGTAGATATTGTCATCGGAATTTTCCAAATATCATTCTCATAACATACAATTGTTAAAACTAATTGTTTAAGGAAAAACTTAATTTATTTAAAACTAGCACAGGAAAACACCCTCCGGGCGTTCGTAAAAATATTAATTTTGAAAGACATTGCCTGAAGGGGGGAGTAAAAATTCAATATCAGGAGAGTTGTATCATAAGTAAGCAAAATCTCGATAGTTATTAAAGGAGTAAAAAAAGATAAAACAATTGAAATGAAAACTGAGCCCCGTCCCTCTCAAATAAAATGTTGCGTGCATGTTAATAATCAAACCATTATTTTGAATATTTTCCACCACAATTTTCCACCAAAATCGTAGGTATTTATTTTTTTGTAAACTTTTTTAGTTAACTTCTTGTTACTGCTAAAAAAAGAAAAAAAAAAGGATGAGAGTAAAAAACAATTTAAAAATTGCTTACTCAAATTTTGTGGTATATAAGCATAAGAATATTGTGACGTAAGCTGTGACGTTAGAAGCTATAGACGTAGTTTTGTTACAGACAGCAAAATAAGACCAAATCTCCATTTATTAATATATATATATATATTACATAATATTCCCATACTATCATGGGATCCCATTTATTGAATCTGATTGGCTGCTGGTTTTAGCTTGTATTATAGTGCTTGAATAAAATCTCTACTATTCTGGTATTATGCTGACGCAATGTAGGTTCTGGTATTCAGTTTACAGCTTGGTCCAGCCTTGTCTACCAATTTGATGGTAATTGGAATCCCACTGCGATAGTGAGTATGCTTCTACACTTCTGAAATTAGCTAGACCAGTTCATATACACTTGGTAGCAATATCTTATCTACTGAAAATGATGTCAACATGACAGAATGAATTAGAGCGTGTTAATAAAAAAAATCAAATATACACTGCTAAAGCCAATCTCTGCTGCATAGTCTGGAGCAGGCAGCAGGAGGCATCAGTCTCCACATTGAAGTCGGATTGAAATAGAGTTCATGTGCCTTAATCAAAGATGGTGCCAATCTTCCTCTTTAAATGACAAGCTTTTGAAATTAGTAGCCAGTCATTACATAAGATTACAGCTCTTCACACACACACACACACATATATATTATATATATCCTTATGTCGAAACGCACGCAATCCTCTTTCCATCACACCCAAACGGAAATCCGCAATCTTTTATCGCTTTGTTAGGTATTAGTAATACTCATATTCTCTTTAGAGACTTATCGCACGACCTTACGCAAAGTAAACAAATCAGCTATTTTCAGTCGTCAGATATTGGGAGAATATGTTTAGCTTAATTGAAGTCAGGACCTAATTTTTTGGAAAGTTAACTTCATTTATGGTTAATTCAGCGGATTTAACTTACTTAAATGTAAGGCACTAAAACAATGAGAAAAATCAATCTCTGAATATATATTTCGACCTTATTATATATATATATATATAAGGGAATATGTGCTTAATTGAAGTCGAACCTATTCTTCGTATCATAGGCTCTTGCTATGAGGCCTAATAGGCCGAAATTACATACAGAGATTGATTTTTCTCGATTTGTTTAGCCTTACATTTAAATAGTTTATCCCCACCTAATTCAATTATTAATGAATTAACTTTGAAAAAATAGGTTCGACTTCATAAGCACATATTCTCCCAAATATTGTCGGCTGAAAATAGCCATATCACAAAACATTGTCTGTTTGTTTACGTCTCATATTAATATATAAGTAAAGTTCGTTAGGTGGTCTAATGTCAGTATCAGCCAGACAGCGATAAAGTAAGGAGCTGATGGTTATATGTGGTGTCTGCATCAGATGCCTAAAACATCTTTCTTGGTTGTATGCTAGTGAAAAAGAGGAAAGACTCCCTCACTGTCTGTCTTTAGGCCACTGCAACAACTTAACTTTTAACATCAATCAAAAGAATTGCTCTCAAATGTTTATTAGTCAATTTCGTTCAATGGTCGATTCTGTAGTCAAGTCCATGAGGATTTTAGTAAGCTTTAACATGATAATTAAATTTAAAATGGTATAAGAACATCTAACGCTTCTGTATGTTTTAACAAACAAATTCAAGTACCGTTGGTGGGCCTGATAAAATGACTTTGCGGGGCCAGATCTGGAACTGCGGGCCGTAGTTTGGTGACCTCTGGACTATAGGACACTCGAAATGGAAAGTTAAATTCCCTCTTTGTTAGGAAATTAGATTTCCTTTTACTTTAAAAACTTAATAACAATATAGTGAGAAATTTTTAATTCAATAATTTACAATAAAAAAATTTAAAAATTTCTTATACCTTCCACATACCAACAAAAACCCTGAAGACGATCTAATTAATAGATCGAAACACTGCAGCGTCGACCAATAAAACTCACCACTTACTCATTTAAACCTGTGTTTTTTCAATCTTTCTTAATATACTACATACCATCGGATTCACTTCCCTTTTCTTCACACACACACACACAAATATATATATATATATTATATATATATATATATATATATATATATATATACAACACCACCACCACTCTGCACGAGCAGGATGCAACACAAGGTCAATTTCTTAAGCGGAGTTTAACAGGTTTGAATTCAGAGTTTTCCTTCTCCCAGACTGATTACCTAGCCATGTTAAAGAGCCCAGTCTGCCCTGCTATTTACCCATAGCTGGAGGGAGAATTAAATTCATACTTTTACAAGAGTATTAGCAAACTAATTATACACCCCCTACACTCTCCCCCCACACACATTATATATATATATTCAGCCACCCACATATTTATATCTTATTTATAAATTAAGTGTATTAGCAGCATTTTTTTTTGAAACATGTTTCGTTAAACTGTTACTAACGATTCTTGTCAGACGAGTTTTTGTTCGATCCTTTCTACTTTTCTGGCCTTCTTTTAATGTCAGGGTGGAACTTGCGTGCTAGCAATCCACCAAGGTTTCATTACGAGCGCTTTTGGCATGTCCATCTGCCATCTTCAGGTGTGAAACTGATGGGATGTTTCAGGTGTTTTGTTTTTAAAACAACGAGCAGTAATGTAGGAATTTGGTAGTGGGAGTTAGTAGGAATTGGTAGTAGGTTCAAACTATGATAGCAGTAGAGATTTTTGTAGGAGGGGGGTCACGAGTTTGTGAGAAGGGAGGGAATAGTGGAAGGAGGATAGGCGGGGAAATTATAGGCATTTGAGGACATGTTGACTTGATTCAAAGTTTATTTTGTTTAAGTGGGGTTTTTTTTGTTGAATATATAGAGCTTCGATTATTTCAACTTTTGTTTGTTTTTTTCTTTATATAGTGTGAATTATAAATTACTTTATATATAGCTAGTTCAGTCCATTGTATTATTTTGTCGTTAATTGCTTTATTTTCATAGTTTACACACAGACATACATACACACAGACACACAGACATACATACACACAGACATACATACACACATCACACAGACAGACATACATACACACAGACATACATACACACACACACATACAGACAGACATACATACACACAGACAGACATACACACATACACACAGACACGCATACACACATACATACATACACACAGACATACATACAACACACAGGCATACATACACACGACACACATACACACAGACATACATACACACATACACACAGACAACTGTTTTATTATATATGTATAGATAACATCTAATATACAAAAATTGTTCAGTCTAATTCCCTTTGAAGTAATGAAGGTTTTATTAAATGTTAAAAATGATTGATAATAATGTCCTTGTTCTTGCTTCTGTAGAGTAGTACGACGGAACAGATATTGGACGGGGACGCCCTTGGACAGTCACTGGCAATAGTTAGACTCGACCATGCACGTACAAGGCATGCGATGGAACATAATATAAGCAGGCTTGCTCCTCAAGCCGGGCAGTTCACATAATCACCGTCGACAGGAAACACTGAGTGACCCAACGCATTTGCCGCTTCCTCTGGGAGATAGACCCAGTTGTAGACACCCAGTGCCTCCCGCTATCAGAGGATATCCCAATGATATCGGACAACACAAAAAGACCCGAACCTCTAGATACCTCACTAGAGGAAATGAAGTGGATAATGTTAGATTGCCCAGACAGAAGGGAAGTTCCAGCAATGATGGAGGTGATGAAGAAGACCCATATGAAATGCCACCAGACCGAGGCCTACGTTGCAGTACAAGGAGGTCGCGGCCACCCAGGAGTCTATCCCACAGACACAGGGTATGTCACATGAATATTCAAGGACGTCCCAATGAGTGACCACAAACGAACCTTTTGTGGTCCATGAAAGAGGGGGGCATGTAGAGTAGTATGACGGAACATATTGGACGGGACGCCCTGGACAGTCACCGGCAATAGTAGACTCGACCATGCACGTGCAAGCATGGAGAGGAACTAATATAAAGCAGGCTTCCTCCTCAAAGCCGAACAGTTCACATATCGTCGTCGAACCCGCTACAGCTTCTTGTAAAGCTTCAATTAATTCTACTGCTTTGTCCAAATTTTGTGAATAAGCAGTCAATTTAGAAAACATCCAATATTGTTGAATTCATAAAGACTTAGTATTATTTGAAAAAAATATATACTTATATAAAAATATATACAAATATATACTTATATAAAAATATATTATTATTTGAAAAAAATATATACAAAAAAATATCTCAAATATATATACTCACTAGAAGCATACGGAGACTCAAGATCAACAACATATATATATATGTGTGTGTTGTGTGTGCTCCCCATCCCCTAGGGTTGAGCACTCTGGGGGGATCTCGCTGACGGCCCGCCAACTCAAGCGTAAACGCAACGCTCTTCTCTGAATGGAGCACTCTGTGACAGCCTTTACACACAAAGCATGTGTGTATTAAAACAGTTTAAAATCCCCTTCCCATTCTGTAAGTAAAGATAAGCCTAATCGTTAAGGTGCCGGACTGACACCCAACCGACGAGTTCAATTCTGGCTGTAAGGTAGCTTACAAATGTCTAGCCACACTGAGAGACTTGGTAAGTTGAAACACGTGTCTGTGGATGACCCTATAAATATATATATATATATATATTATTATATATAACATCTATGTAATAAATATATATAAAATATAAATATATTATATATATGATATACAAAGTATATATACATAAAATATCATATATATATATATATATATATATATATATTATATATATATATATATAACTTTGCAACACCATATAGTGGAAGTAAGGACCAGCTTAGAATCCTCCTATAAAAGGACTTTGGTACCAAAGGCAATTTGTCATTCCGGACATGCTATTTGCTGATGACGCAGCAGTGGTAGCACACTCCCAGGAGCACTTGCAAATATATATTTGTATATTTATATAAGTAATTATTTTTGTATATATTTTCATTAAAGACTTATTCATTATTTGAAAACCTTCTGCAAGTGCAGGTTCACCAAACATCACTTTGTGAGAGGGTTGTAATGTAATTTTGCTAGTATATATAAAGTAAGTAAAGTTGACAAGGTGATCGATTATGATATCGCTTGACAGCAATGGGAGTCTATCCCCTTTTCACTAGTGCTAGACCAGGAGATTGTTTTTGCATCTGAGTGTGGAACACTAATTTGCTGGATTGGAGCTACTTATGTGCTGAATAGTGGGGGTAATTTATGAGGAAGTGCGTCCCGGTCTCCTGCCTCAGAAATTGCTACCCGGTGACTATTAAAAATAACGTCCCCAGCTATGTAGTCTTGGTGGTGTTACTTGAAAGAAAACAACTAACTTAGGGAGTTAAATATATTTTAGAGGGGGGGTCTCTTTTTTTGTATGAACCAATGGAGATGGGTGGATATATATATATAAACAAAGTAAAAAATGAACAAATTGAGGTAGATAGATAGATATCCATCTTCATATCTAAACAAGAATTACAACAAATTTCTATAAAAAACAAGAATTACGACAAATTTCTATAAATAAACAAGAATTACAACAAATTTCTATAAATGAACAAGAATTATGACAAATTTCTATAAATAAACAAGAATTAAGACAAATTTCTATAATTAAATTTCTAAACAAATTATGATAGATAATAAGAATTACGACATAGAAATTTGTCGTAATTCTTGTTTAGATATGAAGATGGATATCTATCTATCTATCTATTATCTATCTATCCATTTACCTCAATTTGTTCATTTTTTACTTTGTTTATATATATATATCAACCCATCTCCATTTGTTCATAAAGATTTATGAAATACATTTAACGCCCTAAGTTGGTTGTTTCTTTCAAGTAACACCACCGAGACGACATAGCTGGGGACGTTATTTAATAGTCACCGGGTAGCAATTTCTGAGGCAGGGAGACCGGACGCACTTCCTCATAAATTACCTTAGTGGGAACTGGTATTGAACTTGGAACCTTTTGATTCGTAGGTGGGTGTTCTACCTACTGAACTACACTAACATTTTGCAAGGTTTTTAATATGCAGTTTATAATTTGTGATGGTCTCACTCTTTAGCAAAGAACCTAAAAAAAACAAATCCAAAAACCTTTTTTTTTTTCCATAGAAATCTTTCATCCATTTCATTAGAATATTCCACCGTTAACCCTTGTCTCCTGGTCTCCTGTACTTTGTCTAATCCCTGACTCATGCTCCTGCTCTGTCCCCTCAATGTGAGAAAAACTATGAGTCAGCAGCTGCTGCCTCAAAATAGAAAATGACATCACGTGGAAAAAAAAAGGGGGGGGTAAGGGTCAGTATGAGAAAATCAGGGATTATTATTTTTAAACAAAAAAAAACAAACCCTTTTATACAATTGAACCTTGAATCACTAACCAAATAAACTGTGACTGTATTAGTCACAGTACAGTTAGTCTAAAATGAAAATCCTTTTTTTTTTTTAGATTGGTTGAAATTCATGGCATGTCAACCTTTGTTGGGTTTTTATGCCAAAAACTTTTTATTTTATTGATTCTTTTTATTTTTTAAACTCTAGGTAGGTACATTCCTTTTTATAATTTGTTAAACAGAAATACAAAACAAAGGACAATGTTTTGTTTTGTTTTTACAGCATATAACCTTGCGTGGGTATTTAATGCCGGCAAAGTTTTGAAAGATTCGTAAATCAAAATCCTGTCCTCTTTAATGGACCAAAACCACAGCATATATATAACAAACCGCCAAAACCAATTTCCATATTTGGTCTGAAGATCACATAGGCCAAGAAACTTCAGTAACCAGGCGCCATTGACTCCATGTCTATGATACCTTAACTTAAATATAAATGCTCTACCAATGATATTGAGCACTGTTTACAGTTACTCTTCGCTTGAGAACCGTCCCTGCCTCCTGCCTCAAAAATCGCTACCGGTGGCTGCTGAAAAAAAACACCAGCTACGATTGAAGTCCGTACCCGAGCGGTATCACTTGCAAAAATAAAAACTAGGGTTGGGGTTGGGGTTTAGGGTTAGTTTAATGGAAAATAAATAAATAATTTGGGCTCTGTTTTCTGGGTCACCTTGTATACAGAGTGACCCAGAAAAAACAGAACCCACAAATTTTGTAATAAAACTGTTAATTTTTAACTAGAGGGTTTAGGTTAGGTTTAGGGTTAGGGTTGGGTTTTGGAGAAAAACGCCCTTAAGTTGGTTGATTTTTTTTTGTTTTTTTGCAAGTGACACTGCTTTGGCTACGGACTTCATTTGTAGCTGGGTTATTTTTTCATCATGCCACGGTAGCAATTTTTGAGGCAGGAGACCGGACGGTCTCCGTGAAGAGTAACCTGTTTACTAACAAATATAGCACCCATATTATCAACAATATAATATATTATACTAGACAAAACATGAACTATTGGGTCACCCATAGAGCTCTGGGTAGATAATGGGGTTAGGGAAAAGTGAGCTTCCAAAGCAATTTAGGTTTTGAAAAAGATAAATACGATCAGAAGAATTAAAAAAAAAAAACATTAAAATATATTTTGTAAGATATCTAAGAAGGGAATGTTTGACCTGATTTAGCTAAAGGCTATCTGCTATGAAAGTAAAAAAAACAACAGTTAAAAAAATCCTCTAGGAGACAAACATTGATTCAATCAGCTTAGTATAATAATAGATTGTTTTTTTGGGCAGCAGTATTATAGCCAGGTATATGTTAAAGACCACAGAATGTTTCTTCTTTACGATCGTCAGCGCCCATATTATTTACAAAAATATTATCTTTATGTATGTAACGCATGGATAAATTGAAATAAAAAAAACAGAGAATAAAGTTTTTTCTTTTGTTGTGGGATTTTTTTTTTTTACAATAGCCATTTTAAGAATGAAGTCATTTGTGAATAAGTTCGTTATTGATTAAAAAGTGTGTTTTTTTGTTTTTTAGGTCAGGTGTGTTTGTTGAATGGATTTATTATCTTTTTGTTATTGGCAAAACTCATAAAGAACATTTTGATATCGACCTTTTCTCTACATCTTTGGAGATTTGTTTTTGTTTTTTTTACTTCTCTTATATTTTAAAATTATACTGTCAGGTGTTATTGGCAACCTGTATTATGAGAAGCAGAATCTAACAAGAATTTAGAGTGTATTTAAAAAAAAAAGAAAAGTTTTCTTTTATTACTAGCAAATATATGCACCCTCCGGGTGCAAGTATTTAAGTTTTAATGTAATAAAATATTTTATTAAATAAGAAAGGCTAATTAAACTAAATAAGAATGCAGATAAAAAAGATTTGAAACAGAGGGAGTATAATCGAAAAATAGAACAACTGAAACTTACTCTTCCATCACTCTCGTCTTTCATTGTTATTTTTTCTAATTTAAGTATTTAGTTAAAATAGGAAGTAAAGAATAAAATGACAGTTATTTTTTCTTGTTAATGGATTTCATTTAAGATTAATTGAAGAGATTTTTGCTTATATCCATTAAAATAAAACCAAACAGTTAGAAATCAATAATACTAAGCACATATTTATTAAATTCGATTTTTTAATATCAATATGCAAATTAGCCTTCCCGTTCACATTGTAAACTGCTATTTTGTTGTATATATAAATATAATTGCATGTTATTAGTATGTAGATATGGTTAACAGTATGAATAATGTAAAACAATTTTATTAATAATTGAGGTTAAAATAAAAATAAAATCATGGAGAATGTGATGTCAATAACTAAGGGAATTGTGACTTGAGTAGTAATATAGTTTCGGTTACAGACAGAAAAACACACAATCTCCATTATAATAAGATACAAACTTGCCAGAGTTTTTTTTTTGTTTTTTTTTAGCATTCCCTCAATTGATTTATTTTTATATTTTATCTTTTAATAGAAAATATTTCTGATTCATTAGTCTGAATTTTTTGACATGTTATATATAAAGATTTTGTACTGTACCCTATTTCAGATATTGTTACATAATCTATGCGGTTGCATAAGATTATTGTCGGTCCCCTGTAATTCTGAGGGGATGACCCTTTTCATACCATGGCCGGGTCCTTCAATGGAAAATTACAGAAGCCCGCCAAAATACGTGAAGTCACGTGGGACCTGTTCGGTCCCCAGTTTGCAGTTGGACGTCAGGCAGTGAATATGTGAACTGTAACTCACTCTGCATACGCGCGCTATGTTAGTTAGCAGATGTCTGGTGGGGATTTAACAATAAAATAAGATCAAAAGTAAATTGAAGTCTTGTGTATATTACCTAAAAACTAACAATGACACAGGGCTTCTGATAGAGAGAAATCCCTAACAGAAAACCAGACCGAAATCCCCAAGTCAACTCCAGACGCTAGGCCTTAGAAGATATACCAAAGACGATCAGAAGACAAGACGGCCAGCAGAAGAATAGATGTCCAAGTAAGTGAAGAAGAAGAGGTATGCAACATTATAATTATTTAGTACCAATGAAGAGGGTATACAACAATATTTGGTTGGTTATGTAAGATTCAAGGTTACAATAATGTTATAACTTATTGAAACGAACAAACTCCGACAAGGGTGTTAAACATATAACAAGATGGACTTTAATACAGACGCATGGAATTACATATAACATGGAATACAAGATACATAGTATATAATACAAATAAGATATAATAAAAAGACACATTCAATAGTTACGTACATGTACATATAAAATATAGAAGAGGTTATGGAAGGTCCATAGGCTTGAAGTCACTTACTGACTTAGTCCGTACGTGGGGACTAGAAGCCCCACGAGGGTGGGGTGTAGACACAAATGTCTAACCCATGTTGTTCAGCCCTAGAAGAAGGAGAAAAAAGAGGATGAGAGAGTTTGAATCCGGTGCTTAAATACAACAGCCCCTGGTGGTCGGAAACGGAAACCCAGCGGGAAGATAACTCTTCCAGGCAAAGGGAAGACAATCCCAACAGTTAGTTAACACAATTATTAAGCACCAGCATCCGGTGCCAAATAGATACATACAAACACAAAACAAATAAGTACAAACAATTACCAAGACAAAACTTACACTAAATAGAGGAGGGTCAGTTCGGTATAGCCAACGCAGCAAAAGCACTCTGAATATTATTCAGCTATTTAATCCACTTTAATCATAGGCTATTTTATGGCTATGGCCAGTCCATCTGGTAGAATGCTGAAGGGGTGTTAGCTACTCTACAATAGTTAGTCGGTTGGATTTTATGGCATGTCAATTCTTGTTGGGTTATTTTATACCAAAAACATTTTGTTTTATTCATTCTTGATGGTTGGTTGGTTGGATTTTATGGCATGTCAATCCTTGTTGGGTTATTTTATGCCAAAGACATTTTGTTTTATTCATTCTTGATGGGTATTGAATTTTCTTTCCCAAACTCATTTTTTTAAGCTCATTCTTTTTTATTTAACCCATAGATGGTACCCTAACAGGTACTACCAGGTGTGTTTTATTGAATGGTTTCATTATCTTATTTGTGATTGGCAAAACTCATAAAGAACATTTTGATATCGACCTTTTCTCTACATCTTGGAGATTTGGGTTTTTTGTTTCCTTCTCTCTTTTATATTTTAAAATTACTAGCAAATATATGCACCCTCCGGGTGCAAGTATTTAAGTTTTAATGTAATGAAATATCGTATTAAATTAGAGGCAGTCAAAAAGATATGTAACAGAGTGGGGGTATAATAGAAAAATAGAAATGAAACTTACTCTTCCATCACTGCCGTCTTTCATTGCTGAATTTTACTTATTTAACTATTTAGTTAAATTAGGAAATAAAGAATAAAATGACAGTTATTTTTTCTTGTTAATGGATTTCATTTAAGATTCATGGAAGAGATTTTTGCTTATATTCATTAAAATAAAACCAAACAATTAGAAATCAATAGTACTAAGCACGTATTTATTAAAATCACATTTTTAATATCAATATGCAAATTAGCCTTCCCATTCACACTGCAAACCGCTATTTTTTGTATATATAAATACAATTGTATGTAGATATGGACAACACTATTAAAAGGGTGAAGAAATTTTATTAATAATTGAGGTTCAAATTAAATATAAATAAAATCATGGAGAATGTGATGTAAATAACTATGTTAATTGTGACTCGATTAGTAATATAGTTTTGGTTACAGACAGAAAAACACACAATCTCCATTATAATAAGATACTGTCAGGTTTATTGGCAACCTGTATTATGAGAACCAGAATCCTAACAAGAATTTAGAGTACAGTCTTTTGTTTTTTAAAAAAAGAATAACAATTTTCTTTTGTGATGCAAACTTGTCAGAGTTTTTTTTTTTTAGTATTTCCTATTGATCTATTTTTACATAATTTCTTTTAATAGAAAAAATTTCTGATTTGATTTGTCTGATTTTTTTTTTTTTTTTAGATGAGGATTGATGTGTATAATTTTCATTTTTTTTTTTTTGGACTGAAAGAAAGAGATAGAATTTTTAAAAAGGTGTTTTACCGACTGAGCTAAGAACAGTAAGGGTACTTATAGGGTGATGAGAAGGCTCATACCTTTCCCAAGGGTATTAGTCCAAAAGTGAAATATATAGGGTGATGAGAAGGCTTTTTTAGCCGACAATTTTTGGGAGAATATGTGCTTA
>CM042173.1:36345314-36357814 GCA_023376005.1 Doryteuthis pealeii | reverse complement strand
GTAGCTTCATTGAAAAATAAATATTAATTTCTCCTCGTGTCGTATTGATATTATTAATTTTTATAAACAGGAATTTAGGACTTTACACATTGATATATTTCCTTTTATGCGCGTGATTGATTGATATAGAAAGGTGTCAAAAGATTATTATTCAAACTGAATCTAATGGTGAAATTCTAATTTTGGAGCTCTGGGGAGTGTGGAGTACCCCTTTATCGCAATTACTCCCAGGTCCACTCTGTTAGGATCCCATTCATGGATTAAATTAAACAGAAAAAATGAGTTTGAAAAAATGTGTTTAAAAAGTTTGAATACCCATTACGAATGAATAAAACATAACTTTTTTGGCATAAAATAATCCAACAAAAATTGACATGCCGTAAAATCCAACCAACCAACCAGCCAACCAACACTTTTTAATGATCAGAAAACACAGATAAATAACCCTTATTTATAGTAACAAAATAAAGTAACATTTGTTTTTACTAGGATATGTTTAAAGTGTTGTGATTAAAATTAAATTAGAATAAAAGAAAAGAAAAAAAAGAAAAAAAGATAACAACCTCCCAGGAGCCCTCAGACAGGAAGCATCCTCTGGGCATGTTAAAGAAAAAAAACTTCTTCCTACTCTTCCTTAATTGTGGCATTATATCTACAGTAGAAAATTGAGTTTGAAAAAAAATTAAATACCAGTCAAGAATGAATAAAAAATGTCTTTAGCATAAAATAACCCAACAAGTGTTGACATGCCGTAAAACTAATTAGGTTGATGTGAACTAATTTCTTCCACAAAGTGATTCTTCATGTTACTGTCACCTGGCTATGTTTAATAACGTCTTTGTATATTTTCTTTTGGCGGTCATGAGATACTTTTCAGCAATGAGTCGACTGTATTTGTTGTAATAGTCTAGTATGTATACTATTCATTAGGGTAGGTTGATTTTTCACTTTTTAAAAATCTCAAATTGTCCATCTATGCGAAAGTTGTGTGTTGCGCACTGTTTTGAACAGATCCTGGAAGCAGCATCCTATAAAAGCCACTCCCCATCTCACAAATCTCCAATCAATCGGCTGGTCACATCAAGTCCTAGCACCTATATGATTGCCCCAACCCTATTGCCCTTATGGCAAGCCTCAACCCCTTTTTATCATATGGGTGCTAGAAGGCGGTGGCTGTGGGTCTACATGTCCTGGGAATGACGTTAAACTCTATCTGATGGTGAGGTTCCAGTTTTGGAGGTTTGGGGAATGTGGAGCAGCCCTTCATCACCATTGCTCCTTGGTCCACTCTGACCCGGAGTGGTAGTACCTGTTAGGGTCCCATCTATGGGTTAAATAGAAAAATGTATTTATAAAAAAAATTGTATTGTCCATTAAGAATTGATTTATTTCAAAACTTTATCGGCATTAAATGACCCACTGAGATTAATATGCCGTAAAACAAAACAAACAAACAAACAAACCATCTCACAAATAAAGATGGGCAAGACATGCTGGGTACAGCTATAGAAGTAAAGACTAATGAATAAAAGGAGTCGATATGGACTCTTAGGCATCGACATGCAAGTATTGAACGTCTTTGGCATAAAATAACCCGACAATAGAAAAATAAAGTAACATTTATTCTTACTGCTAATCTGGGATATGTTTAAAGTGTTGGGATTAAAATAAAATTAAAATAAAATTAAAAAAATTAAAAATAACAACTTCCCAGGAGCCCTCAGACAGGAAGCATCCTCTGGGCATGTGCAGAAAAAAAGCCTCTTCCTACTGCCAAGAAGATCCTTCGGCAATTCCAATTGCAGACCATTACTGGCAATACACGCTTTGACTGGCTCAGGAGAAAATCTCCTCTTCAGGAAATAACTACGAACCTAGGAATAAAGTTTGAAACCTAAAAGTATCTTTTATCTTTGTCTCTTCTTTTCCTTTCCTTTAATTCATTTTCAGCTAGATAACCCAAAAGAAAAAAGCCCCACATATAATGAGGTTTAAAAGCAAAACCAGCAGCAAACACGCACCAAAACGACAAATAAGCCTCAAGCCCACATAAAACCACCTACCTAGCCCTATAAAAGTTAAATGTAAACCTTTATTTCTTGGTGATATATAAGACACATTGCAGGATTTTAAATGTACTAATAACATGGGCTGTTTTGAGGCAAATCTTACCCAGATTTTCAAAGAGACATCATTAATAAATAAGATTTATTCTATGTATTAATGATTTTAACAATAAATTTGAATACTCATTGGTAAACTTACACAATTCCTGAGAGTATTGTGATGTAAGCAGTGACATAGTTTCGGTTTCAGACAGACTCTGAATCTGCATTATCATAAGACGAGCAGCGTCTACCTGGGATTAAAGTTAGTCCCGCAAATCCATTATTACTTAATGGTGAGTTGAATCCTAGCAGGATGCCCCATTTAAATCCCTATGTAAAAAAATTCCATGCTGTTATTTAAATTTTATTTTTTAATTATCTTCACAAATATAAATCAAATCTATTATTTTTGCTCAAAAACCAAGCCCTGGTAATATTTAATGTGTATATATATTTACTTTGTCATTGATTGTTTTATTTTCGAAGTTACATTCGGACATACATACACACAACTGCCCTTTATATATGTATAGATAGATTACATTCGGACATACATGCACAAACTGCCCTTTATATATGTATAGATTTACATTCGGACATACATACACACAACTGCCCTTTATATATGTATAGATAGATTACATTCGGACATACATACACACAACTGCCCTTTATATATGTATAGATAGATTACATTCGGACATACATACACACAACTGCCCTTTATATATGTATAGATAGATTACATTCGGACATACATACACACAACTGCCCTTTATATATGTATAGATAGATTACATTCGGACATACATACACACAACTGCCCTTTATATATGTATAGATAGATTACATTTCGGACATACATACACACAACTGCCCTTTATATATGTATAGATAGATTACATTCGGACATACATACACACAACTGCCCTTTATATATGTATAGATAGATTACATTCGGACATACATACACACAACTGCCCTTTATATATGTATAGATAGATTACATTAGGACATACATACACACAACTGCCCTTTATATATGTATAGATAGATTACATTTCGGACATACATACACACAACTGCCCTTTATATATGTATAGATAGATTACATTCGGACATACATACACACAACTGCCCTTTATATATGTATAGATAGATTACATTCGGACATACATACACACAACTGCCCTTTATATATGTATAGATAGATTACATTCGGACATACATACACACAACTGCCCTTTATATATGTATAGATAGATTACATTCGGACATACATACACACAACTGCCCTTATATATGTATAGATAGATACATTCGGACATACATACACACAACTGCCCTTTATATATGTATAGATAGATTACATTCGGACATACATACACACAACTGCCCTTTAATATGTATAGATTACATTAGCACACAACTGCCCTTTATATATGTATAGATAGATTACATTCGGACATACATACACACAACTGCCCTTTATATATGTATAGATAGATTACATTCGGACATACATACACACAACTGCCCTTTATATATGTATAGATAGATACATACATACACACAACTGCCCTTATATGTATAGATAGATTACATTCGGACATACATACACACAACTGCCCTTTATATATGTATAGATAGATTACATTCGGACATACATACACACAAACTGCCCTTTATATATGTATAGATAGATTACATTCGGACATACATACACACAACTGCCCTTTATATATGTATAGATAGATTACATTCGGACATACATACACACAACTGCCCTTTATATATGTATAGATAGATTACATTCGGACATACATACACACAACTGCCCTTTATATATGTATAGATAGATTACATTCGGACATACATACACACAACTGCCCTTTATATATGTATAGATAGATTACATTCGGACATACATACACACAACTGCCCTTTATATATGTATAGATAGATTACATTCGGACATACATACACACAACTGCCCTTTATATATGTATAGATTACATTTCGGACATACATACACACAACTGCCCTTTATATATGTATAGATAGATTACATTCGGACATACATACACACAACTGCCCTTTATATATGTATAGATAGATTACATTCGGACATACATACACACAACTGCCCTTTATATATGTATAGATAGATTACATTCGGACATACATACACACAACTGCCCTTATATATATAGATAGATTACATTCGGACATACATACACACAACTGCCCTTTATATATGTATAGATAGATTACATTCGGACATACATACACACAACTGCCCTTTATATATGTATAGATAGATTACATTCGGACATACATACACACAACTGCCCTTTATATATGTATAGATAGATTACATTCGGACATACATACACACAACTGCCCTTTATATATGTATAGATAGATTACATTCGGACATACATACACACAACTGCCCTTTATATATGTATAGATAGATTACATTCGGACATACATACACACAACTGCCCTTTTATATATGTATAGATTACATTCGGACATACATACACACAACTGCCCTTTATATATGTATAGATTACATTACATTACATACACACACAACTGCCCTTTATATATGTATAGATAGATTACATTCGGACATACATACACACAACTGCCCTTATATATGTATAGATAGATTACATTCGGACATACATACACACAACTGCCCTTTATATATGTATAGATAGATTACATTCGGACATACATACACACAACTGCCCTTTATATATGTATAGATAGATTACATTCGGACATACATACACACAACTGCCCTTTATATATGTATAGATAGATTACATTCGGACATACATACACACAACTGCCCTTTATATATGTATAGATAGATTACATTCGACATACATACACACAACTGCCCTTATATATGTATAGATAGATTACATTCGGACATACATACACACAACTGCCCTTTATATATGTATAGATAGATTACATTCGGACATACATACACACAACTGCCCTTTATATATGTATAGATAGATACATTCGGACATACATACACACAACTGCCCTTTATATATGTATAGATAGATTACATTTCGGACATACATACACACAACTGCCCTTTATATATGTATAGATAGATTACATTCGGACATACATACACACAACTGCCCTTTATATATGTATAGATAGATTACATTTCGGACATACATACACACAACTGCCCTTTATATATGTATAGATAGATTACATTCGGACATACATACACACAACTGCCCTTTATATATGTATAGATAGATTACATTCGGACATACATACACACAACTGCCCTTTATATATGTATAGATAGATTACATTTCGGACATACATACACACAACTGCCCTTTATATATGTATAGATAGATTACATTCGGACATACATACACACAACTGCCCTTTATATATGTATAGATAGATTACATTCGACATACATACACACAACTGCCCTTTATATATGGCCCTTATATATGTATAGATAGATTACATTCGGACATACATACACACAACTGCCCTTTATATATGTATAGATAGATTACATTCGGACATACATACACACAACTGCCCTTATATATGTATAGATAGATTACATTCGGACATACATACACACAACTGCCCTTTATATATGTATAGATAGATTACATTCGGACATACATACACACAACTGCCCTTTATATATGTATAGATAGATTACATTCGGACATACATACACACAACTGCCCTTTATATATGTATAGATAGATTACATTCGGACATACATACACACAACTGCCCTTTATATATGTATAGATAGATTACATTCGGACATACATACACACAACTGCCCTTTATATATGTATAGATAGATTACATTCGGACATACATACACACAACTGCCCTTTATATGTATAGATAGATTACATTCGGACATACATACACACAACTGCCCTTTATATATGTATAGATAGATTACATTCGGACATACATACACACAACTGCCCTTATATATGTATAGATAGATTACATTCGGACATACATACACACAACTGCCCTTTATATATGTATAGATAGATTACATTCGGACATACATACACACAACTGCCCTTTATATATGTATAGATAGATTACATTCGGACATACATACACACAACTGCCCTTTATATATGTATAGATAGATTACATTCGGACATACATACACACAACTGCCCTTTATATATGTATAGATAGATTACATTCGGACATACATACACACAACTGCCCTTTATATATGTATAGATAGATTACATTCGGACATACATACACACAACTGCCCTTTATATATGTATAGATAGATTACATTTCGGACATACATACACACAACTGCCCTTTATATATGTATAGATAGATTACATTCGGACATACATACACACAAACTGCCCTTTATATATGTATAGATAGATTACATTCGGACATACATACACACAACTATAGATAGATTACATTCGGACATACATACACACAACTGCCCTTTATATATGTATAGATAGATTACATTCGGACATACATACACACAACTGCCCTTATATATGTATAGATAGATTACATTCGGACATACATACACACAACTGCCCTTTATATATACATTCGGACATACATACACACAACTGCCCTTTATATATGTATAGATAGATTACATTCGGACATACATACACACAACTGCCCTTTATATATGTATAGATAGATTACATTCGGACATACATACACACAACTGCCCTTTATATATGTATAGATAGATTACATTCGGACATACATGCACACAACTGCCCTTTATATATGTATAGATAGATAACATTCGGACATACATACACACAACTGCCCTTATATATATAGATTACATTCGGACATACATACACACAACTGCCCTTTATATATGTATAGATAGATTACATTCGGACATACATACACACAACTGCCCTTTATATATGTATAGATAGATTACATTCGGACATACATACACACAACTGCCCTTTATATATGTATAGATAGATTACATTCGGACATACATACACACAACTGCCCTTTATATATGTATAGATTACATTCGGACATACATACACACAACTGCCCTTTATATATGTATAGATAGATTACATTCGGACATACATACACACAACTGCCCTTTATATATGTATAGATAGATTACATTCGGACATACATACACACAACTGCCCTTTATATATGTATAGATAGATTACATTTCGGACATACATACACACAACTGCCCTTTATATATGTATAGATAGATTACATTTCGGACATACATACACACAACTGCCCTTTATATATGTATAGATAGATTACATTTCGGACATACATACACACAACTGCCCTTTATATATGTATAGATAGATTACATTTCGGACATACATACACACAACTGCCCTTTTATATGTATAGATAGATTACATTTCGGACATACATACACACAACTGCCCTTATATATGTATAGATAGATACATTTCGGACATACATACACACAACTGCATACATACACACAACTGCCCTTTATATATGTATAGATAGATTACATTTCGGACATACATACACACAACTGCCCTTTATATATGTATAGATAGATTACATTTCGGACATACATACACACAACTGCCCTTTATATATGTATAGATAGATTACATTTCGGACATACATACACACAACTGCCCTTTATATATGTATAGATAGATTACATTTCGGACATACATACACACAACTGCCCTTTATATATGTATAGATAGATTACATTTCGGACATACATACACACAACTGCCCTTTATATATGTATAGATAGATTACATTTCGGACATACATACACACAACTGCCCTTTACATACATACATACACACAACTGCCCTTTATATATGTATAGATAGATTACATTTCGGACATACATACACACAACTGCCCTTTATATATGTATAGATAGATTACATTCGGACATACATACACACAACTGCCCTTTATATATGTATAGATAGATTACATTCGGACATACATGCACACAACTGCCCTTTATATATGTATAGATAGATAACATTCGGACATACATGCACACAACTGCCCTTTATATATGTATAGATAGATTACATTCGGACATACATACACACAACTGCCCTTTATATATGTATAGATAGATTACATTCGGACATACATGCACACAACTGCCCTTTATATATGTATAGATAGATTACATTCGGACATACATACACACAACTGCCCTTTATATATGTATAGATAGATTACATTCGGACATACATACACACAACTGCCCTTTATATATGTATAGATAGATTACATTTCGGACATACATACACACAACTGCCCTTTATATATGTATAGATAGATTACATTTCGGACATACATACACACAACTGCCCTTTATATATGTATAGATAGATTACATTTCGGACATACATACACACAACTGCCCTTTATATATGTATAGATAGATTACATTTCGGACATACATACACACAACTGCCCTTTATATATGTATAGATAAGAAAATCTTAGCTTGCAACATAAACTAAAAATCAACCACCACCCTGTCGGCTGGGGCGTTAGAATACACCGACTGCACCTCTGCAGAGGGGTAAGACTCCCCTAATGGGGCCACCTGTTGGCCATGATTGGCGACCCGTGATGCTTAAGGATAGAACCCAGGTGGATGAGCAGTTGATGACATGCAATACTCCACTTTGGCCCTATCTTGGGCTAGACGGGCGGTTGGAGAGGCCCCCTCCGATCAATCGGCTGGTCACGTCAAGCCCTAGCACCTATATGATTTTCCCAACCCTATTGCCCTTATGGCAAGCCCCAACCCCTTTTTATCATATGGATGCTAGAAGGCGGTGGCTGCGGGTCTACATGTCCTGGGAATGACGTTAAACTGTATCTGATGCGGAGGTTCCAGTTTTGGAGGTTTGGGGAATGTGGAGCACCCCTTCATCACCATTGCTCCCTGGTCCACTCTGACCCGGAGTGGTAATACCTGTTAGGGTCCCATCTATGGGTTAAATAGAAAAATGTATTTATAAAAAAATTGTATTATCCATTAAGAATTGATTTATTTCAAAACTTTATCGGCATTAAATGACCCACTGTGGTTGATATGCCGTAAAACAAAACAAAACAAAAACAAAAATCAACCAAACAACAGCTTAGAAAACTTGTAAGTTGGTATAATACTAGTCAAGTCAAGTTACTATTGTCTATCAAAACTGATATGAATCTGAAATGTATTAATTAAAATAAGAAATTGTATATCCTTAAAGTTATGTTGTTCTGTGTTAAAAGTCTAACATATCAGAACATTTTGTTTGTCAGTCATTAACAAAGACAAAATTGACTTTGTTTAAACACAAAATCTGTTGACCCAGTTATGGATTAAACAGTACGGCTATTGTTATTTCTACAAGGATATTATCAACACTACTGTTCTTTTGCAAGGACGGGTTTGGCATTGAATAATCTGCCAAGGTAGTTATGCCATTAAACAAAGAAACCAAAACCTGCAAGGATGGCTTTGGCATTAAATAACCCACAATGGTTGATATGCCATTAAACAAAGAAACCAAACCTATCCCTGTCTCATCATATCTGTCTCAGTCTGGGGGAGGCTCTATAGTGTAGTGCATAAACTATGGATTAAATAATACCACTACTGGTCTTCTATAAGGATAGTTTTGGCATTAAATAACCCACAAAGGTTGATATGCCATTAAACAAAGAAACCAAAACCAAATCTGCCAGAATGGTTTTGGCATTAAATAACGCACAAAGGTTGATATGCCATTAAACAAAGAAACCAAACCAAACCTGCAAGGATGGTTTTGGCATTAAATAACCCACAAAGGTTGATATGCCATTAAACAAAGAAACCAAACCAAACCTGCCAGAATGGTTTTGGCATTAAATAACCCTCGAAGGTTGATATGCCATTAAACAAAGAAATCAAATCAAACCAAAACAAGTCTGTTACTAAGTTTAATTTAGTTGTGGCACAGGATTAGAAATGAGAATCAAACTCACTAACAATCGTCTTGCTCACCATTCCACCATCTAAGGTGTTAGAAAGTTTAGTGTTTATATATTTACAAATATTCATTTCTGACAGATTATTTACTTATGAACGGGAACTTTGGCTTAGGATCAGAGTATAGTAACAGTGTAATCTACCTGGGATCAGAGTGTGGTATCTGCGTGCTTTGCATAATATCAGAGTGTGGTATGTGTATACTCCGCCTAGGATCAGAGTGTGGTATCTTTTTATATGGTTTGATTTTGTTTTACGGTTCATTTAATGCTGAACTGAGTTATTTTGAAAAATAAAAAACTCTGGTTGCTTATAGTACCTGCTGTTGCTTAAATGGTCACCCAAATAAGTATTGAACGTGCTCATTGCTGCTTAACTTCAGTGATTTAGTGGGAACTGATTCTTTCAATGTAAATTGACTGTAATCGTTCATAAAGTGGGGTTTCTAATTTATATTCTTACAAGTTATAAACTGACCCCCCCCCCGCCCGAGGCGCATGGTCTAATGGTTAGAGTCGTAGGAAATGGACTCGTCAACCCGAGTTCAATTCCTGGACGAAGCTGTTGGCATTTCACATGGTGCTAATACCCTTGGGAAAGGTATAAATCCAATTCTCCCTACAGCTATGGGTAAATAGCAGGGCAGACTGGACTCTTTAACTATGGCTAAGTAACCAGTCTAGGAGAAGAAAAACTCTGGATTCAAACCTGTTAAACTCCGCTTAAGAAATTGACCTTGTGTCGCATCCTGTTCGTGCGGAGGGGTTGGTAAGTATATATAAACTGATCCCACATTATTTCGGCATTCTCTTTCAATAGGGAAAGACATTCTTGTCATTTGGTTGTTTTGTTTTGTTTTATGGCATATCAACCCTTATCGGGTCATTTAATGCCAAATCAAGTCCTTTTTGGTAAACAAAAGACACAGATTGTTTACAGTACCTGCTGTTGCTTAAGTGGTCACCCAATTAAGTATTAAACAGGCTCATCACTGCTTAACTTTGGTGATCGAATGAAAACTGGTTCTATGCAAATTTGTTAACATTTGGCTTAGGATCAGAGTGTAGTAACAGTGCAGTCTACCTTTGATCAGAGTGTGGTATCTGCGTGCTTTGCATAGTATCAGAGTGTGGTATGTGTGTACTCCGCCTAGGATCAGAGTGTGGTATCTTTTTATATGGTTTGATTCAAATAATCAAGATAAGGATATCACAATGAAATATAAATAAAACAAAACAATCAATGTGGTTGGTTTGTTGTTTTATGGCATATCAACCCTTTTAGGGTCATTTAATGCCGAAATCAAGTAAATTTTTGATAAACAAAGGTTGCTTAAGAAGTCAGCCAATTGAATATTGAACAGGCTTATTGTTGCTTAACTTGGGTGATCATCATGATTCAACCCTAATCTTTTTTATATGTTGTGAAGCTGGGCCATAATATTTCTTTTAATCCTCCCCCCCCCCCCCCCCCCCCCGCCAAAAAAAAGATCTTCAAATTTTACCCATGAGATTAATTTTCAGTTTTAGAAACATTAAAAAGTCGCATGGTGCTTGGTCTGATGAATGTGGAAAGTGCTGAATTTGCACAATTTTATGTTTTGCCAAAAATTGTTGTTCAAAAAGTATTGAGATTGGCCTTGGAATTTGTTTTTTTTTTCAAATGAATACTGACTTGTTGTAACCTGACAAAGCTTACTTAATGAGAAATAACCAAACGGAGGTTGGAAATGAAATGGAATCTTTATAACATTAATAAAATACAATACTTGCCAGTGGTGTGAAGAAAGGTAAACTAATATTAGTGGTATAAGACTACTCAGTCAGCACAATACTCCTGTATTTATGAGGATTGGGACATACCCATTAATGTTCATAGGTAGAATATATAACATTTGTCTAGTCATAATACCTACACTTTATTATATAGTAGAGGTGCGTGGTATGATATTTACCATCATACGACATGGACATAATGAGACAAGTTCAAATCCTGGATGAGGCTGTTTGCATTTCACATAACACTAATACATTTGGGAGAGGTATGAATCCAACTATCCTTCCTCCAGCTATGGGTAAATAGTAGGACAGATTGGGTTCTTTAACCTTGCTTAGGCAACCAGTCTAGGAGAAGGAAAACTGTGAATTCAAACCTGATAAACTCCCCTTAAGAAATTGACCTTGTATCACATCCTGGTTGTGTGGAGGAATTGGTATATATATATATTAATATATATATATATATATATATATATATGAGAGTAAGTAAACAAACGATGTGTTTATATAATATGGCTTTTTAGC
>CM042173.1:36314820-36340214 GCA_023376005.1 Doryteuthis pealeii | reverse complement strand
AAAGAGAGATGAGTGAAATACTCAATGTGTAATGTATATACTATACAACACCATGCAAAATGGGGGGGGGGGGTTTTAAGAAATTCCCCATTTTTTCCCATATTAATCCAATTCCAAAAAGCCCTGAAAGAAAGATAACCAAGAAGATCTGAAACACGTGTTGCATATGTAAAACAAAAAGAATTTAAAAAATCTTTCTGAGAACAAAATACATTTTGTGGACCTTCTTTTTTTATAAAATATTGAATTTTCTCCCGTTGGAACCAGAACAACATTTATATATATATATATATATATATATATATATATAATATAAGAGTCAGATCTTAGCCCTGAAGAGCATTAAGCAAAACTTTTAGTAGGTTCGTCTGACTCATTAGATTTATATTTATTATTTGGTCTACTTAGGTATTGAGCACTTTTTACTTATTAGCTTTAGTCTCCTGGCGGTTTTGTATGAATATATATATCTTATATATATATATATGCATATAAATTGTTTTTTCTTTTGGCCAAAGTATTGTACTAATAGATTATTTTTTGTTGGTCTTTTCTTTTTTACAAAAATTTTTTTCTTCCCTGTTGATGTTTGGTAGTATATTTTTACAATCAAACTATTTGCTGGGTTTTTTCTCACCGCGAGGATTTACCAACAAGTTTGGTATATTAAATTTAGTATATATAAATCATCCACAGACACCGTGTTTCGACATTTCATGTATTCATATATTTAGTTAAGTAACTATTTGTCTGTAACTGAAACTATGTCACTGCTTACATCACATTACCCAAAATCCTTAATTTTATTTGAATTTTGACAGGACAACTATTTTTTATTTGATTTGATTTGTTCTTGTTTTACGGCATATCAACCTCAATGGGTCATTTAATGCCAACTACGTTTTTGAAATGAATTGGTGATAATGTTTAATTTTCTAAAGATTTTTTTTTTTTGACATTTTTTTTGTGAATGAAACTTTTAGATGATTTTTTTTAACATATTTTTGTGTTTTCATTTTTTTTGGAAGATTTTTAGATTTTGTTGTAGATGTGTGCTTCTTTTATGTATCCGAGTAGTTTTTCTGGGTATATTTGGTAGAATATATCTGCCCTACTATTTAACCCATAGCTGGATGGAGAATATATGGATTCATACCTTTCCCAAGGGTATTAGCGCTATGTGAAATGCCAACAGCTTCGTCTAGGAATTGAACTCGAACCAACGAGTCCATTTTCCACGACTCTAACCACTAGCCCACGCGCCTCCATTAACTATTTTTTATGTTTACCATCCAAAAAATATAAGATTTCAAAGGTCCTTTTTACAAAAAATCATGGCAAAAAATCCTTTTACATACTTTTGGATGTCGATAAAATCGAGATAAAATTTTAAAAGAATCCCACAGGATTGGAATGCCATTAAACAAAACCCAAACCAAACTAAACTGCTAAAAAAAAAAAATTGAAAAAATTGAAATTTTCAAATTCAGAAGAAAAAACAATCCAAGGATATTAGACACTTTTTTTATTTTTTGAGTTACGTATTTTACAGGTTGAAACAATCCCTGTAAGGCAAATTAAACAAACAAACAAACAAATAAAAAGAATTGATTGATCCAATGCTTCAAGCTTGCATATGTTCAGATGTTTGTCCTTTCGGCTTTCAATAGAATAATTCAACATTGATTAAAAAGAAAAAAAAAAAGTTATCTTCTTCTTTGAAAATAAACTGCAAATAATTCCATTGATTTATTAGATTAAGATTCTTCCTTTGGTTCAATGCACTCGGCGCCAATACACTCACCCTCATCCCCTCTTCCCCCCCAAAAAAAACTAAAAAAAAAACAAAAATGTAAAGTGCTTACGGATTTGTTCAATCTTACAAACAAATACATCACCATTGTTATCTTTAATGTCTTAAAAAATCTCCATCTTTGTTCTTCAGTAAATTCTTTTTTCTTTTTTTTCTTCTTTTTTTAAACCCTTAGAAATTTTTGGCTGTATTTCTCTGTTGTACTTAAAAAATTTTCTTTGACTGTTATGTTCTGGTAAATCTTTTTTTGTAGTCTTACAAGGTCTTGTTGTATTATGAAAATGAAATGATATACAGAAGAAATTGAGTGCTTAATATATTCATTCAACACCAGTATCCGGTGCTAACGGATACATACAAAACACAGAACAATAAGTTACAAAACAATTAACAAGACAAGAAATAGAGGAGGGTCAAATGCAATATAGCCAAACAAAGAAAGATCAGTCCAAATTTTAATCAGCTTATTAATCAACTGTTGAAGTACTTAAACGGAGACTATTTAACGCTATGAGCTAGGCCATCTGGTAGAGTGCTGAAGGAGGGGTGCTAGCTACTCTACAACAGGTCTCCATCTTTGTTCTTGGGTAAATTCTTTTTTTTTAGAAATTTCTTTTTAGAAATTTTTGGCTGTATTTCTCTGTTGTACTTAAACATTTTCTTTGACTGTTATGTTCTGGTAAATCTTTTTTTGTAGTCTTACAAGGTCTTGTTGTATTATGAAAATGAAATGATATACAGAAGAAATTGAGTACTTAATATATTTATTCAGCACCAGTATCCGGTGCTAACGGATACATACAAAACACAGAACAATAAGTTACAAAACAATTAACAAGACAAGAAATAGAGGAGGGTCAAATGTAGTATAGCTAAACAAAGAAAGATCAGTCCAAATTTTAATCAGCTTATTAATCAACTGTTGAAGTACTTAAACGGAGACTATTAACGCCATGAGCTAGGCCATCTGGTAGAGTGTTGGAGGGGTGCTAGCTACTCTACAACAGGTCTCCATCTTTGTTCTTGGGTAAATTCTTTTTTTTTTTTTTTTTTTTTTTTAGAAATTTTTGGCTGTATTTCTCTGTTGTACTTAAACATTTTCTTTGACAATATGCCACACTTAATCAAGAAATGCAGAAATCACACAAACTCCTGTCTATGGTATGATAAAGGACTGGCTCCTTCTATCACCACTTTCAAAGGTGATTACATTCAAATTGACAAAATATTACACTTATATTTCTTTAACATCTAGCTTAACAACTCCATTCTGTCATCGTAATAATTACTGCTGGGTAATTCCATGTCAAATCATCCAGAAAAAAGTAAAATTGTCCCCCACCCCCTTCAATTTTTTCTGAAATCTTGTACAGGTGTAGACTGTGTTAAATTTAGACATTCCCCAAAATTTGAGTTTCCAATTCCAAAAATTGGCGGAGTTATGTCCATCTTTGAGGGGGGTGATGAAAAATGGCGACTGTCAAAGAAAATGTTTAAGTACAACAGAGAAATGCAGCCAAAAATTTCTAAAAAAAAGGAAAATAAAAAAGAATTCCAGTAAATCTTTTTTATTTTTTTGTTTCCATCCGTACATCCTGCAAGATTCACCACAGGTACGAGACCAGTTGGGTAATTCCATGTCTAATCCCACAGGAAAAAGTAAAATTGTCACCCACCCCCTTTAATTTTTCTGAAATTTTGTACAGGTATGGATTATGTTAAAGTTAGACAATCCCCAAAAGTTCCAATTCCAAAAATTGGCGGAGTTATGTCGATTTTTACCTCTCCAAATTTGGTGGGGATCGCGAAAAATGGTGACTTTTTGTAATCTATTTTTGTCTGTAAAATGAGTTCTAGAGCTTCCCTACTCCTAAAAATTGGTTTATAAAAACATTCCAAAGTAATCCAAAAATGCGATCAAGAAAGTCTTAAAGTCAACCAATTTTTAGTTATTGATCATTTCTGATTTTTTTACAGCAAGATCAATATCCCGATGTGGCACTGCATCTATGACAAATTTTTTTCTATTATTATTTCACATATTGTTATGACCTGTTTAAGGGTCAATAAATAATAACTCAACACGGGTATAAAATGTAGGGAACAGATTGTATTCAGCAATATATATCAATGTACAATGGAAGGGTTTCCTTGTTTCAGCTTACACGAAAAACTGTATCTGGTACTACTCGTTTGAGTAGCTTTACTCTGTTAAATATATACCCTTTGGGTAAGTCCATGTTCGTGTCATAGGTGAGTCACCTACAACATGTATATTAAACATTATTTCTATCAAAAAGATAGTTTGATTTTTGCTCAAAACTGAAGCTACAACATCAGTTAAAATTTTGCAAATCAAAAATCATTAATAACTTAAAATTGGTTAACTTTAAGGCATTTTAATAGCTGTTGGAATATTGTGTAAAGTATTCAACTCTGTTACAAGATGAATGCAAGTCTAAAACTAGAGTTTGGTAGGTGGCTTATATGGAGCTTTGGATTGTTCCATTATGAACTCAGGCAAGTTCATTTCCTGAGTTCTGATTGGCTGTTGGATTTCAGGGTGAGTAAGAACATGGATAAGTACCCACTCTTCAGCCATCACTTTGCATTATGCCAGCAGCATGCAAGGACTGTATTTAAGTTACAGCTTGCCTGCTGTTCTCGTCTGCTAACTCGACGGTAGTTAGAACCTCACTGCGATGGTGAGTATCATATTGTTTCTATATCTGGAGGATAACTTCTACAATAGCATTTTTAGATTTTATATAAATCCGCCAATTTTTTTGTATTGGAAGTTCAAATTTTGGGGATTGTCTAACTTTAAGATAATCCAAAACCTGGACAGAATTTCAGAAAAATTGAATGAGGTGGTTGACATGGCCGGGATGATTTGACATGGAATTACCCAGTTTTCTATAAACTGTGACTCGGGGAGCAGTTATGTTTTCCCCTCCTGGAATTCTTGCAAGAAAGACATTTGAAACAAACCCCCCACCCTCCCCATGAGATCTGTTATTTCTCCCCTCGTTGCATTCTCCAGTAGAATTAATGAAAGAAAAACAAATAACTAGATTGTTAAGCCTTTTTTTTAAGTTCAGAAACACCTTTGTCAACAACAGTAGCTCCACTTACTGCACAGTACTGATGTTATTTCCACATGTCTTCATGCTATAATAACATTAATTCTACAATTGGTTCTTTATATTCTTGTTGCAAAAACAGGTTGTCTGATTTCTGTTTCTAGTCAAAGGAAAATGGAAAAAACATTCTTATAAAAGAATCTATTTAAATGTCTAAACCTTAATTCATTCATTATCTCACTATAATGGAGCTTATGTGTCTGTCTGTAATGAAACTATGTCACTACCAATGTCACTATTCACTTACCCATCAAGAATGAATAGAACAAAATGTCTTCGGCATAAAATAACCCAACAAGGGTTGACATGCCATAAAATCCAACAAACCAACAAACCATCAAGAATGAATAGAACAAAATGTCTTCGGCATAAAATAACCTAATAAGGGTTGACATGCCATAAAATCCAACCAACCAACCAACCATCAAGAATGAATAGAACAAAATGTCTTCGGCATAAAATATAAGGGTTGACATGCCATAAAATCCAACCAACCAACCAACCAACCATCAAGAATGAATAGAACAAAATGTCTTCAGCATAAAATAACCCAACAAGGGTTGACATGACATAAAATCCAACCAACCATCAAGAATGAATAGAACAAAATGTCTTCAGCATAAAATAACCCAACAAGGGTTGACATGCCATAAAATCCAACCAATCAACCAACCATCAAGAATGAATAAAACAAAATTGTCTTCAGCATAAAATAACCCAACAAGGGTTGACATGCCATAAAATACAACCAACCAACCAACTATCAAGAATGAATAGAACAAAATGTCTTCAGCATAAAATAACCCAACAAGGGTTAACATGCCATAAAATCCAACCAACCAACCAACCAACCAACTATCAAAAAAATTGAATACCCAACAAGAATGTGATATATCCGGGTTAACGGATATATTCTGAAGTTTGTATTTGGTATATTATCGCAGTAGTAATTGGTACATCGAATAGCAATCCGTCTGTCATGCAGTCGTGGTGTCATCTAGCGAGTAAGTTTAGCTTGTAGGCATTAGGTAGAGGACCAACACAGTGTTGACTATTTATACAGGACACTGTCCAATCAGATTATATGAGAGGGCACCAAGGTATTTACATATTCATTATATCAGAATGAATAAAATCAAAACCTTTTTGACATAAAATGACCCAAGGGTCAACATGCTGTTTAACCCCCCACCCCATGCTCCCCCTCCCAATCTTTTTCTGAAAGCATTATGTCTATTTAGGTCATGTATTGTCTGAATGACAAGTTTGGTTAATATTGGTCTAGTAATTGGTACATCGAATAGCAATCCGTCTGTCATGCAGTCGTGGTGTCGTCTAGCGAGTAAGTTTAGCTTGTAGGCATTAGGTAGAGGACCAACACAGTGTTGACTATTTATACAGGACACTGTCCAATCAGATTATATGAGAGGGCACCAAGGTATTTACATATTCATTATATCAGAATGAATAAAATCAAAACCTTTTTGACATAAAATGACCCAAGGGTCAACATGCTGTTTAACCCCCCCCCATGCTCCCCCCCCAATCTTTTTCTGAAAGCATTATGTCTATTTAGGTCATGTATTGTCTGAATGACAAGTTTGGTTAATATTGGTCTAGGCACCTTTTGAAGAGAAGAAATTGGTTCATATCAATTGTGAATACACCTTGATTCAAAAATGAATATTGTATTGTTTGTTTGTTTTGTGATAGAGTGATATATCAATCAAGAATTGTGTGGCTGACCTAGGATAAGAAAATAATTTTTCTGTTTAATAATCTCTGAATAGTCGTGCATGTTTAAACGATTGAGAATAAAGCCAGAGAAACAGAACGTACCATGTCAAATCAATATATATATATATATATATATATATATATATATATATAATGGGCATAAATCTGGTGGTTTAAGAATTAAAAAGAGTGGAGCTATGGTCAAATAATGAATAGGTTAGTCTATTCATTTTGTAATGTAGTGTAAAAGATATAATTTTAACAGTTAGCCTATTCATTTTGTAATGTAGTGTAAAAGATATGAAATTAACAATTAGCCTATTCATTTTGTTATGTAGTGTAAAAGATATAAATTTAACAATTAGCCTATTCATTTTGTAATGTAGTGTAAAAGATATGAAATTAACAATTAGCCTATTCATTTTGTTATGTAGTGTAAAAGATATGAAATTAACAATTAGCCTATTCATTTTGTTATGTAGTGTAAAAGATATAAATTTAACAATTAGCCTATTCATTTTGTAATGTAGTGTAAAAGATATGAAATTAACAATTAGCCTATTCATTTTGTTATGTAGTGTAAAGATATGAAATTAACAATTAGCCTATTCATTTTGTATGTAGTGTAAAGATATAAATTTAACAATTAGCCTATTCATTTTGTATGTAGTGTAAATATGAAATTAACAATTAGCCTATTCATTTTGTTATGTAGTGTAAAAGATATAAATTTAACAATTAGCCTATTCATTTTGTAATGTAGTGTAAAAGATATAAATTTAACATTAGCCTATTCATTTTGTAATGTAGTGTAAAAGATATGAAATTAACAATTAGCCTATTCATTTTGTAATGTAGTGTAAAAGATATGAATTTAACAATTAGCCTATTCATTTTTATGTAGTGTAAAAGATATAAATTTAACAATTAGCCTATTCATTTTGTAATGTAGTGTAAAAGATATGAAATTAACAATTAGCCTATTCATTTGTTTATGTAGTGTAAAGATATGAATTTAACAATTAGCCTATTCATTTTGTAATGTAGTGTAAAAGATATAAATTTAACAATTAGCCTATTCATTTGTAATGTAGTGTAAAAGATATGAAATTAACAATTAGCCTATTCATTTTGTAATGTAGTGTAAAAGATATAAATTTAACAATTAGCCTATTCATTTTGTAATGTAGTGTAAAAGATATAAATTTAACAATTAGCCTATTCATTTTGTAATGTAGTGTAAAAGATATAAATTTAACAATTAGCCTATTCATTTTGTAATGTAGTGTAAAAGATATGAAATTAACAATTAGCCTATTCATTTTGTTATGTAGTGTAAAAGATATGAATTTAACAATTAGCCTATTCATTTTGTAATGTAGTGTAAAAGATATAATTTTAACAGCTGGCCTATTCATTTTGTAATGTAGTGTAAAAAATTTCTTCTTTTTCTTCTTCTGTTTGCTATCCTTTTCTTTTTTTCTTTCTTTCTTTCTTTCTTTCTTATTCTTCAATCAAGAATCAAATAAGATAAAGATGAAACATCAATTGATTTAAAGGTTGTTAAATATTTATGCACTTCTGAAGATGATAAACAAGGGGAGGTAATCATGACATTTAAAGGGCTTCCTCTTTTTTTTCTCTCTTTTTTGTTTTTTTTATTCAATATTCCAAGGGCAAATTGATTTGTTGTAGATATTACGATTATTAAACGACACAAAAATCCAACATCATTTCATTTTCTTTTGATCTTATTCATAAGACAAATGTCATTGAAAGAGCAAATAGAATCAGATTCATGCGATTATTATAATTTCCTTACACCATGAATTTTAATGAGATGATAAAATACAAAATATTCATTAAATGCTATATCATCATCATCATCACCCTTGTCATCATCATCACCCTCGTCATCATCATCACCATCATCATGGGTTTATATTTGTTGGAATCACGATAAAATACAAAATATTAATTAAATGTTGGCAACTTTCCGTCTATTTTAGACGATGGTGTAGTTTTTTTTTGTTGTTTTTTTGTTTGTTTGTTTTTTTATTTTTTTATTTTCTTCTCTCTCTCACTTGCAGCTATGTGAGTGGCTGAACAGACCGATCCTCGAATGGCAGTCTCTGGTGCAATGGCTACAAACAAAGGGTGATGCTTTCTGTAGGTGTTGGGGGTGCTGCTGTTTCTCCTTCCTTTTAGCTCTCTTTTCTGTGGCAGCTTTTTTCCTCTCTTCTTCACTTCTTTTTGTTCCTTGTTTGACGAGGAGGCGCCAGGTTCATTAAATGCTATATCATCATCATCACTCTCGTCATCATCATCACCATCATCATGGGTTTATTTTTATATTTAAATCCTACACCATAATGGGGCCTCCTAGTGATATTTCTATACATTAACATTGAATTGGTCATCAAACAGCCAATAAAAAAATGCCTTACATTGAACTACAGAAAAAAAGATGAATATTTTTATATTTAAATCCTATAATGGGGCCTCCTAGTGATATTTCTATACATTAACATTGAATTGGTCATCAAACAGCCAATAAAAAAATGCCTTACATTGAACTACAGAAAAAAAGATGAATATTTTTATATTTAAATCCTACACCATAATGGGGCCTCCTAGTGATGTTTCTATACATTAACATTGAATTGGTCATCAAACAGCCAATAAAAAAATACCTTACATTGAACTACAGAAAAAAAGATGAATATTTTTATATTTAAATCCTACACCATAATGTGACCTCCTAGTGATGTTTCTATACATTAACACTGAATTGGTCATCAAACAGCCAATAAAAAAATGCCTTACATTGAACTACAAGAAAACAACAAAAATGTCACTCTGCTTTGTTTAAGTCATGCAGAATTAAATTCCTTTTAGCTTGATATAAATAAACAAGTGAATGTTTTCAACTCTGTACAGCTTCGGATTTACAACATGAAATATCCTGTCGATGGTATGATATTAAAGAATCAAATGGTTAGTACGAGTAGTAAATAATACTTGTTTTTAGTATTAAATGCTTTGCAATTAGCGTTTCTAGTTCAACGCGAAAGTATTCATTAGTTGAATATATAGGCAACATATAATAACCGATGGTAGAAATCTCGTCTCTGTTAGTGGCTTGAGAAATGAAAGGTTGCTTTAAGGTAGGAATTGTATTACAGTTTGTTGAGACTTTCCAGTCAGCCCAAGGTTTTGCCCCTCTCCCCGGCCGCCCTGGGCGGTGGTGAGATAAACTGGGTCAGACCACTTGTCTTTTTTTTGTTGCCAGCAGCAGTTTCTCTTCTGTTTTTTTGTTTTGTTTTTTTGTGAATGGTAACTTCTAAATATTAGAGACACCAAATAATATCAGACACTAGATAAAGTAAGTATTAGGGACGTCAAATCTGACGGGTAAAATTTACCCCCTCCCCCTATCCCCCATATTTAACACAATGAAACTTGAATAAAGAAAGGTTAATATAAAATTTTTGGACCATTCAAAAGAAAAAAAAACATTAAAAAACTCCTGGTGATTTTTAAATTTCAGCTTACGGAAATAATTTAAAAATTATGTTTACATTTTCGCACCATTAAATTAATTGAAATTGAATGTAGCCAAAAACAAGTTACGACTACAGTATTGTCCTCCAATTTCCATGTCAAATCCCCCCCTCCCATATTCAACACAATGAAACTTGAATAGAGGTTAATATTATCTTCAAAATTTTTGGATCATTCAATATATATATATATATATATATATATATATATGGGAGAATATGTGCTTAATTGAAGTCAAACCTAATTTTTATGAAAGTTAATTCATTAATTGCTGATGAGGCCTAATAGGCCGAAATGTACATACAGAGATTGATTTTTCTCGATTTGTTTAGCCTTACATTTAAGTAGTTAAATCCCGCCTAATTAATCATGAATGAATTAACTTTCAAAAAAATTAGGTTTGACTTCAATTAAGCACATATTCTCCCAAATATTGTCGGCTGAAAATAGCCATATTTGTTTACATATATATATATATATATATATATATATAAATACTGAAGAATTATTAATAATGATGAGGTCTCTGATTTAGATTTGCCTCAAAACAGCCCATATTATTAGTGCATTTAGAATCCTGCAATGTGTCTTATATATCACTAAGAAATAATGGTTTACATAATATATGGTGTGGTTAATTTGCATGCTGGTTTTAACAAAACCACATTTAATAAATAATTATTTGGTGATATTGATCTCTGATAACATTGTTTTATTCTCCAATGTATTAAAATCAATTCTATGAATAATTTTATATAGAAACCAATTAAAATATAATTAAAATAAGTCTAATCTTTTAATATGTGTTCTTATTTAATTTCATTTGTCTTTCTAATTTAATATATTTCATTACATTAAAACTTAAATACTTACGCCCAGGGGTCGCTATTCTTACTAGTTTTTTTAATAAACCATCAAAAATATCTTAAATGTCTCATTGCATTAATTAACTTCTCTAGCAACAGAAAACACCCTCCGGGCATCGTAAAAATTAATTTTCGAAAGACATTGCCTGAGAAGGTGGGAAGTTAAAAATTCAATGTCAGAGGGTTTGTATCATAAGTAAGCAAAATCCTCATATTTACTATAGGAGTAAAAAAAATAAAGAATAAAACAATTTGAAATGAAAACTGAGCCCCGTCCCTCTCAAATAAAATGTTGCGTGCATGTAATAATCAAACAATTATTTTGAATATTTTCCACATCAATTTTACACAAAATCGTAGGTATTTATTTATTTGTAAACATTTTAGTTAACTTCTTGTTACTGTAAAAAAGAAGGGGACAAGAGTAAAAAAAACAATTTTTAAAATTGCTTACTCAAATTTTGGGTGTATATAGCATAAGAATATTGTGATGTAAGCTGTGACGTAGTTTTTGTTACAGACAGAAATACAGACAATCTCCATTATTAATATATATATATATATATATGATGGACTCTCCCGTCGATTGACGTAAGAGTGTTCATACAATGAACACCCACACAGTGATTTGTTTATAGTGGTGAAGGCTTGTGTTGGACCATCCATACTTTTTGGCACAGTCGATAGGAAAGAATTGGTGCATCAAGGGTTGCCACAAACCCAATCAACGACCGACCTCAGGAATTTTGAATTATCCCTCTCCTAGACTGGTTATCTACCCAAGGCTGAAGAGCCCAGTCTGCCTTACTATTTGACCCATAGCTGGAGGGAGAATATATGGATTCATACCTTTCCCAAGGGTATTAGTGCTATGTGAAATGTCAACAGCTTCATCTAGGAATTGAACTCGAATCGACGAGTCCATTTTCCACGACTCTAACCACTAGCCCACGCGCCTCCATAATATATATATATATATATATATATATATATAATATTCCATACTTACATGGGGATCCCATTTATTGAATCCTGATTGGCTGCTGGTTTTAGTGTAGTTATAGTGCTTGATAAATATCTACTATTCTGCATTATGCTGACAGCAATGTAGGTTCTGTATTGAGTTACAGCTTGGTTGCAGCCTTGTCTACCAATTTGATGGTAATTGGAATCCCACTGCGATAGTGAGTATTGCTTCTGAAATTAGTAGACCAGTTCATATACCTTGGTAGCAATATCTTATCTACTGTGACGTAGAGCTATGACATAGTTTTTGTTACAGACAGAAATACAGACAATCTCCATTATTAATAGAAGATGTCTACCAACAATTTGGTAGAAATCATTTTCATTAACTTCATGTGGATTGGCCTATTGTCAGTATCAGCTGGACAGTAAGGAAGTCTATCCTCTTTTCACTAGTACTTGACCAGGGAGATTGTTTTTGAGTCTGGGGTGGAGTGCCACACCTACCATCAGCTCTCCACTTAACTGCACAGATCCAAGTAGTGCTACTCAACTGCTGAGTTGGCGAGAGCCGTTATCGAACCCAGAACCTTATGGCTCGTAGATGGATGCTCTACCGACTGAGCTAAGAACTGTAATGGTACTATTTAAGCCATAGCTGGGGAGATGAGGAGGTTCGTACCTTCCCAAGGGTATTAGTCTGAAAGGGAAAGTAATAGCATGAATTTTATATATTAATTTTTCATAGCAAAAATACTAAATTAAAGTTTTGAAATAAAATAACTGATGCATTATAAAATTCATTAATTGATAAATCAATACTGAAAATTTCATTAAAATCGGATAATTACCTGATTTTTGGTAAATTTTTTTGCAATCGCGAATGTTACATTAAAATTGTAAACAAGTGCGTAAAACCATTGAAAAAGAGACAGAATGGCGGATAGCGTCAAAATTGACAAAACATATCCCTTTAAATGTATTAAAAATAAACTCCATATGTAATGATATTTTTCTTTTTTTTATGATGGTCATTATGTTACTATTTATCGATTTAGACAAAAGTTTGACCTTAAATAATAGATTTAATTAATTTTAATTCATCTTTAAAATTTGTAGCAGACGACAAATTGGGTATGCTTATAATAGCCTGAATGGAGTTCGAACTCGATTACTATAACATAATTTTAATGAAATTTTCAGCATTGATTTAACAATTAATGAATTTTATAATGCATCAGTTATTTTATTTCAAAACTTTAATTTAGTATTTTTGCTATGAAAAATTAATATATAAAATTCATTTAAAATATGAAAATCCTGATGTTAAGTTTAAAATGTTATATTTTTAGATTCTAGAAATAAATATCTACTTAATGCAAACCTTATTTTAGGCGCCAAAAGTAATAAGTTTTGAAGAAAAACTCGATTGAAAATGTACCCCTCCCCTTTTTAAGCAGAAAAAACATTGATGTATAATTTTTTCTTTTATAAAATAATAGCCAATTAAACAATTATCGAAATGAGTAAAAAAGAAATCTCCAAAAAATAAATTATTTATTATTTTTTTACATTTTATTTTTCGATTTTCGGTACTTATTTTCTCATAGAAGAACAACCGTAAAAATTTTTTTTTGTTTCTATTCATAACTTTGGTCTTTTATCTCATTATTTATACTGTAATTAGTATCAGGTAAGGACCAACTCGAAACAATTTTACGCCCCCAACATAAGGGGGGTCAAAATTAAGTGACCTGAAAAAAATGGGGAAGTTTTGAAATAAAATAAATAATGCATTATAAAGATCATTCTTCGGTAAATAAACACTGAAAATTTCATTAAAATCCGATAATTCCCTGATTTTTGGTAAATTATTTTCTGTAGGGGGGGCTAAAGTCATTTTTGTCAAAAAACGCATTTTAGGCTCAGATAGATAGATAGATAGATAGATAGATAGATACGAATAGATAGATATAAAAAAAGATTGATATATAGATAGATATGAACAGAACTAGAATATAGATAGATAGGTAGATAGATCAAAACAGACTCAGATAGATAGATAGATAGATAGATAGATAGATAGATAGATAGACCAAAACAGACTCAGATAGATAGATAGATAGATAGATAGATAGATAGACCAAAACAGACTCAGATAGATAGATAGATAGATAGATAGATAGATAGACCAAAACAGACTCAGATAGATAGATAGATAGATAGATAGATCAAAACAGACTCAGATAGATAGATAGATAGATAGATAGATAGATAGATAGATAGATAGATAGATCAAAACAGACTCAGATAGATAGATAGATAGATAGATAGATAGATAGATAGACAAAACAGACTCAGATAGATAGATAGATAGATAGATAGATAGATAGATATAAAAAAAAAGATTGATATATAGATAGATATGAACAGAACTAGAAGATAGATAGATAGGTAGATAGATAGATAGACCAAAACAGACTCAGATAGATAGATAGATAGATAGATCAAAACAGACTCAGATAGATAGATAGATAGATAGATCAAAACAGACTCAGATAGATAGATAGATAGATAGATAGATAGATAGACCAAAACAGACTTAGATAGATAGATAGATAGATAGATAGATCAGACTCAGATAGATAGATAGAGATAGATAGATAGATAGATAGATAGATAGATAGACCAAAACAGACTCAGATAGATAGATAGATAGATAGATCAGACTCAGATAGATAGATAGATCAAAACAGACTCAGATAGATAGATAGATCAAAACAGACTCAGATAGATAGATAGATAGATAGATAGATAGATAGATAGACCAAAACAGACTCAGATAGATAGATAGATAGATAGACCAAAACAGACTCAGATAGATAGATAGATATAAAAAAAGATTGATATATAGATAGATATGAACAGAACTAGAAGATAGATAGATAGGTAGATAGATAGATAGATAGATAGATACGAATAGATAGATATACATTGTATAGATATATTATATAGATATATTGTATGTTAATTATTGGACAAGTTTAGACTTGTTTGGGATTCACCATTTCTATTTATAGAAATGATTTGAGAATTCCTCAACTATTGGAACTATTTATTGAAATGATGTAAGAATATCTCAGAGTGATTCAATTAACTGGGAAAATATTTTACACTTATACAAAATTATCACTTCATAAATGTTAATAAATATCCATTAATACTTACAAGCAAAAAATAAAAAAATTAAAATAAAAAAACTGTAAGATTAAATTTTTGAAAAATATTGCCTAAAATATCAGGAGTTAAAAATTCAATGTCAGAGAGTTTGTACCCTAAGTAAGTAAAATCATCAAATTTATTAAAGGAGTACAAAAATAAAACAATTTGAAATGGATACTTAGTTCTGATAACTTTAAAAATGACTTAGATTAAAACAAACTATATATAAATAAGTAATACCGGATATGTATTTATTAAAACTTGTTTTAAAAAAACAATGAGGACTGTCTAATGTTGCATGCTCAAATTTGAAGAATAATTAAAGTTCCAATTACCGTCAAACTGGGAAGACAAGGCAACAAACGATTGTAACTCAAATATAAACTCGAATGCTACAAGGTCCACTGCAAAATGACAAAGTATATATAAGACTCCACAATGTCATTCAAATCAAGCAGTCAAGCAGCACTCAAGGAATGGAATCACCCAAATCACCCAGATTCATGGATGGATCATTCTTGAGTCCTATTTATACCAACTGTCTTGAACACTGCTTGAGTTCTACTTAGTTAGCTGCTGTTATTAAAACCAACAGTAGACTAACTGACTTCAATAAATAGTTGGGGAAAAGTTTGTTTATTTGTTCTTCATAGGTAAATATTTTGATGTTGTGCTACTAAATTTGGTATTCATCATCCCCTCTGGGCTTACAGTGTATACTAAAATAACAGAAAACACTAAATATCAGGCTGTAATGTTTGGTTTATTTGAAACTTAATAACGGGGCCATTTCATTAATAATGGCACCCAAACACAATTTACTTAGATGCTGTTATTAAAACCAACAGTAGACTAACTGACTTCAACAAAATTTTGAGTGTATTTATTCTATGTTATGATGATTTTGGGTAAGTAGTGACGTAAGAAGTGACGTAATTTTTGTTACAGAAAAATAGAAAGCAAATCTCCATTATTAATAGATTTGTCTGAATTTTTGAGATGAGGTTTGATAATTTGTAGATTTCAAAGAAACATTTTAGAATCTAGCAAACGTTCTTGAAAAAAACAAACTACTATAAACAATGTTGATTCATAAATGGAAATCTGAAAGTTCTGTGAGATTGACCCTCTTATCTTGATCAGAGGGAGCCTCTCCAACCGCCCATCTAGCCTAAGTAAGGGCCAAAGTTGAGTGTTGCATGTCATGGACTGCTCAGGAAAGTTATGTGAGATTAACCCTCTTATCTTGATTGGAGGGAGCCTCTCCAACCGCCCATCTAGCCTAAGTAAGGGCCAAAGTTGAGTGTTGCATGTCATGGACTGCTCAGGAAAGTTCTGTGAGATTAACCCTCTTACCTTGATCGGAGGGAGCCTCTCCGACCGCCCATCTAATGGAGTGTTGCATGACGATGGACTGTTCAGCCAGCTTGGTTCCATCCTTAAGAATCACGGGTTGCCACCCACTCCAACAGGTGGCCCCATTGGGGAAGTCTTACACCTCTGCAATCGGTGTATTTTAATGCCCCAGCTGACAGGGCAGAATATATAGTAATCTATATAAGTAAGAGCCAAGGTGGAGTATTGCATGTCATGGACTGCTTAGGAAAGTTCTGTGAGATTAACCCTCTTATCTTGATTGGAGGGAGCCTCTCCGACCGCCCATCTAGCCTAAGTAAGGGTTAAAGTGGAGTGTTGTATGTTATAAACTGCTCAGCCTTCTGGATTCCATCCTTAAGCATCACAGATTGCCACCCATGGCCAATAGGTGGTCCCATTGGGGAAATCTTACCCCCTCTGCAGTCGGTGTATTCTAATGCTCAAGCTGACTGGGCAGAATATATAGTAATCTATATAAGTAAGGGCCAAAGTGGAGTGTTGCATGTCATGGACTGCTCAGGAAAGTTCTGTGAGATTAACCCTCTTGCTTGCAAGAAACTCATCACATGACCAGCAGAAGATGACACTCTCCGTTACCGTAGCAACCCATCCGGGTATAAATCTGGAGATGATTCTTACTCTTCTCTTCAGAATGCCATAGTAGCAAGAAACACTTTTCTGGCACCTGGCTCAAAGCCAGTGGCAAACAGTATCTACAACAACATATATGCAAAGTAACAAAACAAAACAAAAAAAACTTTTACATATAATTCTGGACACACCCAACCAACTACAATGAGGAAGTCTTTTTCAGTAGATAAGAACATTTTTAATAATTTCCTATAAACATACAAATCATGAAGGAACTTCTTATTATAATAGAGATTTGGTGTCTGTTTGTCTGTAACCAAAACTAGGTCACTACTTACATCACAATAACCTCAGGAAATGTGTAAGTTAGGTATACCCAATTTGTTGAAAAATCTGTGTTTTTACAAAACAAATTTACCAAAAATCAGGGAATTATCTGATTTTAATGAAATTTTCAGTGTTGATTTATCAATGAATTAATTTTATTATGCATCAGTAGAGAACACAAGCTGGAAAGTTGAGCTTTCTCTAGAGCTGCTATGTTAGTGATCCTGTCCCTCCAAATATGATCTACATACTTGTCTTACTGGACCAAGTCACCAATAGGCACCCCAGCCCAGATCAGTTTTGAAAGGAATTGAATTTTGCTTTTCACCGGTTGTTAGGAGACAAAATCAACAGCCGATACAAACCAAAGATAAGTTTTTATACTAAAATAGTTTTTGATTTTAATTAAAAAAATTAGTTATTTCATGTTGTTGTTATTAGCATATGTGAAAAAATTAATTTTGCACTAAAGATAAACTAATATTGTTATTTAAAAAAAAAAAATTTGGGGTGTATATAGCATAAGAATATTGTGACGTAAGCTGTGACGTAGAGCTATGACGTAGTTTTTGTTACAGACAGAAATACAGACAATGTCCATTATTAATAGATATATTTAACAAATTATATATTATATATAAGTAAAATTTTTTGTTTGAAAATTTCAAGTTTAAAGAATTTGAAAAGAAAGTTTTCATCCAACGTTGTTGTTCTTATAATGTAATTCCGTTGTAATAGAAAACATAGGAAGGCAAACAGCAAACTGGTAATTAATTTAGATTGTGGCTGATTAAATGCCTAGAACAACATTTGAATAATACTATAGACTTGAAAATTGTTGTTGTCGGCATGTAGTGGGGGGCGGCTGGGCGATGGTGGTAAGAACAAATTCATGATCTCATTTCTTAGCTAAAGTACGTGCCAACTTTCATTAATTGTCCTTTCTTTCTTTCTTTCTCTTTCTTTCTTACTCTCTTTCCTTTCTTCTTTGTCTCTTTCTTTCTTTTTCTTTCTTTCTTTCTTTCTCTCTTTCTTTTTCTTTCTTCTTTGTCTCTTTCTTTCTTTCTTTTTCTTTTTTTTTCTTTCTTCTTTGTCTCTTTCTTTCTTTCTTTTTCTTTCTTTCATTCTCTTTCTTTCTTTTTCTTTCTTTCTCTTTCTTTCTTTCTTTTTCTTTCTTTCTTTTCTTTCTTCTTTCTCTTTCTTTCTTTCTCTTTCTTCTTTTTCTTTCTTTCTTTCTTTCTTTCTTTTTCTTTCTTTTTTCTCTTTCTTTCTTTCTCTTTCTGTCTTTTTCTTTCTTACTCTCTTTCCTTTCTTCTTTGTCTCTTTCTTTCTTTCTTTTTCCCTTTTCCTTTCTTTCTTCTTTTCTTTATCTCTTTTCTTTTGTCTTTGTTTCTTTTTTCTTTTTCCCTTTTCTTTCTTTTTCTTTCTTCTTTTTCTCTTTCTTTCTTTTTTGCTTTCCTTTCTGTCTTCTTTTTTTCTCTTTTCTTTTTCACTTTGCTTGTTCTCTTTTTGGTAATTTATGAGGAAGTGCGTCCCGGTCCCCTGCCTCACGAGTTGCTGCCTGGTGACTATTAAAATAACAACCCAGCTCAGTCTACTCAAAACTATCCATCTTCATATCTATCTATCTATCTATCTCAATTTGTTCATATTTATCTATATTACTTTAAATACTAAGATTTTTTTTTTATTCATGTTTGTTTAATGTCTTGTTTTTAGTTTAAATAAACAAGAATTACGACAAAAAAAGAAGTGACCCCCCCCCCAAATACATTTACTTGTCGAAAATATCTATCTATCTTCATTTGTTCATATCTATCTATATTATTTTGTTTGTTTATCTATCTATCTATCTCAGTCTATTCCAAACTATATATCCATCTTCATATCTAAACAAGAATTACGACAAATTACGATAAATAAACAAGAATTACAATGAGCTGGGGTTGTTATATTGATAGTCACCGGGTAGAAATTTTTGAGACAGGAGACCGGGACGCACTTTCTTATAAATTACCCAGTGACATGTTGTAAAGCCTATGAAGTTCTGTCGTCATGCATGGATAAATATATATATATATAGTCATGCATGGATATATTTATCGAGGCACATTCCATGAGTGAATCGTGTTTGTTGGGTGTGGCTGTAATCTTTGAGATGTTTGTAAAATATTTCATTCATGCTAAATGGCAGAGACAATCTTTCACGTCCTGAAAAACAAAAAAATAAAAAATAAGGTAATGTTGATGCAAAAATAAAAATAAAAATAAAAATAATAATTTCACGTCCTGAAAAACAAAAAAACAAAAAATAAGGTAATGTTGATGCAAAAATAAAAATAAAAATAAAAATAAATAATTTCACGTCCTGAAAAACAAAAAACAAAAAATAAGGTAATGTTGATGCAAAATAAAAATAAAAATAAAAATAAATAATTTCACGTCCTGAAAAACAAAAAATAAAAAATAGGTAATGTTGATGCAAAAATAAAAATAAAAATAAAAATAAATAATTTCACGTCCTGAAAAACAAAAAAATAAAAAATAAGGTAATGTTGATGCAAAAATAAAAATAAAAATAAAAATAAATAATTTCACTTTCTGGAAAACAAAAAATAAAAAATAAGGTAATGTTGATGCAAAATAAAAATAAAAATAAAAATAAATAATTTCACGTCCTGAAAAACAAAAAATAAAAAATAAGGTAATGTTGATGCAAAAATAAAAATAAAAATAAAAATAAATAATTTCACGTCCTGAAAAAAAAAAACAAAAAATAAGGTAATGTTGATGCAAAAATAAAAATAAAAATAAAAATAAATAATTTCACGTCCTGAAAAACAAAAAATAAAAAATAAGGTAATGTTGATGCAAAAATAAAATAAAAATAAAAATAAATAATTTCACGTCCTGAAAAAACAAAAACAAAAAATAAGGTAATGTTGATGCAAAAATAAAAATAAAAATAAAAATAAATAATTTCACGTCCTGAAAAACAAAAAACAAAAAATAAGGTAATGTTGATGCAAAAATAAAAATAAAAATAAAAATAAATAATTTCACTTTCTGGAAAACAAAAAATAAAAAATAAGGTAATGTTGATGCAAAAATAAAAATAAAAATAAAAAATAAATAATTTCACGTCCTGAAAAACAAAAAACAAAAAATAAGGTAATGTTGATGCAAAAATAAAAATAAAATAAAAAAAAATAATTTCACGTCCTGAAAAACAAAAAATAAAAAAAAAGGTAATGTTGATGCAAAAATAAAAATAAAAATAAAAATAAATAATTTCACGTCCTGAAAAACAAAAAACAAAAAAATAAGGTAATGTTGATGCAAAAATAAAAATAAAAATAAAAATAAATAATTTCACGTCCTGAAAAACAAAAAATAAAAAATAAGGTAATGTTGATGCAAAAATAAAAATAAAAATAAAAATAAATAATTTCACGTCCTGAAAAACAAAAAACAAAAAATAAGGTAATGTTGATGCAAAAAAAAAATAAAAATAAAAATAAATAATTTCACGTCCTGAAAAACAAAAAACAAAAATAAGGTAATGTTGATGCAAAAATAAAAATAAAAATAAAAATATCTGAAAAACAAAAAAAAAAAATAAGGTAATGTTGATGCAAAATAAAAATATAAAAAAAAAATAAATAATTTCACGTCCTGAAAAACAAAAAACAAAAATAAGGTAATGTTGATGCAAAAATAAAAATAAAATAAAAATAAATAATTTCACTTTCTGAAAAACAAAAAATAAAAATAAGGTAATGTTGATGCAAAAATAAAAATAAAAATAAAAATAAATAATTTCACGTCCTGAAAACAAAAAATAAAAAAATAAGGTAATGTTGATGCAAAAATAAAAATAAAAATAAAAATAAATAATTTCACGTCCTGAAAAACAAAAAACAAAAAATAAGGTAATGTTGATGCAAAAATAAAATAAAAAAAAAATAAATAATTTCACGTCCTGAAAAACAAAAAAACAAAAAATAAGGTAATGTTGATGCAAAAATAAAAAATAAAAATAAAAATAAATAATTTCACTTTCTGAAAAACAAAAAATAAAAAATAAGTAATGTTGATGCAAAAATAAAAATAAAAATAAAAATAAATAATTTCACGTCCTGAAAAACAAAAAATAAAAATAAGGTAATGTTGATGCAAAAACAAAAATAAAAATAAAAATAAATAATTTCACGTCCTGAAAAACAAAAAACAAAAAATAAGGTAATGTTGATGCAAAAATAAAAATAAAAATAAAAATAAATAATTTCACGTCCTGAAAAACAAAAAATAAAAAATAAGGTAATGTTGATGCAAAAATAAAAATAAAAAAAAAATAAATAATTTCACGTCCTGAAAAACAAAAAACAAAAAATAAGGTAATGTTGATGCAAAAATAAAAATAAAAATAAAAATAAATAATTTCACTTTCTGAAAAACAAAAAATAAAAAATAAGGTAATGTTGATGCAAAAACAAAAAAAAATAAAAATAAATAATTTCACGTCCTGAAAAACAAAAAATAAAAAATAAGGTAATGTTGATGCAAAAACAAAAATAAAAATAAAAATAAATAATTTCACGTCCTGAAAAAACAAAAACAAAAAAATAAGGTAATGTTGATGCAAAAATAAAATAAAAATAAAAATAAATAATTTCACGTCCTGAAAACAAAAACAAAAAATAGGTAATGTTGATGCAAAAATAAAAATAAAAATAAAAATAAATAATTTCACGTCCTGAAAAACAAAAAACAAAAAAATAAGGTAATGTTGATGCAAAATAAAAATAAAAATAAAAATAAATAATTTCACGTCCTGAAAAACAAAAAACAAAAAATAAGGTAATGTTGATGCAAAAATAAAAATAAAAATAAAAATAAATAATTTCACGTCCTGAAAAACATATATATATATATATATATTTGACCCGCATCTCCAGAACAGGAGTTTCACCATCAGATACAGTTTAGTGTCATACCCAGGACACCCATTTTGAGGTCCATGTTCCCCCTCTGCTCCTAACTATGGGAGCAAATGGATCAGTTCGGAAATTATTTGTATTAGATAGGAATACTTTAAACTATAAAACTGTGTACTGATCTAAACTATCACGTGTCTGTCATGGCGTCCAAATCGCGCCTCTAAGGGTCAATGATTATGCTGAGTTTAACAGATTTAAATCCAGAGTTTTCCTTCTCCTAGACTGGTTGTCATATCAAGGTTAAAGGGCCCAGTCTGCACTACTATTTACCCATAGCTAGAGAGAGAGGAGTTTGATGCATACCTTTCCCAAGTGTATTATCACTATGTGAAATGCAAACAGCCTCATCTAGGATTTGAACTAGGTTATCCATGTCCATTTTCTACAATGATAACCATTACATAAGAGATGCCTCTACGTTTATTATCTAACCCCTCCATTCAGTTATAAACTCATAACATATATATATATATATATATATATATATACCAATCCCTCCATATAGGATGTGACACAAGGTCAATTTCTTAAGTAAAATTTAACAGGTTTGAATTCAGAGTTTTCCTTCTCCTAGACTGGTTAACTAGCCAGGGTTAAAGATCCCAGTCTGCCCTTCTATTTTACCAATTGCTGGAGGGAGAATAGTTAGATGCATACCTTTCCCAAGGGTATTAGCGCTTTGTGAAATGCAAACAAACTCATCCAGGATTTTCCACGAATGAATTGTGATTGTTGGGCGTGGCTGTAATTTTTTGGATGCTTGCAAAATATTTCATACATGCTAAATAGCAAGGACAAAACTTTCCCCTACTGAACACCCCCCCCCCCACTTCCACAAAAAAAAAAATCTTATTAATATGGCGATTCAGTGTCTGTTTGAAACCGAACTACAAACATCACAATTCCCTTAGTTATTTATGTTATATTCTCAATGGTTATTGAATAATTATTATTTAATATTATTTAGCATATTATTTATCAATAATCTCTCTATTAAGGTCTGGAGGAGCTGGGTTAGCTCAGTCGGTAGAACGTTCGGCTAGAAACCACAAGGTTCCTAGTTCAATACCGGTCCTCGCCAACTCAGCGTTATGAGTAGCACAGGGATCTGTGCGGTAAAGTAAGGAGCTGATGGTAGGTGTGGCGCTCCACCTCAGACACAAAAACCATCTCCTTGGTCTAGCACTAGTGAAAAGTGAATAGACTCCCTCGCTGATTGGCTGATACCGACTTTACTTTACTTTATTTTTTTTTTAAAAGAGTTAACATAATCCAAGCGAACCCAAGAAATATTATGAGAAAAGACATTAAAAGAAGAAAGACCTTGTCCTATAAACATTTTTCTAAACATGGGAAATAACAATATGTACCACATGTTTGCAAAGAAAATATTCATACAAAAACGGTTTAGACATTGAAATAAATTGGATACGGATCATGAGTAGCACAATTATTTAACGACAATAAGGGATTAACACATGGATTAAAAACAAAACAAGAACAAATCTCTTCTAAAAACAATCTCCTTGGTCTAGCGCTATTGAAAAGGGGATAGACTCCCTTGCTTGACTGGCTGATACTGACTTTAGACCGGCCCGTCGACTTTACTTTTTACTTATATATGCACTATCAATGAAATTGAGCACTATTTACTTATAAATATAGCAAACTATATTATCAATATATATGCAGGCGTAAAGAAAAAATAAGGTAACAATGGTGTTGTTTATTACTTTATTTTTTTCTTTACACGTGCATTGTGATAGCCTTCAAAATCAACCTCCAAACCAATATATACACAATGCTTCAAGCAAATTATAAAACCCTTTTATATATACATATACACACACACACAAACACACACATATATATATATATATATATATATGTGTGTGTGTGTGTGTGTGTGTGTATATGTATATATATATATATTGTTATCTGTTACATTAAGAAATACATGAAGAGATACATGGATTGGTGACCGAGATATTTGTGACGGAAGTGCTCATATTTGAAACTACAACATAAATTTTTTTTGCAACATCAAGGATTTCATTTGGAATTCATATCACAGGACTATAACATTTAAAAAAAAAAAAAAATAAATAAATAAATAGATAAATCTGTTTTCAAATGCCTTTAGAGTAATAAATAATTCATCATTCGCATCTGATGAGTCGGGAGATTTAGACTATTTGTCTAAGCTCCCTGAAATAGACTATAAAGCTAAATCTCTAAGTCTTTTGTTATTTCTTTACTATATTTACTTTACTTTTATATATATATATATATATATTTTAGACAAAACACAACTCGTTGAGTCACTCATTGAGCTCTGATTAGATAATTGAGATTAGGGAACAGTCAGTTTGCAAAGTGACTTTAAAAAAAAAATAAGATACAATTTTTAAAAAAAGACATTAAAATCCTTTTGTAAGATTTCTAAGAAAGGGAACGTTTGACCTAATTTAAGCTACAGTTTGGCTACTTATGAAATTTAACATACAAATACATCTCAAACTCTCCCATCTCTCTCTCTCTCTCTCTCTCTCTCTCTCTCTCTCTCTCTCTCTCTCTACTTTCCCAGAGAAACTGACATATATAATGAGGAGGTAATCAAGATATACATAGAGAGATGGAAAGTGACAGGCAGAATGTGAGAAAGAGACGAGTCAGTTTTTGGCTTAATTGCAAATTATGACTAATTAGAATCAATGAAAATGTAATTTTTTTCAAACATAACTCAATTCTAAAACTAAGGAATAATTCATTATAACTATTGTGTTAT
>CM042173.1:36304820-36309820 GCA_023376005.1 Doryteuthis pealeii | reverse complement strand
CACGATGAGACGCCCTTGGTATTTACCCAACCTGTTCGCCACAGGTAGGATCTGACACAAGGTCACAACTATGGGGTATCCAATGAGGATTGACCTCGTTATTCAGTAGTAATGGATTAGTGAGACTAGCTTGCTAACCAGTGCACAATGTTTTTGTAGAGTTGTGATTGTTATCCCATGCTGGGATGGACATGAGTCCAAAAGGGTTATGTTGCCTTGCCGCCAGGCTTTCACCTATAGGTGGCTCGGGTATTTAAGCAGTAGCCTGGGAATTCTCACTCTTTCCCTCAGTCCAGCAACGACTACACTTGGCATAAACGTGTGGTGTCTATTCCATTAAGTGGGGGGTGGCTTGCCCCCAACCAACTAGCAGTAAGTGACATTCCTTCATGAACAGCTGTATCACTTCTTTAGGACTCAGTCTTACAGCCTTTGTGTATCTTCATGTATATGTTTCTGTATATATACTGTACCTTGTCATGTATATATGTCTTCTCTACATGTGCTCAGACAAATAAAGTATGTATTTGTAATTATGTGAGAATGGAAAATGAATCCAACAATATGAGGAAAAAATGAGTAAAGAAAAGAAATGTAGATGGATAAAAATGAATTTTATCGATACCACTTTTAATCGATATCACTTACACATGTGTTTCGGTCTGTTTATCAAAATGTATACGGATTTACGTTATTATTATTATTAAAATAATCAGATGGAGTTGAAATGATGATGATAATAATAATAGGAAAAATGCATAAATGTTCCGTACACAGAGAGATTTTGACGACCTTTATCAGAGTGATTTTGAATGGATATAAAAATTTCTTTTTTTTTTTTTTTTTTTTTATATCCACTCAAAATCACTCTGATAAAGGTCGTCAAAATCTCTCTGTGTACGGAACATTTTATGCATTTTTCCTATTATTATTATCATCATCATTTCAACTCCATCTGATTATTTTAATAATAATAATAACGTAAATCCGTATACATTTTGATAAACAGACCGAAACACATGTGTAAGTGATATCGATTAAAAGTGATATCGATTAAATTCATTTTTATCCATCTACATTTCTTTTCTTTACTCATTTTTCCTCATATATTATATATATATATATATATATATTATTATAAATATAACAACAACAACAATAATAGATATAACTTCTTTGATGTACCCATGTTGGAAGGTTACTTTGAGTCTTCTAACGTATTATAAGAATATTCTCATCTTATAGTAGGAACCCCAGTATTATTATAGTCGATAGGACACTGGGACAGTTTTTTTCTTTTACTTTCTTTGCTCTTTTACACAGACGCACAGACAGACACATTTTTCTGTTTACATGTTATTAACCTAAATAAAGTTTATTTATCTATTTATTTTTTTTTCTTCTGTTAACTTCTTTGTGTTCTCCTTTTCTGTCTGATTGTATTGTGACATAATTCACAGACCATTGTCTCACTCGTTGTTCAACTGTTTCGCTTTTAAAACACAAACTCCGTAATTGAGCTGAGATGGCATTTAGATGAGCGAGTACAAATAAAAACTAACTAAAAGTTTTCTTCTCTTTCCTTCCTTCCTCGGCCGCAACAAGATCATATTGTCCCACTTGTTTGTGTCAACACGGTAATTTGTAACTCCTTGCTTTCCGCTACTGAATAAAAAATAAAAATAAAAAGCCTGGTGGAATCTCTGCAAGTATAGGTAATTATTTCTAATATAAACTCGGTTATCCAATTATTTATTTTCAATTAGAGGTAATTATTTCCAATAAAAATAATAATAAAAAGCCTGGTGGAATCTCTGAAAGTAGAGGTAATTATTTCTAATATAAACTCGCTAATCCAATTATTTATATTCAATTAGGGGTAATTATTTCCAATAAAAAATAAATAAAAAGCCTGGTGGAATCTCTGAAAGTAGAGGTAATTATTTCTAATATAAAACTCGGTTATCCAATTATTTATTTTCAATTAGAGGTAATTATTTCCAATAAAAAATACAAATAAAAAGCCTAGTGAAATCTCTGCAAGTATAGGTAATTATTTCCAATATAAACTCGGCTATCAAATTATTTATTTTTAATCAAGTTTTATACACCAAGGCAAAAATATTTTGTTTGAAATAGATTCATAACCATTAACATGACCAATATCTAAAAATTTCTACATGAAATATTGCTCTGTTTTCTTCTCTTTTCTTCCTTCCTCGGCTGCAACAAGATCATATTCTCCCACTTGTTTGTGTCAACACAGTAATTTGTAACTCCTTGCCTTCAAGTACAGGTTATTATTTCCAATAAAAAAGAAAAAGAAGTCTGGTGTCTAGTTCTTAATGTATATATCATATTTGTTTAAAGCCATATTAAAAAAAAATAAACACATTTGTTTGTTTACTTAACCTCATACTGTCGTGTAGCAAGTCAATAAAAAGTGGAATATAAATAAGTTTCAAAAGGATGAAGCATTTGAATCAGCCACTTAAATACTATAGCCCCTGGTTAGAACAGCGGCAACCCAGCGGGAAGATAACTCTTCCAGGCCAAATGGGAAGATAATCCCAACAAGTATATTATTTGTACACAGAATATATCAGCGTCTTTATTAGGTTGTCTTTTGAGATACTGGTATATTCCTCGTCTTTTGAGATACAGGTATATTCCTCGTCTTTTGAGATACAGGTATATTCCTTGTCTTTTGAGATACAGGTATATTCCTCGTCTTTTGAGATACAGGTATATTCCTCGTCTTTTTGAGATACAGGTATATTCAGGTATATTCCTCGTCTTTTGAGATACAGGTATTTCCTCGTCTTTTGAGATACAGGTATATTCCTTCATAACAGGTCAGATTCTTGAACAATATGAATATGCTTGGCATACAAAGAAAACTGGTGAGTTGGAGAGAACAATGGCCGAAACATTCTCATTATAATTGTGGACAGCAATTTCAATAAATCAGTGGAGCTATTATCTTGACAATTATACTCTATACTAGCAAAAGTACCCGTCTATGACTGGACTAAAAAAGATTAGGAACACCAGAGAGTGAGTGAGGAGAAAACAGAAGTAAGAGAAAAAATAAGAGGAAAATGATTTATCAAATTAAAAAATATTTGCAGAGAAACTTCAAATTACCAGCAGCGGCGCCATTTTAAATCACTGCTGAATATAGGCAGCAGCCAGCAAATTGATTTAATATAGGCAGCAGGAGCTAAGCCACGATTATATCAAATCGTTTGATTTTTGTTTAATTAATTAATTATATCCATTAATCAGTAAAAATCAATAACCAAATTTGGTGTGTTTCTTAGTTGTAAGGATGTCAAGGTGTACGCAAGATTTTGAATCTGAATAACATCTCGTTTGTGAGTTATAAGTCGACACGTACATACCTAACTTTCTTTTATATATATAGATGAATCAAAAGTCGATAGAGGATTGAATAAGTAGGTGCTAGTGGTGTAATGGTTATCGTTATTAGAACTGGACGCTGCAACCTAAGTTCAAATCCTGGACGAGACTGTTTGCATTTCACATAGCACTAATATCCTTGAGAAAGGTATTCTCCCTCCAGCTATGGGTATATAGCATTATGGGAAATAGACTCTGCAACCTGAGTTCATATCCTGGACAGGGCTAGTGCCAGTTTAGCTCAGTTGGTAGAGCGTTCGACTAGGAACCACAAGGTTATGGGTTGAATACCGGCCCTCACCAACTCAGTGTATGAGTAGCACAGGGATCTGTGTAGTAAAGTGAGGATCTGATGTTAAGTGTTGTGCTCCACCTCAAATGCAAAAATAACAATCTCCTTGGTCTAGTGCTAGTGAAAAGGGGATAGACTCTCTCATTGTATTGCTGATACTGACTTTAGGCCAACCTGACGACTTTACTTACTTAATACCCTTAAGGAAGTTATGAATCCAACTATTCTCCCTCCAGCTATGGGTAAATAGCATTATAAGAAAAAGACTCATCGACCCGAGTTCATATCCTGGATGGGGCTGTTTGCATTTCATAATGTGCTAATACCCTTAAGAAAGGTATAAATCTAACTATTTTCCCTCCAGCTATGGGTAAATAGCAGGGCAGACTAGACTCTTTTATCTAGATATGGCAACTGATCTAGGAGAAGGAAAACTGAATTCAAAAGTCACATTCTTCTTACGTGGAGAGGATGGTATTGTGATTGTCGTGAGCAATATACGTGACATCATGCACAAAAACGTCCGCGATTTGCATGCACACGTTGTCATAGAGCAGTTTGGAAGAGAGAACGGACGAAGTATGCTGATGCAAATCTAAAACTCGGCTGATAAACCAACTGGCCGCCTCACCCGTCACCTATAAAATGAGTGTCCCAGAGACTTGGGCAGTTGATAGTGAACCGTCTTGGTAGTCTGTTCATTTGAGGGTTTCACTGCTCTGTTCGAGAAGTTTTCAGGTATATATATATATATATATATATAGGGTCATCCACAGACATGTGTTTCAACTTATCAAGTCTCTTCAGTGTGGCTAGACATTTTGTTAGCTAACTACAGCCGGAATTGAAATCCGGTCGGTTGGATATCAGTCCGGCACCTTAACCATTAGGCTGTCTTCACTTACAGAATGGGAAGGGGATTTTAACTGTTTTAATACACACATCACTTTGTGTGTAAAGGCCGTCACAGAGTGCTCCATTCCTTAGAAGAGCGTTGCGTTTATGCTTGAGTTGGCGGCCATCAGCGAGATCCCCCCAGAGTGCTCAACCCTAGGGGATGGGGAGCATATATATATATATATATATATATATATAAGATGAACAAAAAGTGATAAGACAAACAGGAATATTTCTTTTATGTTGTTTATTTTTCTCAACTAGTTTCGACCTTGTTAAAGAAATTGTTTTTAGAAAGTTTTACAAATGAAAAAAATTTTCTAAGTGTTTGACAAGCCACTATAATCCGGGCAGAGAAGTGTATTAGAAGTGGCAAGTCCATCTGTTC
>CM042173.1:36267320-36299820 GCA_023376005.1 Doryteuthis pealeii | reverse complement strand
AAGATACTAAATAGATACGATAAATAGATATAGTATAATTATATATATATATATGTATGTTATTATTGGACAAGTTCAGACTTGTTTGGATTCACCATTTTATTTAAGAAATGATTTGAGAATTCCTCACTATTGGGACTATTTATTGAAATGATGTAAGAATATCTCAGAGTGACTCAATTACTGGGAAAGCATTTTTACACTCTATACAAAATTATCACTCATAAACGTTCATAAATATCCATTAATACTACAAGCAAAAATAAAAAATTAAAATAAAAAAATGTAAGATTAAATTTTTGAAAAATATTGCTAAAATATCGGGAGTTAAAATTCAATGTCAGAGAAGGTTTGTACCTAAGTAAGTAAAAATCATCAAATTTATTAAAGGAGTACAAAAATAAACAATTTGAAATGGATACTTAGTTCTGATACTTTAAAAATGACTAGTATTAAAACAAACTATATATAAATAAGTAATACCGGATTGTATTTATTAAAACCTGTTTTAAAAAACAATGAGGACTGTCTAATGGTTGCATGCTCAAATTTGAAGAATAATTAAAGTTCCAATTACCGTCAACTGGGAAGACAAGGCAACAAAGTTGTAACTAAATATAAACTCGAATCTACAATAGTCACTGCAAAATGCAAATTATATATAAGACTCCACAATGTCATTCAAATCAAGCAGTCAAGCAGAACTCAAGGAATGGAATACACCCAAATCACCCAGATTCATTGGATGGATCATTCTGAGTCCTATTTATACCAACTGTCTTGGACACTGCTTGAGTTCTACTTAGTTAGCTGCTTTATTAAAACCAACAGTAGACTAACTTGACTTCAATAAATAGTTGGGGAAAAGTTTGTTTATTTGTTCTTCATAGGTAAATATTTGATGTTGTGCTACTAAATTTGGTATTCATCATCCCTCTGTTACAGTGCATTACTAAAATAACAGAAAACAACTAAATATCAGGCTGTAATGTTTGGTTTAATTGAACTTAATAACGGGCCATTTTCATAATCAAATGGCACCCAAACACAATTTACTCAGATGCTGTTATTAAACCAAACAGTAGACAACGGACTTCAAAAAATTTTGAGTGTATTTATCTATGTTTTGACGATTTTGGGTATAAAGTGACGTAGACAGTGACGAATTTTTGTTACAGAAAATATGAAAGCAAATCTCCATCATTAATAGATTTGTCTGAATTTTGAGATGAGGTTTGATAATTTGTAGATTCAAAAAACATTTTTAGAATCTAGCAACGTTCTTGAAAAAAAAAAACTACTATAAAACAATGTTGATTCATAAATGGAAATCTGAAATCTTGAGATTAACCCTCTATCTTGATCGAGGAAGGCTCTCACCGCCCATTAGCCTAAGTAAGGGCCAAATTGAGTGTTGCATGTCATGGACTGCTCAGGAAAGTTCTGTGAGAATTAACCCTTTTACTTGATTGGAGGGAGCCTCTCCGCCGCCCATCTAGCCTAAGTAAGGCCAAAGTTGAGTGGTTGTATGTCAATGGACTGCAGGAAAGTTCTTGTGAGATTAACGCCTCTTACTTTGATCGGAGGGAGCCTCCGACGCCCATACTAATGGTGTCAGGACGATTGGAACGTTCAGCCAACTTGGTTACCATCCTTAAGAATATCACGGGTGCCACCCACTCCAACAGTTGCCCCATTGGGAACTTACACCTCTGCAATCGTGTATTTTTAATGCCCCACACAGGGCAGAATATATAGTAATCTAATAAGTAAGGCCAAGGTGGAGTGTTGCATTGTCATGGACTGCTCAGGAAAGTTCTGTGAGATTAACCCTCTTACCTTGATTGGAGGGAGCCTCTCCGACCGCCCATCTAGCCTAAGTAAGGGTAAAGTGGAGTGTTGTATGTTATAAACTGCTCAGCTCTGTTCCATCCTTAAGCATCACAGATTGCCACCATGGCCAATAGGTGGTCCATTGGGAATCTTACCCCTCTCACGGTTGTATTCTAATGCTCAAGCTGACAAGGGCAGAATATATATAAACTATATAAGTAAGGCAAAGTGGAGTGTTGCATGTCATGACATGTTCATGAAAGTTCTGTGAGATTAACCCTCTGCTTCAAGAAACTCATCACATGACCAGCAGAAAATGACACTCTCCGTTACCGTAGCAACCATCCGGGTATTAAATCTGGAGATGATCTTACTCTTCTCTCAGAATGCCATAGTTAGCAAGAAATCCACTTTTCTGGCACCTTGGCTCAAGCCATGGCAAACAGTATCTACAACAACATATATGCAAAATAAAAAAAACAAAAAAAAAAAACTTTTACATTAAATTCTGGACACACCCAACCAACTACAATGAGGAAAGTCTTTTTCAGTAATAAAGAACTTTTAATAATTTCCCTATAAACTACAAATCATGAAGAACTTCTTATATAATAGAGATTGGGTCTGTTTGTCTGTATATAATCCAAAACTAGGGCACTACTTACATCACACTTAACCTCAGAATATGGTAAGTTAGGTTTATACCCAATTGTTGAAAAAATCTGTTTTTACAAAACAAAAATTTACCAAAAATCAGGGAATTATCTGATTTTATGAAATTCCAGGTTATTTAATCAATGAATTAATTATTATGTCAGTAGAGAACACAGCTAAAGTTGAGCTTCTCTAGAGCTGCTATGTTAGTGATTCCTGCCCTCAAATATGATCTACATACATGTCTTACTGACCAATCACCAATAGGCCACCCCAGCCCAGCATCAGTTTTGAAAGGAATTAATTCTTTTCACCTTTGTTAGGAGACAAAATCAACAGCGATACAAACCAAAGATAAGTTTTAAATACTAAATAGTTTGTATTTTAATAAAAAATAGTATTCATGTTTTAGTTATTACATATGTGAAAAATTAATTTTTGCACTAAAGATAAACTATATTGATTTAAAAAAAAAAAAATTGGGTTATATACATAAAATAGTGACGTAACTGTGACGTAACTATTGACGTAGTTTTTGTTACAACAGAAATACAACAATGTCCATTATTAAGTAATATATTTAACAAATTATATATTATATATAAGTAAAATTTTTATGTTTGAACAATTTCAAGTTAAAGAATTTTGAAAGAAAGTTTTCATCCAACTTGTGTTCTTATAAGTGTAATTCCGTTGTAATTAGAAACATAGGAAGGCAAACAGCAAACTGTAATAATTTAGATTGTGCTGATTAAAATGCCTAGAAAACAAACATTTGAATTAAATACTTATAGACCTTGAAATTTTTGTCGGCATTAGTGGGGGCGGCTGGCGCGATGTGTAAGAACAATTCTTGATCCATTTCTTAGCTAAAGTACTGCAACTTCATTAATGTCCTTCTTTCTTTCTTTCCTTTTTCTACTGCTCTTCCTTCTTCTTTTCTTTTCTTTCTTTTTCTTTCTTTTTCTTTCTCTCTTTCTTTTCTTTCTTCTTTTCTCTTTCTTCTTTCTTTTCTTTTTTTTTCTTTTTCTTTGTCTCTTTTCTCTTTTCTTTTCTTTCTTTCATTCCCTTTCTTTCTTTTTCTTCTTTCTCTTCTTTCTTTCTTTTTCTTTCTTTCTTTTCTTTCTTTCTTTCTCTTTCTTCTTCTCTTCTTTCTTTTCTTTCTTTCTTCTCTTTCTTTCTTTTTTCTTTCTTTCTCTCTTCTTTCTTTCTCTTCTGTCTTTTTTCTTTCTTACTCTCTTCTTCTTCTTTGTCTCTTTGTCTTTCTCTTTTCCCTTTTCTTTCTTTCTTCTTTCTTATCTCTTTTCTGTCTTGTTTCTTTTTCTTCTTTTCCCTTTTTCCTTCTTTCTTTCTTCTTTTCTCTTCTTTCGTTTATTCTTTCTTTTCTGTCTCTTTTTTTCTCTTCTTATTTCACTGGCTTTCTCTTTTTGTATAATTTATAGGAAAGAAGTCTGCGTCCCGTCCCCTGCGCACGATTGCGCCTGTGACTATTTAAAAAATAAAACCCAGCTCAGTCTACTCAAAACTTATCCATCTTCAATCTATCTATCTTCTACTTCCTCAATTTTGTTCAATATTTATCTATATTAAATTTTAAAATACTTTAAGCATTTTTTAGTCATGTTTGTTTTAATGTCTTTGGGTGTTAGTTTATATAAAATAAATCAACAAGAAAATTACGAACAAAAAAAAAAAAGTGACCCCCCCCCCAAATACCATTTACTTGTCGAAAATATCTATCATCTTCATTTTTCATATCTATCTATATTATTTTGTTTGTTTATCTATCATATCTATCTCAGTCTATTCCAAACTATATATCCATCTTCATATCTAAAACAAGAATTACGACAAATTACGATAAATAAACAAGAATTACACATGAGCTGGGGTGTTATATTGATAGTCACCGGGTAGAATATTTTTGAGACAGGAGACCGGACGCATTTCTTATAAATTACCCAGTGACAGTTGAAAGCCTATAAGTCTCGTCATGCATGATAAATATATATATATATAGTCATGCATGGATATATTATCGAGCACATTCCTATGAGTGAATCGGTGTTTGTTGGTGTGGCTGTAATCTTTGAGATGTTTTGTAAAATATTTCATTCAGCTAAATGCAGAACAATCTTTCACTCTGAAAAACAAAAAAATAAAAAAAAGAATGTTGATGCAAAATAAAAATAAAAATAAAATAATTAATTTCATTCTGAAAAAACAAAAACAAAAAACATAAGGTAATGTTGATGCAAAATAAAAATAAAAATAAAAAATTAAATAATTTCAACTGCCTGAAAAACAAAAAAAAAATTAAGGTAATGTTGATGCAAAAATAAAAATAAAAATAAAATAAATAATGTCAACGTCCTGAAAAAACAAAAAAAACAAAAAATAAGTAATGTTGATCGCAAAAATAAAAATAAAAATAAAAATAAAAATATTCACGTCCCTGAAAACAAAAAAAATAAAAAAATAAGGATGTTGATGCAAAAATAAAAATAAAAATAAAATAAATAATTTCACTTTCTGAAAACAAAAAATAAAAAATAAGGTAATGTTGATGCAAAATAAAATCAAAAAAAAATAAATAATTCGCGTCCTGAAAACATCAAAAAATACAAAAATAAGGCAATGTGATGCAAATAATAAATAAAATAAAAATAAATAATTTCACGTCCTGAAAAACAAAAAAAAAAAAAAGGTAATGTTGATGCAAAAATAAAAATAAAATAAAAATTAAATATTTTCACGTCCTGAAAAACAAAAAACAAAAAATAAGTAATGTTATCAAAATAATAAAAATAAAAATAAAAATAAATAATTTCACAGTCCTGAAAAACAAAAAAAAAAAATAATGTAATGTTATGGCAAAAATAAAAATAAAAATAAAAAAATAATTCAACGTCCTGAAAAACAAAAACAAAAAATAAGGTATGTTGATGAAAATAAAAAAAAATAAAATAAAAAATAAATAATTTTCACTTCTGAAAAACAAAATCAAAAAATAAGGTAATGTTGATGCAAAAATAAAATAAAAATGAAAAAAATAAATAATTTCACGTCCTAAAACCAAAAAAATAAAAATAAAGGTAATGTGTGAAAAAAATAAAAATAAAATACTCAAAAATAAAAATAAGATGCAATAATAAAAATAAATAATTTACGTCCTGAAAAACAAAAAAACAAAAAATAAGGTAATGTTGATGCAAAAATAAAAATAAAAATAAAAATAAATAATTTCAACTTTTGAAAAAACAAAAAATAAAAAAATAAGGTAATGTTGATGCAAAAATAAAAATAAAAATAAAAATAAAAATTCACTCCTGAAAAAAACAAAAAAAAAAATAAGTGTAATTTGAGCAAAAATAAAATAAAATAAAAATAAATAATTTCACGTCCTGAAAAACAAAAACAAAAATAAGGTAATGTTATGCAAAAATAAAAATAAAAAAAAAATCAATAATCACGTCCCTGGCAAAAAAAACAAAAAATAAGGTATGTGTGATGCAAATAAAAATATAAAAAAAAATAAATAATTTCACTTCCACTGAAAAACAAAAAATAAAAAATAAGGTAATGTTGATGCAAAAATAAAATAAAAATAAAAATAAATAATTTCACTTCTGAAACAACAAAAAATAAAAAATTAAGTAATGTTTGATGCAAAAATAAAAAAATAAAATAAAAATAAATAATTTCACGTCCTGAAAAACAAAAAATAAAAAAATAAGTAAGTTGCATCGCAAAATAAAAATAAAAATAAAAAATAAATAATTTCACGTCCTGAAAAACAAAAAAAAAAAATAAGTAATGTTGATGCCAAAAATAAAAAGAAAAAAAAAAATAATTTCAACGTCCTGAAAAACAAAAAACAAAAAATAACGGTAATGTTGATGCAAAAATAAAACATAATAAATAAAAATAAATAATTTCACTTCTGAAAAACACCAAAAAATAAAAAAATAAGGTAATGTTGATGCAAAAAATCAAAATAAAAATAAAAATAATAATTTCTAAAATTAAATAGTTGTTTATGAAACAATAATAAAATATTTTTTTACACGTCCTTGGAAACAAAAACAAAGGTAATTGATGCAAAAATAAATAAATATAATACCTAACAAAAAAAATAGGGTAAATGTTGATGCAAAAAACAAAATAAAAATAAAAATAAATAATTTCACGTCCGTGAAAAACAAAAAACAAAAAATAAAGGTAATGTGATGCAAATAAAAAAATTAAATAAATTTTACTGAACAAAAAAAAGTAATATGCAAAAAATAAAATAAAATAAATATTCACGTCCTGAAAAACACAAAATAAAAAATAAGTAATGTTGATTGCAAAAAAAATAAAAAATAAACAATAAATAATTTCACGTCCTGAAAACAAAAACAAAAATAGACGGTAATGTTGATGCAAAATAAAAATACAAATAAAAATAAATAATTCACGTCCTGAAAAACAAAAAACAAAAAATAAGGTATGTGTGATAAAAAAATAAATATACGCTGAAACACATAAAATGTAGCAAATAAAAATAAAATAAAAATAAATGAATTTCCACGTAAAAAAAAAACAAAAAATAGGAAATTGCAAAAAATAAAAAAAACCCAAAAACATATATATATAGTATATATATTTGACCCGCATTCCAGAACAGAGTTTCACCATCAGAATACAGTTTAGTAGTCATACCCAGGACACCCATTTTGAGGTCCATTTCCCCCTATGCTCCTACTATGGAGCAATGCGATCAGTTCGGAAATTATTTGTATTAGATAGGATACTTTAAACTATAAAACTGGTGTACTGATCTAAACTATCAGCGTGTCTGTCTGCGTCCAAATCGCGACCTCTAAGGGTCAATGATTATGCTGAGTTTAACAGATTTAAATCCAAGTTTCCTCTTCCTAGACTGGTTTGTCATATCAAGGTAAAGGCCCATCTGCACTACTATTTCCATAGCTAGAGAGAGAGGAGTTTGATGCATACCTTTCCCAAGTTTATATCAACTATGTAAATTGCAAACAGCTCATCTCAGATTTGAACTAGTTATCGCATGTCCATTTCTACAATGATAACCATTAATAAGAGATGCTCTACGTTTATTATCTAACCGTCCATCAGTTATAAACTCATTAACATATATATATATATATATATATATATATAGACCATCCCTCCATATAGATGTGACACAAGTCAATTTCTTAGTAAAATTTAAACAGGTTTGAATCAAGAGTTTTCCTTCTCCAGACTGGTTAACTAGCCAGCGGTAAAGATCCCAGTCTGCCCTTCTATTTTACCATGCTGGGAGGGAGAATAGTTAATGCAAACCTTTCCAAGGTTTAGCGCTTTGTGTAAATGCAAACAAACTCATCCAGGATTTTCCACGAATGAATTGGTGATTGTGGCGTGGCTGTAAAATTTTTTATGATGGCTTGCAGAAATATTTCATAACATCTAAATAGCAAGGACAAAACTTCCCCTACTGAACACCCCCCCCCCACTTCCACAAAAAAAAAAATCCATCTTAATTAATATGGGCGATTCAGTGCGTTTAAACCGAATACAAACATCACAATTCCCTTAGTTATTTATGTTATATCTCAATGGTTATTGAATAATTTTATTATAAATTATTAGCAATTATTACAATAATCTCTCTAATTAAGTCTTGAGGAGCTGGGTTTAGGCTCAGTCGTAAGAAACGTTGGTCGCTAGAAACCACAAGTTCTCTAGTTCATACCGTCCCGCCAAACTCAGCGTTATGAAGTAGCACAGGGATCTGTGCGGTAAAGTAAGAGCTAGATGGTATGTGGCGCTCACCTCAGAACACAAAAACCATCTCCTTGGTCTAGCAACTAGTGAAAAGTGAATAGACTCCCTCGCCTGAGCTGATAGGCCGACTTTACTTTTACTTTATTTTTTTTTTAAAGACGTTACATAAATCCAAGCGAACCCAAGAAATATTTATGAGAAAAGACATTAAAAGAAGAAGACCTGTTCCTATAAACATTTTTCAACACAGAAATTAACAATATGTACCACAATGTTGCAAAGAAAATAATTCATACCAAAAACGGTTAAGACATTGAATAAATTGGATACGGATCAGAGTAGCACATTATTTAACGACAATAAGCAGGATTAACACATGGATTAAAACAAAACAAGAACAAATGTCTCTTCTTAAAAAACAATCCTCCTTGTCTAAGCCGCATTGAAAAGGGATAGACTCCCTTGCTTACGGCTCTGATACTGACTTTAGACCGCCTCGCTTTACTTTTTACGTATATATGCACTATCAATGAATTAGCACTTATTTACTTATAAATATAGCAAACTATATTATTCAATATATATGCAGGCGTATAGAAAACATAAGGTAACAATGGTAGTTTTGTTTTAATTTAACTTTATTTTTTTTACACGGCATTTGAAGTCCTTCAAAATCATACTCCAAACGCAATATATTACACAATGCTTCAAGCAAATTATAAAACCTTTATATATACATATACACACACACACACACAACCACACATATATATATATATTATATATATGCTGTGTGTGTGTGTGTGTGTGTGTATATGTATATATATATATAGTTGTTATCTGTTACATAAGAAGACATAGAGATACATGGATTGGTGACCGAGATATGTGTGACGGAGAAGTGCTCATACTTTGAAACTACAACCTAAATTTTTTTGCAACATCAAGGATTTTCATTGTGATTCATATACAGGACCTATAACATTTAAAAAAAAAAAAATAAAAATAAACTAAATAGATAAAATCTGTTTTCAAATGCCCTTAGAGTAATAATAAATCATCATTCGATCTGATGAAGTCGGGAGATTTAGACTATTTGTCTAAGGCTCCCTGAAATAGACTATAAAGCTAATCTCTAAGTCTTTTGTTATTCTTTTACTATATTACTTGTACTTTATATATATATATATATATATATTTTAGACAAACACAAACTCGTTGAGTCCTCATTAGAGCTCTGATTAATCATTGAGATTAGGAACAGTCAGTTTGCAAAAGTGACTTTAAAAAAAAAAATAAGATACAATTTTAAAAAAACATTAAAAATCTTTTGTAAGAGTCTAAGAAAGGGAACGTTTTACCATTTAAGCTATCAGTTTGGCTACTTAATGAAATTTAACATCAAAATACATTCAAACTCTCCCATCTCTCTCTGCTCTCTTCTCTCGTCTCTCTCTCTCTCTCTTCTCCTCTTACTGTCCGAGAAACTGACATATATAATAGAGAGAGTAATCCAAGATTATACATAGAGAGATGGAAAGTAAGGCAAATGTGAGAAAAGAGACGTCCAGTTTTGGCTTAATTGCAATATTATGAACTAAATTAGAATCAATGAAAATGTATTTTTTTCAAAAACATAACTCAATTCTAAAAAACTAGGAATTAATTCATTATAACTATGTGTTATTGAACTAAACAGTAAAAAAAGCTCTTTAGAGACAAACATGATTCACTGCAGTTTAGTCAATAATAGATTGTTTAATTAGTTATTTTTGAGGATTGACAATGCATTAAAATCCAGGTATAGAAGATGTGTAGTGTAGCAAAGTCCATCTTATTCCGTGAAAAACCTTTTTTGAGGGGTTATTTTTTGAAGCTCTATATATGTGAGGGAGGGTTCAGGGAGTTTAGTTATATGCCATATATGTATATACATATAAATGTAAATGTGTGGTGCATACATATATGTGTGTGAATGTGAGTGTGTGTATGTGTCTCGTTACTTGTGAGCATGACATTTAATTGTAATTTGGGTCAAAAGTGGCTTCTTTGATGTGTGCGGTCAGTGTTTGTTTATTTAGGTGGCATCGGGCCCCCTCATAATTGTTGGCTCTTCTTTATGGTCCTAAATTAAAACGACAATCCATTTTTGATTAAAACCATAAAAACATAATGAATGCACATGTGAAGACGAAAGAAGTGAATCCAACGTATGTAGATATATTGAAAATTTAAAAAACACAGGTTATAATAAATGAGTGGTAATTTATACCGACGGCTGCATTTTTAATCTAAGTCCTGAAGAAATCTACTCAACAGATCAAAAACTGCCAGCTTTGGCTATAAATTTACCCATCATTTTATTTAAACCTGTGTTTTTCAAATTTTTCACTATACTACATGTTATATATATTATATATAATATAGTATATATATTATATATATATTTTTGCTAAATTAGTGTTATAATAATAAAACTATGATAAAATTAAAATATATCTTTAAAAAGTCGAGTTTAATTCATAGTTTATTTGTCTATAGGTAAATATATATATATATTATATATATATTAATAGCCTTCACGCATTTCACGCTCACACCATGACATCATACACATAACGAGCAAACAAAATACACACATTACAAGCAAAAAAACATTCCACATCACGAAACACGAAGAATACAGTTTAAAAAAAACACACACATTTGACCATTTACACCATTTCTGTCATTTCAAAGGAACGTTTCGTTTTACCTGATTTGAATTGCCTTTCAGCAAGAAACCGCGGTGTAATACTTGAAAAAATAAATAAAAGCAAAAACTTTTATTTGTTGACTCATTGGAACTTAATATATAATAGATATATATATATATATATATAGGCCGGCTTAGCCATGGGTAAGAGCATCAGCTAGGAACCACAAGTTCGCTGTTTGATCAGCGCCTCACCAACGTCAGCGTATGGAGCACAAGGTAAAAGTAAGAATAATGTGTAGGCGTGGCACTCCACCTCAGACGCCAAAACAATCTCCCTGTTCTAGCGCTATGGTGAAAAGGGGATAACTCCGCTGCTGTCTGGCTGTACTAGACTTTAGCCACGCCGCGAAGCTATAGTAATTCCAACTGCTTAATGGCGGTTTTTAATAAAGTGAATATAGGGTCCACTGTAGAAGCTGAAAGTCAGCTGATTCTTCCTGTCCCCCCCCCCACACACACAACACGATTGGAGAGTAGGTGGAGGGTTATTTTGCAGGGACAAACTATTACCACTTAGAAACATGGGCAGGGTGTAAAGAAGTACAAAATGATCTGTAACAAGATAGTATTTATTCATCACTGTCAAGATGCACTCAAATTTCACCACTAGACATCTTGCAAAGAGTCACGACCAGTTTGGAGGCTTATATAGTGTCCTTCCACATTAACTTGACCAATGATGGCTTAGCTGTAAGCAATAGCTTCGGCTACCACATACATGAGGACCCCAGTTTTTAAAAGTATATTCGGTATTCATCATTAGTTTTATTTCTTTAAACACCTCCTTAAAACAGATAGAGTATCTCTCTAGCAGCCCTTATATATATTATATATAATATGCTGGATTTAAAAAATGCGTGTTCCTGGTGTTTAAAAATAAAATAAATTTTATTTTTAAAAAAATCAGAAGCAGTATAGTTTTCATAAAGTAAAACTCAAAAGAGTTTCTGTAAAATTATATAAAAGTGATAATGAGTATCAAAATGTTCATGATATATTCGCCTATTAAAAAAGTAATTTACAAGGTCACAGGCCTAACGAAGAAAGAATGTAAGGTTTCAAATCTACTGTGGGTGTTGATAAAATCCGTAAGTGTTGTAGATAAAAGCTTCAGAGTTGTAAAAATCCAGTATTTTGTTTTTTCAAAGACAAATATGAAAAAATAGATGGAAATTAATCCGACAGTAATGTAATTTAAATTTTGAAAAAAAAACAAATGATGTTTATAATTCTGACAGAAATCTTTTCGACTGCTTCAATAGATCGTCATCACCAGAGACAACATATGAAGAGAAAGGCGGGATGAAACAACGCGTGTAGAAGAAGGGTCAAACAAAACGCTATTATTCAATCTCGGAATTTTTAAAAATGCGTGTTTCTGTTTAAAAAATAAGATAAATTTTATTTTTAAAAATCAGAAACATTATAGATCATAATAATCTAAATGTACTAATATATATACTATAATATATATAATATATGTATATATGTATATGTGTATATATATATATATATATATATATATAATATATGTGTGGTGTGTTATGTTATGTATATATATTAATATGTAATATGTGTGTATATATATATGTGTTCGTGTTTGTATGTATATAATATGTATATATGTATGTATATATTATATAATATTGTGTGTATGTATGTATACTAATGTATGTGAATGTATATGTTGCATATATAATATGTGTGTTGTTATGTATGTATATAAATCGAAAGCTTAAAAATGACTATAGTGTATTTATTTTTTCCCGTTTTCTAAAAAAGTAGACAGAATCTTTTACACACACCTGATATTTCATATCTTTTGATGTTTATCTTCACTCCAATTTTAACCAACAAAGTCATAGCTATTTCTTCATTTTTACCTGAGAAGGCAACAAATAACCCCACCTCTATTGAAAGTATTCCAACTGAGAAACAGTTAAAAGTCATTGATGCGGAAAATAGCTTTATCCTAAGAATTCTTAAAAAAATGCCGCCACAACTGGCAGAACCACTCCAACCAACAGGTGTGACAGCACACTTACCATTCAATCCAAAAAATTCTCTAAAAAATCCGTTTAGTATTTTGACACAGAGAACGCCCGGAATTTTATGCCCTCTCACTGGAGAACCACTCCAACTAACAAGGGTGGGACGCACGCTTACCATTCAATCCAAGAATTTCTTAAAAAAATCCTATGGTATTTTGACACAAGCTATTGATCGGCTTCTGAATAAAAATCAAACTATCTTTTTGGACAAAATAATGTTTCAATATATGTGAAATTAATAATTGAAAAATTTTTTTGTCATAGATGCCACGTGCCACTTCGGGATATTGATCTTGAACCTATGAAAAAATCAGAATCATTAATAACTTAAAATTGGTTTGACTTTAATACTATCTGGGGACATTTGGATTTCCTTGAGCAAAAATATTTTTAGAAACCAATTTCTAGGAAGTAGGGGAAGCTCTAGAACATCATTTTACAGACAAAAAAGTTACAAAAAGTCGCTATTTTCGTGATCCCCTCAAATTTGCGAGAGCTAGAAACAAACATAACTCTGCCATTTGAATTGGAATCTCAAATCTTGGATTGTTACTTTAATATAATCCACGCTTGGACAAATTCAAGAAAAATTGAAAGGGGTGTGTAACATGGCCTGGATTATTTGACACGGAAATTTGACGGCAAGTATTAGAGTTTTTTGCATTCCATCTTGGATAATTTAGACGTTCTCATTTTTTTTAACCAGAAGTTGTTGAAGCATGAAACTGCGTACAATAAGGTAACACGAGTATTATATATAGATTAATTGCTGAGTACTAGTATCGATACGATATTAAATTTCTATATATCAATGACTATTAGAATCAGAATTCTCACAAAAAAATAGAAGAACCTGTGGATATACCACGTATGATTAATTTGACTATTACACACGTTGGTAGTTTATTACAAGCTATTGCGAAATACTTGAATTATGTAAAAAGAATAGAATCTCTAGCGAAATTATTTATTCAATTAATATACGAGGTGAGTCAAAAAGTAATGTGTTTTGTTTAGTACAGTATATTACCAACACCAAGAAATATGTTATACATCGAAAGAAAGTGTCATAGTGCATACCCTTATGTACCCCCCCCCTATTGAAGTCCAGTAGTCATTCAACAAATTGGTTTGAACAATGTGATTGGCCAAGCACAACTGAACCAGTGTCAAGACAACTGGTACTTATGGAATTCAGAACAGTCCACTCATTTTGGCATTGTGGTGATTCCATTCCCTGAAGTCCTGATGCTGCTTGGTTTGTAGGATCCTCTATCTCCATATCCTGCCTATCTTTCATGGTCGTTTACAGCAAACCAGAATCGATTGGGTTACGACCCGCTTGCGGTCTGATGCTTGCCAATTCGACGTAAAATGACGTAGTATATGATTATTCTACAGTAAGCATCATTGTAAAGAATGCCACGTGACAAAACCTGTCTCAAACTGAAAACAGTAATTGCCACCTGAGAGAATGCTCTGCTTTTATGCCTTCCTCACTGCTGAATCACTCCAACCAACAAGTAGTTTGGTAACCATTCATACACCACCGATTGGATGCCCTTATTTGTAGATATCTACCCAACCCCATCACCTGAGTAAGACTTGACACAATGGTCATAAGAATGGGCATCCCAGTGAGGATCAAACTGCATTCAGTAGTAATGGATCGCAGACTAGCTTGCAACCATCATACTACTATTGACCACCTCTTTGCTCACCCTTTTCCACAGCATAGGATGTGACACACAGACACAAGAATGGGGCATCCAGTGAGATCGAACTCGCTATCAGTATAATGATCATGAACTACTTGGCATCCCTTTACACCACGATGAGTTACGCCCTTGGTATTTACCCACCTGTTCGCCACAGATAGATCTGACACAGTCACAACTATGGTAATCCAATAGGATTGACCTCGTTATTCGTAGTAATGGATTAGTGAGACTAGCTTGGCTAACCAGTGCACAATGTTTTTGTAGATTGTGATTGTTATCCCTATGCTGGGAGGACATGATCCAAAAGGGTTATGTTGGCCTTCCGCCAGGCTTTCAACCTATAAGGTGGCTCGGTATTTAAGCAGTAGGCCTGGAATTTCACTCTTTTCCCTCAGTCAGCAACGACTACACTTGGCATAAACGCATGTGGTGTCTATTCCATTAAGTGGGGTGGCTGCCCCCAAACCAAACTAGCAGTAAGTGAATCCTTCATAACAGCTGTATCACTTCTTTAGGACTCAGTCTTTACAGCCTTTGTGTATCTCATGTATATGTTTCTATATAGTATACTGTACCTTGTCATGTATATATGTCTTCTCGTACATGTGCTCAGACAAATAAAGTATGTATTTGTAATATGTGAAATTGGAAAATGAATCCCAACAAGATGAGGATAAAATGAGTAAGAAAAGAAATGTAGATGGATAAAAATAATTTTATCGATACCACGTTTAATCGATATCACTTACACATGTGTTTACGTCTGTTTATCAAAATGTTATACCGGATTTACGTTATATATTATATATTAAAATAATCAGAGGGGTTGAAAATGATGGAATGAATAAATAATAGGAAAAATGCATAAATGTTCCGTACACAGAGAGATTTGACGACCTTATCAGAGTGATTTTGAATGGCATCTATTTCTTTTTTTTTTTTTTTTTTTATATCCACTCAAAATCACTCTGATAAAGGTCGTCAAAAATTTTCTGTGTTACGGACATTTTAATGCATTTTTCCCTATTATTATTATATCATCATTTCAACTCCATCTGATTATTTAATAATAATAATAACGGTCAAACCGTATACATTTTGATAAACAACCGAAACACAATGTGTAATATATGATTAAAGTGATATCGATAAATTCCATTTTTATCCAGCTACATTCTTGTTCTTTACTCATTTTTCCTGATTATATATATATATATATATATTATATATATTATAGAATAAACAACAACAACAATAATAATTAAGTCTTTTGATGTACCAATGTGGAAGGTACTTTGGTCTTCTAACGTTATTATAAGAATATTCTCATCTTATGTAGAACCCCATTTATTAACAGTCGATAGGACACTGGGACAGTTTTTTCTTTTGAACTTTTTGACTCTTTACACAGACCAAACAAGACACATTTTTCTGGTTTAACATGTTATTAACCTAAATAAAGTTTATTTTCTATTTAATTTTTTTTTCTTCTGTTAAACTTCTTTTGTGTTCTCCTTTTTCTGTCTGATTGTATTGTGACAAATTCACAGACCATTGTCTCACTCGTTGTTCAAACTGTTTCGCTTTTAAAACAAAACTCTAATTGAGCTTGAGATGGCATTTAGATGAGCGAGACAAATAAAAACTAACTAAAAAAGTTTCTTCTCTTTCCTCCTTCTCGGCCGCAACAGAATCATATGTCCACTTGTTTGTGTCACACCGTAATGTTGTAACTCCTTGCTTTCGCTATGTGAAAAAAATAAAAATAAAAAGCCTGGTGGAATCTCTGACCAAGATAGGTAATTATTTCTAATATAAACTCGGTTATCCAATTATTTATTTTCAATTAGAGTATTATTATCCAATAAAAATAATAAATAAAAAGCCTGTGAATTCTGAAAAGTAAGAGGTAATTATTCTAAATAAACTCGCTAATCCAATTATTTATATTCAATTAGGGGGTAATTTATTCCAATAAAAAAATACAAATAAAAAGCCTGGTGGAAGCTCCTCTGAAAGTAAGGTATATTATTTTCTAATAATAACTCGGTATCCAATTATTTATTTCAATTAGAGGTAATTATTTCATAAAAAAATACAAATATAAAAGCCTAGAAATCTCTGCAAGTATAGGTAAATTATTTCAATATAAACTCGGGCTATATCAAATTAATTATTTTTAATTCAAGTTTTATACACCAGGCAAAAATATTTTGTTTAAGTAGATTCATAACCATTAACATGACATATCAAAAAATTCTACAGAAATATTGCCTCTTTTTCTTCCTTTCTCTCTCCTCGCTGCAAACAAGATCATATTCTCCCACTTGTTTGTGATCAACACAGTAATTTGTAACTCCTTGCCTTCAAGTACACGTTATTATTTCCAATAAAAAAAAAGAAGTCTGGTGTCTAGTTTAATGATATATCATATTTGTTTAAAACCAATTAAAAAAAAATAAACACATTTGTTTGTTTACTAACCTCTACTGTCGTGTAGCAATCAAATAAAAAGTGGAATATAAATAAGTTTCAAAAGGATGAAAGCATTTGAATCACCACTTAAATACTATAGCCCTGGTTAGAACAGCGCACCCAGCGGGAAGATAACTCTCCAGGCCAAATCGGGAAATCATCCCAACAAGTATATTATTTTGTACCCACAGAATATACAGCGTCTTTATTAGGTTGTTTTTGAGATACTGGTATATTTCCTCGTCTTTTGAGATACAGTGTATATTCCTCGTCTTTTGAGATACAGTATATTTCCTTGTCTTTTGACATACAGGTAGATATTCCTTGTCTTTTTGGATACGGTATTCCTCGTCTTTTGAGATACAGTATATTCCTGTCTTTTGATACAGATAATATTCCTTGTCTTTGAGATACAGGTATATTCTCGTCTTTTGAGATACAGTATATTCCTCGTTTTGAATACAAGGTATATTCCTTCATAACAGGTCAGGATCTTGACAATATGAATTATGCTTGGCTATACAAAGAAAACTGGTGAGTTGAAGAACAATGGCCGAAACATTCTCATTAAATTCGGGCAGCAATTTCAATAAAATCGTCTGGAGCATTATCTTGACAATTATAGCTCTATACTAGCAAAAGTACCCGGTCTATACTGGAACTAAAAAGATTAGAACACCAGAGAGTGATGAGGAGAAAACGAAGTAAGAGAAAAATAAAAGAGAAATGATTTATCAAATTAAAAAATATTTCAGAGAAACTTCAAATTACCAGAGCGCGCCATTTTAAATCACTGCTAATATAGGCAGCAGCCAGCAATTGATTTAATATAGGCAGCAGGAGCTAAGCCACGATTATAAATCAAATCTGTATTTTTTGTTTAATTATTAATCTATATCCATTAATCAGTAAAATCAATAACCAATTGGTGTGTTCTTAGTTGTAAGGATGTCAAGGTGTACCAAGACTTTGAATCTGAATAACATCTCGTTTGTGACTTATAAGTCGACACGTACATACCTAACTTTCTTTATATATATAGATGAATCAAAAGTCGATAGAGGATTGAATAAGAGGTGCTAGTGGTGTAATGGTTATCGTTATTAGAACTGGACGCTGCAACCTAGTTCAAATCCTGGACGAGACTGTTTGCATTTCACATAGCACTAATATCCTTGAGAAAGGTATCTCCCTCCAGCTATGGGTATATAAGCATTATGGAAATAGACTCTTGCAACTGATTCATATCCTGGACAGGGCTAGTGCCAGTTTAGCTCGTTGGTAGAGCGTTCGACTAGGAACCACAAGTTATGGGTTGAATACCGGCCCTCACCAACTCAGGTATGAGTAGCACAGGGATCTGTGTAGTAAAGTGAGGATCTGATGTTAAGTGTTGTGCTCCACCTCAATGCAAAAATAACAATCCCTTGGCAGTGCTAGTGAAAAGGGGATAGACTCTCTCATTGTATTGCTGATACTGACTTTAGGCCAACCTGACGACTTTACTTACTTAATACCCTTAAGGAAGTTATGAATCCAACTATTCTCCCTCCAGCTATGGGTAAATAGCATTATAAGAAAAGACTCATCGACCCGAGTTCATATTCCTGATGGGGCTGTTTGCATTTCATAATGTGCTAAATACCCTTAAAAAAGGTATAAATCTAACTATTTTCCCTCAGCTATGGGTAAATAGCAGGGCAGACTAGACTCTTTTATCTAGATATGGCAACTGATCTAGGAGAAGGAAAACTGAATTCAAAAGTCACATTCTTCTTACGTGGAGAGGCATGGTATTGTGATTGTCGTGAGCAATATACGTACATCATGCCAAAAACGTCCGCGATTTGCATGCACACTTGTTCATAGAGCAGTTTGGAAAGAGAACGGACGAAGTATGCTGATGCAAATCTAAAACTCGGCTGATAAACCAACTGGCCCGCCTCACCGTCACCTATAAAATGAGTGTCCCAGAGACTTGGGCAGTTGATAGTGAACCGTCTTGGTAGTCTGTTCATTTGAGGGTTTCACTGTCTGTTCGAGAAGTTTTCAGGTATATATATATATATATATAATATATATATTATAAGGTCATCCACAGACATGGTTTCAACTTATCAAGTCTCTTCAGTGTGGCTAGACATTTTGTTAGCTAACTACAGCGGAATTGAAATCCGGTCGGTTGGATATCAGTCCGGCACCTTAACCATTAGCTGTCTTCACTTACAGAATGGGAAGGGATTTTAACTGTTTAATTACACACATCACTTTGTGGTGTGTAAAGGCCGTCACAGAGTGCTCCATTCTTAGAAGAGCGTGTGCGTTTATGCTTGAGTTGGCGCCCATCAGCAGATCCCCCCAGAGTGCTCAACCCTAGGGGATGGGAGCATATATATATATATATATATATATATATAAGATGAAACAAAAGTGATAAGACAAAACAGGAATATTTCTTTATATGTTGTTTATTTTGCTCAACTATTTCGACCTTGTTAAAGAAATTGTTTTTAGAAAGTTTTACAAATGAAAAAATTTTCTAAGTGTTTGACAAGCCACTATAATCCGGAGCAGAGAAGTGTATTAGAGTGGCAAGTCCATCTGTTCAGTGAAAAAAACTTTGCTGATGAGACCTAATAGGTCGAAATGTACATCAGGGATTGACATTTTCTCGATTCGTTGCCTTACAGTTAACATATATGCCCGCCTAAATTCATTAATTATTACTGATAATTTTCAAAAATTAGGTATGACTTCTATTAAGCACATATCCTCCAAAAACTTGTCGGCTAAACCATATCAAATAAACACATTGTTACTTACTTACCCTCATATATATATATATATATATATATATAATGCTTAATTGGAGTCGTACCTAATTTTGAAAATTAATTAATTAATAATGATTAGGCGGGAATACCTATTAAATGTATGGCTAACAAATCGAGAAAAATCAATCTCTGTATGTACATTTCGGCCTATTAGCCTCATCAGCAGAGCTTATAGATCGGAAGACTCTTGTCAGTAAGAGAATGAATCCTTCAATACAAGAATCTGTCCATGTCCCGAAGAAGGTCTGATAGACCGAAACTTTATAATGTCTACATTTCTACTGTTAATAAACATCCATCCAGTACTACATTCCATCTTTGTCTACTTTTCTCCACATATTGTTTTATACATTATATGAATAGATTAAGTAGACACACTGTCTATGATACGTGTATACTAATGAACAAAGGCTGAAGGAGGAGGAGGAGGAGGGGGGGGGAACTATTTTGAAGCTAACTCCTCGGCCTGGGGCCTGGGGTGGGGCCTCTAAAAATTTATAAATAGTAGCTCCATTTAGACTGAGAATTAACAATAACAAATAGTAAATATAGGAAGGGACTCCCTCAAGGAGTCAACCACCCCCACCCCCCAGGCCTCCAAATATCTTGCTATGCCCCTGCAGACACACACACACACACACACCACACAGACACACACAGGCATACAGACACACAGATGTTTATATATACTTTTATGTAGAAATTAAATAAGAACAAATATTTCTTTTCAATATTGTCCACCTATAACATACATATATAATAATGATATTAGTAGAGGAAAAGAATTAAGGGTCTACCATGGTTTCAATCAAAATGATTTCATCTGGACCCTACCCTACGCTTAACTAAGTCAATATAATCCTTAGTTAAACTCAATATATTTCTTTTTGGATAATAATGATTGAATCCTACGTTATTTTCTCTCAATTTTTGCGTCTATAAATATATATATACAAAAATTATTCAAATCCCTAAGAAGAGTTCAATGCAAGATAATTAATAAATTAATTATACAAGAGCAATATTTATACTATATTTACTTATTATAGAATATTATATATATATATATATATATATATATATATACAATATTTACACTATATTCATGATTATTATACATATGTTTATTACTGCAATATTTACATATTTTTACTGTTATATAATCAAACAATTATTTTTGAATATTTTCTCATCAATTTTACACAAAATCGTAGGTATTTATTTATTTGTAAACTTTTTAGTTAACTTCTTGTTACTGTAAAAAAAAAAGTGGGGGGACAAGAGTAAAAAACAATTTTTAAAATTGCTTACTCAAATTTTGGGTGTATATAGCATAAGAATATTGTGACGTAAGCTGTGACGTAGAGCTATGACGTAGTTTTTGTTACAGACAGAAATACAGACAAGCTCCATTATTAATATATATATATATATATATATATATATATATATATATTATGGACTCTCCCGTCGATCGACGTATGAGTGTTCATACAATGAACATCCACACAGTGATTTGTTTATAGTGGTGAAGGCTTGTGTTGGACTATCCACACTTTTTGGCACAGTCGATAGGAAAGAATTGGTGCATCAAGTGTTGCCACAAACCCAATCAACGACCGACCTCAGGAATTTTGAATTCAGAGTTATCCCTCTCCTAGACTGGTTACCTACCCAAGGCTGAAGGGCCCAGTCTGTCCTACTATTTGACCCATAGCTGGAGGGAAAATATATGGATTGAACTCGAATCGACAAGTCCATTTTCCACGACTCTAACCACTAGCCCACGCGCCTCCATAATATATATATATATATATATATATATATATATATATATATATTCCATACTTACATGGGGATCCCATTTATTGAATCCTGATTGGCTGCTGGTTTTAGTGTAGTTATAGTGCTTGATAAATATCTACTATTCTGCATTATGCTGACAGCAATGTAGGTTCTGTATTCAGTTACAGCTTGGTTGCAGCCTTGTCTACCAATTTGATGGTAACTGGAATGCCACTGCGATAGTGAGTATTGCTTCTGAAATTAGTAGACCAGTTCATATACCTTGGTAGCAATATCTTATCTACTGTGACGTAGAGCTATGACGTAGTTTTTGTTACAGACAATCTCCATTATTAATAGAAGATGTCTATCAACAATTTGGTAGAAATCATTTTCATTAACTTCATGTGGATTGGCCTATTGTCAGTATCAGCCGGACAGTAAGGAAGTCTATCCTCTTTTCACTAGTACTTGACCAGGGAGATTGTTTTTGAGTCTGGGGTGGAGTGCCACACCTACCATCAGCTCTCCACTTAACTGCACAGATCCAAGCAGTGCTACTCATGTGCTGAGTTGGCGAGAGCCGTTATCGAACCCAGAACCTTATGGCTCGTAGATGGATGCTCTACCGACTGAGCTAAGAACTGTAATGGTACTATTTAACCCATAGCTGGGGAGATGAGGAGGTTCGTACCTTTCCCAAGGGTATTAGTCTGAAAGGGAAAGTAATAGCATGAATTTTATGTATTAATTTTTCATAGCAAAAATTCTAAATTAAAGTTTTGAAATAAAATAACTGATGCATTATAAAATTCATTAATTGATAAATCAATACTGAAAATTTCATTAAAATCGGATAATTACCTGATTTTTGGTAAATTTTTTTGCAATCGCGAATGTTACATTAAAATTGTAAACAAGCGCCTAAAAACCATTGAAAAAGAGACAGAATGGCGGATCGCGTCGAAATTGACAAAACATATCCCTTTAAATGTATTAAAAATAAACTCCATATGTAATCATATTTTTCTTTTTTTTATGATGGTCATTATGTTACTATTTATCAATTTAGACAAAAGTTTGACCTTAAATAATAGATTTAATTAATTAAAATTTGTAGCAGACGACAAATTGGGTATGCTTATAATAGCCTGAATGGAGTTCGAACTCGATTACTATAACATAATTTTAATGAAATTTTCAGTATTGATTTAACAATTAATGAATTTTATAATGCATCAGTTATTTTATTTAAAAACTTTAATTTAGTATTTTTGCTATGAAAAATTAATATATAAAATTCATTTAAAATATGAAAATCCTGATGTTAAGTTTAAAATGTTATATTTTTAGATTCTAAAAATAAATATCTACTTAATGCAAACCTTTTTTTTTTAGACGAAAGTAATAAGTTTTGAAGAAAAACTCGATTGAAAATGTAGCCCCTCCCCCTTTTAAGCAGAAAAAACATTGATGTATAATTTTTTCTTTTATAAAATGATAGCCAATTAAATAATTATCGAAATGAGTAAAAAAGAAATCTCCAAAAAATAAATTTTTTATTATTTTTTTACATTTTATTTTTTGATTTTCGGTACTTATTTTCTCATAGAACAGCAACCGTAAAAAATTTTTTTTGTTTCTATTCATAACTTCGGTCTTTTATGTCTTTATTTATACTGTAATTAGTATCAGGTAAGGACCAACTCAAAACAATTTTACGCCCTCAACATAAGGGGGGTCAAAATTAAGTGACCTGAAAAAAATGGGGAAGTTTTGAAATTAAATAAATAATGCATTATAAAGATCATTCATTGATAAATCAACAATGAAAATTTCATTAAAATCTGATAATTTCCTGATTTTTGGTAAATTATTTTCTGTAGGGGGGGCTAAAGTCATTTTGACAAAAACGCATTTTAGGCTCAGATAGATAGATAGATAGATAGATAGATAGATACGAATAGATAGATATAAAAAAAGATTGATATATAGATAGATATGAACAGAACTAGAATATAGATAGATAGGTAGATAGATCAAAACAGACTCAGATAGATAGATAGATAGATAGATAGATAGATAGATAGATAGACCAAAACAGACTCAGATAGATAGATAGATAGATAGATAGACCAAAACAGACTCAGATAGATAGATAGATAGATAGATAGACCAAAACAGACTCAGATAGATACATAGATAGATAGATAGATAGACCAAAACAGACTCAGATAGATAGATAGATAGATAGATAGATAGATAGATAGATAGATAGACTCAGATAGATAGATAGATAGATAGATAGACCAAACAGACTCAGATAGATAGATAGATAGATAGATAGACCAAAACAGACTCAGATAGATAGATAGATAGATAGATTAGAAAGATAGACTCAATAGATAGATAGATAGATAGACAAAACAGACTCAGATAGATAGATAGATAGATAGATAGATCAAAACAGACTCAGATAGATAGATAGATAGATAGATAGACCAAAACAGACTCAGATAGATAGATAGATAGATAGATCAAAACAGACTCAGATAGATAGATAGATAGATAGATAGACCACAACAGACTCAGAGATAGATAGATAGATAGATAGATACGAATAGATAGATATACATTGTATAGATATATATATATATATATATTGTATGTTAATTATTGGACAAGTTCAGACTTGTTTGGGATTCACCATTTCTATTTATAGAAATGATTTGAGAATTCCTCAACTATTGGGACTATTTATTGAAATGATGTAAGAATATCTCAGAGTGACTCAATTAACTGGGAAAATATTTTACGCTTATACAAAATTATCACTTCATAAACGTTCATAAATATCCATTAATACTTACAAGCAAAAAATAAAAAAATTAAAATAAAAAAAACTGTAAGATTAAATTTTTGAAAAATATTGCCTAAAATATCGGGAGTTAAAAATTCAATGTCAGAGAGTTTGTACCCTAAGTAAGTAAAATCATCAAATTTATTAAAGGAGTACAAAAATAAAACAATTTGAAATGGATACTTAGTTCTGATAACTTTAAAAATGACTTAGATTAAAACAAACTATATATAAATAAGTAATACCGGATATGTATTTATTAAAACCTGTTTTAAAGAACAATGAGGACTGTCTAATGTTGCATGCTCAAATTTGAAGAATAATTAAAGTTCCAATTACCGTCGAACTGGGAAGACAAGGCAACAAACGGTTGTAACTGAAATATAAACTCGAATGCTACAAAGTCCACTGCAAAATGGCAAAGTATATATAAGACTCCACAATGTCATTCAAATCAAGCAGTCAAGCAGAACTCAAGGAATGGAATCACCCAAATCACCCAGATTCATGGATGGATCATTCTTGATTCCTATTTATACCAACTGTCTTGGACACTGCTTGAGTTCTACTTAGTTAGCTGCTGTTATTAAAACCAACAGTAGACTAACTGACTTCAATAAATAGTTGGGGAAAAGTTTGTTTATTTGTTCTTCATAGGTAAATATTTTGATGTTGTGCTACTAAATTTGGTATTCATCATCCCCTCTGGGCTTACAGCGTATACTAAAATAACAGAAAACACTAAATATCAGGCTGTAATGTTTGGTTTAATTGAAACTTAATAACGGGTCCATTTCATTAATAATGGCACCCAAACACAATTTACTCAGATGCTGTTATTAAAACCAACAGTAGACTAACTGACTTCAACAAAATTTTGAGTGTATTTATTCTATGTTATGACGATTTTGGGTAAGCAGTGACGTAAGCAGTGACGTAATTTTTGTTACAGAAAAATAGAAAGCAAATCTCCATCATTAATAGATTTGTCTGAATTTTTGAGATGAGGTTTGATAATTTGTAGATTTCAAAAAAACATTTTAGAATCTAGCAAACGTTCTTGAAAAAAAAAAAACTACTATAAACAATGTTGATTCATAAATGGAAATCTGAAAATTCTGTGAGATTAACCCTCTTATCTTGATCGGAGGGTGCTTCTCCGACCGCCCATCTAGCCTAAGTAAGGGCCAAAGTTGAGTGTTGCATGTCATGGACTGCTCAGGAAAGTTCTGTGAGATTAACCCTTTTACCTTGATTGGAGGGAGCCTCTCCGACCGCCCATCTAGCCTAAGTAAGGGCCAAAGTTGAGTGTTGTATGTCATGGACTGTTCAGGAAAGTTCTGTGAGATTAACCCTCTTACTTTGATCGGAGGGAGCCTCTCCGACCGCCCATCTAATGGAGTGTTGCATGTGATGGACTGTTCAGCCAACTTGGTTCCATCCTTAAGTATCACGGGTCGCCACCCACTCCAACAGTTGGCCCCATTGGGGAAGTCTTACACCTCTGCAATCGGTGTATTTTAATGCCCCAGCTGACAGGGCAGAATATATAGTAATCTATATAAGTAAGGGCCAAGGTGGAGTGTTGCATGTCATGGACTGCTCAGGAAAGTTCTGTGAGATTAACCCTCTTACCTTGATTGGAGGGAGCCTCTCCGACCGCCCATCTAGCCTAAGTAAGGGTTAAAGTGGAGTGTTGTATGTTATAAACTGCTCAGCCTCCTGGATTCCATCCTTAAGCATCACAGATTGCCACCCATGGCCAATAGGTGGTCCCATTGGGGAAATCTTACCCCCTCTACAGTCGGTGTATTCTAATGCTCAAGCTGACAGGGCAGAATATATAGTAATCTATATAAGTAAGGGCCAAAGTGGAGTGTTGCATGTCATGGACTGCTCAGGAAAGTTCTGTGAGATTAACCCTCTTGCTTGCAAGAAACTCATCACATGACCAGCAGAAAATGACACTCTCCGTTACCGTAGCAACCCATCCGGGTATAAATCTGGAGATGATTCTTACTCTTCTCTTCAGAATGCCATAGTAGCAAGATCCACTTTTCTGGCACCTGGCTCTAAGCCAATGGCAAACAGTATCTACAACAATATATATGCAAAGTAAAAAAAAACAAACAAAAATAAAAAAACTTTTACATATAATTCTGGACACACCCAACCAACTACAATGAGGAAGTCTTTTTCAGTAGTTAAGTACATTTTTAGTAATTTCATATAAGTAAAGTCGTTGAGGTGGCCTAAAGTCAGTATCAGCCAGATAGCGAAGGAGTCTATCCCCTTTTCACTAATACTAGACCAAGGACATTTTCATCCTCAACCAATAACAATCATCAAACGCTACTCACCAGGCAGATAGGGAAGGAGTCTATCCCCTTTTCACTAATACTAGACCAAGGAGATTTTTCATCCTCAACAATCATCAAACACTACTCACCAGGCAGTCTAATTTCTTCTCACTCTGCATATAGAAAGAAAAAAATCACATTAGAAAGTTCACACAGAAATAGCTGAATTTCAAATTGAAATGTTTCAACCATATTTTATTTTCAAATCAATGTCACTGTTACATAATGGGCATGACAAAAACTGTGAGTGGCCTGATTAGAACAGAAAAGTTTAAATGATGATGTCAGCATGGTTTTGATTGGATGAGGAATGGTATGTAGTGAAGGGGAGAAAGGAGGAGTGTGATCGTTTTTTAGTGTCTGAGGTGGAGCGCCACACCTACCATCAGCTCCTCACTTTAACGCACAGATCCCTGTGTGTTACATTTTTATGGGCCATAATTTAGGCTTCAAGCAAGAGCGCTTGTCCAGCGGAAATCCTTGGTAAAGAATCATTTGGTTGTAAGTTCCTTTATCAATGATTGCAAATGGACGTCTGTTCAGTATCAGTGATTAAGTAGTCAGCTAGTCACGCATTATGGCTGTTGATTGGCAGAGGAATAGACCACGTGACCTCATCCAATCTATAAATTTAAGTGGTGTATTGTAGGACACCTTATATACCAAAATATTAAGCGCGTGGTGTAATGGTTAAAGTCATGGGAAATGGACTTGTCGCCCCGAGTTCAAATCCTGGACGTGGTAATTGCATTTCACTTAGCGCTAATACCCTTGGGAAAGGTATGAATTCTACTCTCCCTCCAGCTATGGGTAAATAGTAGGGTAGACTGGGCTCTTCAACCTTGGTTAGGCAACCGGTCTAGGAGAAGGAAAACTCTGAATTCAAACCTGTTAAACTCCGCTTAAGAAATTGATCTTGTGTCACATCCTGCTCGTGCGGAGGGGTCGGTAAATATATATATATACCAAAATATTCCAACAATGTGCTACTCATACGCTTAGTTGGCGAGGGCCAGTATCAAACCAGGAACTTTGTGGATCCCAGGCGGACACTCTATTGACTGAGCTAAACCAGCCCATACAACAACATGTATGCAAAGTTAAAAAAAAACAAAAAAACTTTTACATATAATTCTGGACACACCTAACCAAGTCTTTTTCAGTAGATAAGAACATTTTTAATAATTTCCTATAAACATACAAATCATGAAGGAACTCATGCAACTACATCTTATTATAATAGAGATTTGGTGTCTGTTTGTCTGTAACCAAAACTAGGTCACTACTTACATCACAATAACCTCAGGAAATGTGTAAGTTAGGTATACCCAATTTGTTGAAAAATCTGTGTTTTTACAAAACAAATTTACCAAAAATCAGGGAATTATCTGATTTTAATGAAATTTTCAGTGTTGATTTATCAATGAATTAATTTTATTATGCATCAGTAGAGAGCACACGCTGGAAAGTTGAGCTTTCTCTAGAGCTGCTGTGTTAGTGATCCTGTCCCTCCAAATATGATCTATATACTTGTCTTACTGGATCAAGTCACCAATAGGCACCCCAGTCCAGATCAGTTTTGAAAGGAATTGAATTTTGCTTTTCACCGGTTGTTAGGAAACAAAATCAACAGCCGATACAAACCAAAGATAAGTTTTTATACTAAAATAGTTTTTGATTTTAATTAAAAAAATTATTTATTTCATGTTGTTGTTATTAGCATATGTGAAAAAATTAATTTTGCACTAAAGATAAACTAATATTGTTATTTAAAAAAAAAAAATTTGGGTGTATATAGCATAAGAATATTATGATGTAAGCTGTGACGTAGTTTTTGTTACAGACAGAAATACAGACAATGTCCATTATTAATAGATATATTTAACAAATTATATATTATATATATGTAAAATTTTTTGTTTGAAAATTTCAAGTTTAAAGAATTTAAAAAGAAAGTTTTCATCCAACGTTGTTGTTCTTATAATGTAATTCCGTTGTAATAGAAAACATAGGAAGGCAAACAGCAAACTGGTAATTAATTTAGATTGTGGCTGATTAAATGCCTAGAACAACATTTGAATAATACTATAGACTTGAAAATTGTTGTTGTCGGCATGTAGTGGGGGGCGGCTGGGCGATGGTGGTAAGAACAAATTCATGATCTCATTTCTTAGCTAAAGTACGTGCCAACTTTCATTAATTGTCCTTTCTTACTTTCTTTCTCTTTCTCTTTCTTTCTTTTTCTTTCTTACTCTCTTTCCTTTCTTCTTTGTCTCTTTCTTTCTTTTTCTTTCTTTCTTTCTCTCTTTCTTTTTCTTTCTTCTTTGTCTCTTTCTTTCTCTTTCTTTCTTTCTTTTTCTTTCTTCTTTGTCTCTTTCTTTCTTTCTTTTTCTTTCTTTCATTCTTTTCTTTCTTTCTTTCTTTTCTTCTCTTTCTTTCTTTCTTCTTTCTTTCTTTCTTCTTTCTTTCTTTCTCTTTCTTTCTTTTTCTTTCTTCTCTTTCTTTCTTTCTTTCTCTTTTTCTTTCTTTCTCTTTCTTTCTTTTCTTTCTTTCTTTCTTTCTTTCTTTCTTTCTTCTTTCTTTCTTTCTTTCTTTCTTTCTTTCTTTCTTTTCTTTCTTTCTTTCTTTTTTTCTTTCTTTCTTTCTTTTCTTTCTCTTTCTTTATCTTCCTTTCTTTCTTTCTCTTTTTTCTTTTCTTTCTTTCTTTCTTTCTTTTCTTTCTTTCTTTTTCTTTTTCTTTCTTTCTTTTTTCTTTCTTACTCTCTTTCCTTTCTTCTTTGTCTCTTTCTTTTTTTTCTTTTTTTTTCTTTTTTCTTTCTTTCTTCTTTTCTTTATCTCTTTTCTTTGTCTTTGTTTCTTCTTTCTTTTTTCCTTTTCTTTCTTCTTTCTTTTTTCTTTTCTTCTTTTTTCTTCTTTTCTTCTTTTTTCTTTTTCTTTTTTTTCTTTTTTTTCACTTTGCTTGTTCTCTTTTCAGTAATTTATGAGGAAGTGCGTCCCGGTCTCCTGCCTCACGAGTTGCTGCCGGTGACTATTAAAATAACGACCCAGCTCAGTCTATTCAAAACTATCCATCTTCATATCTATCTATCTATCTATCTATCTCAATTTGTTCATATTTATCTATATTACTTTAAATACTAAGATTTTTTTTTTATTCATGTTTGTTTAATGTCTTGTTTTTAGTTTAAATAAACAAGAATTACAACAAAAAAAGAGGCGACCCCCCCCTCACAAATACATTTACTTGTCAAAAATATCTATCTATCTCCATTTGTTCATATCTATCTATATTATTTTGTTTGTTTATCTATCTATCTATCTCAGTCTATTCCAAACTATATATCCATCTTCATATCTAAACAAGAATTACGACAAATTACGATAAATAAACAAGAATTACAATGAGCTGGGGTTGTTATATTGATAGTCACCGGGTAGAAATTTTGAGACAGGAGACCGGGACGCACTTTCTTATAAATTACCCAGTGACATGTTGTAAAGCCTATGAAGTTCTGTCGTCATGCATGGATAAATATATATATATATAGTCATGCATGGATATATTTATCGAGGCACATTCCATGAGTGAATCGTGTTTGTTGGGTGTGGCTGTAATCTTTGAGATGTTTGTAAAATATTTCATTCATGCTAAATGGCAGAGACAATCTTTCACGTCCCGAAAAACAAAAAAACAAAAAATAAAGGTAATGTTGATGCAAAAAAAAAATAAAAAATAAATAATTTCACTTTTGGAAAAAAAAAAAAAAAAAAAAAAGGTAATAAAAAAAATAATTTCACTTTTGGAAAAAAAAAAAAAAAAAAAAAAAAAAAGGTAATAAAATAAATAATTTCACTTTTGGAAAAAAAAAAAAAAAAAAAAAAAAAGGTAATAAAAATGAATAATTTAACTTTTTGGAAAAAAAAAAAAAAAAAAAAAAGGTAATAAAATAAATAATTTCACTTTTTGGAAAAAAAAAAAAAAAAAAAAAAAGGTAATAAAAATAAATAATTTCACTTTTTGGAAAAAAAAAAAAAAAAAAAAAGGTAATAAAATGAATAATTTAACTTTTTGGAAAAAAAAAAAAAAAAAAAAAAGGTAATTAAAATAAATAATTTCACTTTTTGGAAAAAAAAAAAAAAAAAAAAAAAAAAAGGTAAAAAATAAAAATAAAAATGAATTTGCAGGGCCAAAAAAAATCGTGACAGTTATGTATATGTATTTACCCAACCCATCCATCATGAGCAGGATGTGACACAAGGTCAATTGTTATGCTGAGTTTAACAGATTCCAATCCAGAGTTTTCCTTCTCCTAGACCGTTTGTCATATCAAGGTTAAAGGGCCCAGTCTGCCCTACTATTTACCCATGGCTAGAGAGAGAGAGAGAGAGTAGTTTGATGCATACCTTTCCCAAGTGTATTATCACTATGTGAAATGCAAACAGCCTCATCTAGGATTTGAACTAGGTTATCCATGTCCATTTTCTACAATGATAACCATTACACAAGAGGTGCCTCTACATTTATTATCTAACCCCTCTATTCAGTTATAAACTCATAACATATATATATATATATATATATATATATATATATATATATATATATATATATTGCTCTGTATATAATCTAAAAGGTTATTTTACATTGAGCTCTCTTCAGTGATTTAAAGATTCGCTGTATTTATACATACTGGATCATACAATAATAATACAGTGGATCTTAGAAATCACATATAGAATCATCCCTTACTACCAAGTTTTGGATAAATCTTATATATATATATATATATATATATATATATATATATATATACCAATCCCTCCATTCAGATAGGATGTGACACAAGGTCAATTTCTTAAGTAGAATTTAATAGGTTTGAATTCAGAGTTTTCCTTCTCCTAGACTGGTTAACTAGCCAGGGTTAAAGATCCCAGTCTGCCCTTCCATTTTACCAATTGCTGGAGGGAGAATAGTTGGATGCATACCTTTCCCAAGGGTATTAGCGCTATGTCAAATGCAAACAACCTCATCCAGGATTTTCCACGAATGAATTGTGATTGTTGGGCGTGGCTGTAATTTTTTGGATGCTTGCAAAATATTTCATACATGCTAAATAGCAAGGACAGAACTTTCCACTACTGAACACTCCCTCCCTCCACAAAAAAAAATCTTATTATAATGGCGATTCAGTGTCTGTTTGAAACCGAACTACAAACATCACAATTCCCTTAGTTATTTATGTTACATTCTCAATGGTTATTGAATAATTATTATTTAATATTATCTAGCATATTATTTATCAATAATGTCTCTATTAAGGTCTAGTTATATATGCACTATCAATGAAATTGAGCACTAGTGGTGAAATTTGAGTCCAT
>CM042173.1:36257320-36264820 GCA_023376005.1 Doryteuthis pealeii | reverse complement strand
GTAGGTGTGGCGCTCCACCTCACATTATTGTTGATGTAGAGAGTACAAAGAATGTAAATAGACCAATGAATCTTCCCCACTCGAATTCCTCTTATTTAGAAATACTATATATCTGTTAAGAACAGGTAGTTTTGTTTTTAATATTTAATTAGATTGTTGGAGGTGCTTGTGGCATAATAGTTATCATCATAGGAAAAGGACATGGTGACATGAGTGTTCAAATCCTGAACAAGGCTGTTTGCATTTCTCATAGACATGAATACATGTATAATATATGAAAATTCTAAATAAACAGAAATTACAAAAACAATCTCCATTTATTTACCATTAACATCTTCTGCAGTGTGGCTTATTAAACTTCACCCATCAATGAAACTTGTGTTTTTTTTCATTTTTTATGATATTATATATTGTCAGATTTACTTCCATTTTTTTCCTGATATAAGAGTGTGTGTATATTATATATATATTATATATAATATATATTATAATATATATATATTAGTTTGTTGGTTACACAAGTGAGTTGTAATCTATAGTTTATTTAGTCTATAGGTAAATTATATATATATATATACTAGCAAATATATGCACCCTCCGGGTGCAAGTATTTAAGTTTTAATATAATAAAATGTTATATTAAATTAGAAAGGCTAATGAAACTAAATAAGAATGCAGATAAAAAGTTTTAGACGGGGGGGTATAATGGAGAAAAAATAAGAACAACCTGAAGGTTACTCTTCATTCGTCTTTCATTGCTAAATTTTCCTAATTTAACTATTCAGTTAAAATAGGAAGTAAAGAATAAAATTACAATTATGTCTTCTTGTCAAATGACTCTTTTAAGATGTATCCACAAGACTTTGCTCATATTCATTAAGTTAAACAAATAATTAGAAATCAATAATACTAAACACTATTTATTAAAATCAAATTTTTAAATCAATTATGNATGGATGTTTATTAACAGTTAGAAAATGTAGACCATATAAAGTTTCGGTCTATCAGACCTTCTTTCGGGACATGACAGAGTTCTTGTATTGAAGGATTTCAGTTTCTCTTACTGACAAGAGTCTTGAAGTTCATGATTAGGAAGAGGGGAGTTGGTCAGCTGCTAATGATCTACTGTAAATGTAGACATTATAAAGTAAATATTATTAACAGTAGTAATGTAGACATTATAAAGTTTCGGTCTATTCAGACCTTCTTCGGGACCATGGACAGAGTTCTTGTATTGAAGGATTCAGTTCTTCTTACTGACAAGAGTCTTGAAGTCATGATTAGGAAGAGGGGAGTTGGTCAGCTGCTAATGATCTACTGTAAATGTAGACATTATAAAGTAAATATTATTAACAGTAGTAATGTAGACATTATAAAGTTTCGGTCTATCAGGACCTTCTTCGGGACATGGACAGAGTTCTTGTATTGAAGGATTCAGTTCTCTTACTGACAAGAGTCTTGAAGTCATGATTAGGAAGAGGGGAGTTGGTCAGCTGCTAATGATCTACTGTAAATGTTTAGGAAAGTTGATTCCTCCATCCTCGGCTCAAATCTACTTTTGAGCGAAATAAACCACCGCTCAAAATAGCGATCAATCTCCCAGAGGGGAAAACTTGTGCTAAACCGATTGCTAGCTTTAACAGAGCCCTTCCATATTTTACTACTAGCACTCCCCACCCCACCACTCCTCCTCCTACTACTACTACTAAATAATAATAATAATAATAATAATATTAATACTAATACTACTTACTACTTCGAATAATAATAATAGAATGTATGGGAGAAAAAAGACTAAACAGTCAATTTACAGAATAAGCAAATGAGTTAAACTAGCCTAAAGAGAGTACAAGACTAGACATGACTGGGTGTGAAAGGTGATTCACTGGGATTGTGCACGAAATACAATTAAACCCAAAGAAAGTAACCAGCATCTAATGTACACAGACGACCCCCTTTTCACCCCCAATTCCACTCCATGACCCCACAAACACCATCACCACCATTAAACACCTCATTAAAGAAAAAAAAATCCTACTACTATCAGGTTTTGGTTCTTTGTTTAATGGCATATCAACATTTGTGGGTTATTTAATACTAAAACCATCCTTGCACATAATTACCAACCACACTACAAGATCATGCAAGGGTCAGGTATGCCTAAAACCATGGATTCTGAGGCTGTCCTCCAAGCTACAGAGACAAATGTGGAGTATATATATACAACACTTTTACAAACACTTATATATAATATATGTATATATATATGAGAGTAAGTAAGTAACAATGTGTTTATTGATATGGCTTTTAGGCATACCTGACCTTGCATGATCTTGTAGTGTGGTTGGTAATTATGTGCAAGGATGGTTTTAGTATTAAATAACCCACAAATGTTGATATGCCATTAAACAAAGAAACCAAACCTGATAGTAGTAGGATTTTTTTTTCTTTAATGAGGTGTTTAATGGTGGTGATGGTGTTTGTGGGGTCATGGAGTGGAATTGGGGGTGAAAAGGGGGTCGTCTGTGTACATTAGATGCTGGGTTTACTTTCTTTGGGTTTAATTGTATTTCGTGCACAATTCCCAGTGAATCACCTTTCACACCCAGTCATGTCTAGTCTTGTACTCTCTTTAGGCTAGTTTAACTCATTTGCTTATTCTGTAAATTGACTGTTTAGTCTTTTTCTCCCATACATTCTATTATTATTATTCGAAGTAGTAGTAGTATTAGTATAAATATTATTATTATTATTATTATTATTTAGTAGTAGTAGTAGGAGGAGGAGTGGTGGGGTGGGAGTGCTAGTAGTAAAATATGGAAGGGCTCTGTTAAAGCTAGCAATCGGTTTAGCACAAGTTTTCCCTCTGGGAGATTGATCGCTATTTTGAGCGGTGTTTATTTCGCTCAAAAGTAGATTTGAGCCGAGGATGGAGGAATCAACTTTCCTAAACATTTACAGTAGATCATTAGCAGCTGACCAACTCCCCTCTTCCTAATCATGACTTCAAGACTCTTGTCAGTAAGAGAACTGAATCCTTCAATACAAGAACTCTGTCCATGTCCCGAAGAAGGTCTGATAGACCGAAACTTTATAATGTCTACATTACTACTGTTAATAATATTTACTTTATAATGTCTACATTTACAGTAGATCATTAGCAGCTGACCAACTCCCCTCTTCCTAATCATGACTTCAAGACTCTTGTCAGTAAGAGAACTGAATCCTTCAATACAAGAACTCTGTCCATGTCCCGAAGAAGGTCTGATAGACCGAAACTTTATAATGTCTACATTACTACTGTTAATAATATTTACTTTATAATGTCTACATTTACAGTAGATCATTAGCAGCTGACCAACTCCCCTCTTCCTAATCATGACTTCAAGACTCTTGTCAGTAAGAGAACTGAATCCTTCAATACAAGAACTCTGTCCATGTCCCGAAGAAGGTCTGATAGACCGAAACTTTATAATGTCTACATTTCTACTGTTAATAAACATCCATCCAGTACTACATTCCATCTTTGTCTACTTTTCTCCACATATTGTTTTATACATTTATATGAATAGATTAAGTAGACACACTGTCTATGATACGTGTATACTAATGAACAAAGGCTGAAGGAGGAGGAGGAGGGGGAACTATTTGAAGCTAACCCCTAGGGCCTGGGGCCTGGGGGTGGGGGCCTCTAAAAGATTTATAAATAGTAGCTCCATTTAGACTGAGATTAACAATAACAAATAGTAAATATAGGAAGGGACTCCCTCAAGGAGTCAAGCCACCCACCCACCCCCAGGCCTCCAAATATCTTGCTATGCCCCTGCAGACACACACACACACACACACACAGACACACACAGGCATACAGACACACAGATGTTTATATATACTTTTATGTAGAAATGTAAATAAGAACAAATATTTCTTTTCATATTTTTCCACCTATATATATATGTATATATATATGAGAAGTAAACAAACAGACGATGTTTATGATATGGCTATTTTCAGCCAACAATATTTGGGAGAATATGTGCTTAATTGAAGTCGAACCTAATTTTGAAAGTTAATTAATTAATAATTAATTAATTAGGCGGGATTACCTATTTAAATGTAAGGCTAAACAAATCGAAAAAATCAATCTCAGTCAGGCCGAAATGTACATACAGAGATTGATTTTTCTCAATTTGTTTAGCCTTACATTTAAATAGGTAATCCCGCCTAATTAATTAATTATTAATTAATTAACTTTCAAAATTAGGTTCGACTTCAATTAAGCACATATTCTCCCAAGTATATATATATATATATATATATATTATATATATATATATATAATGATATAGTAGAGGAAAAGAATTAAGGGTCTACCATGGTTTCAATCCAAATGATTTCATTAGGACCCTACCCTACGCTTAACTAGATGACAGGAGATAAAAAAATCTTTATAACATTTTTTTTTTTTTTTTCAAAAAAACGAAAAAAAAAAAATCTCCTGTCATCTATAAAAACATCAATTAATTTCTTCACCCCATAATACATCCTGATGAAGGTTTAAAGAAACCGAAATGTTTAAACATTGATAAATAAATTCATCTTATTTTTGGAACACTTGTTTTTTCAAATTTCTTAATATATATATATATATACATATACATATAGATAGATATAGATATAGATATATACACTTGTATGCACACACGTACATACACATCTATTTTCTGCACAAAATCCTTACCCCAGTGTCAGTAATTTTTCCTTTTTACCGTATTTTCATCTGTCTGCAAATATTGGAATTAGATGCTAATATTCTACGAGCTGCACTGTACGCATGAAATTCCAGTCTGCTGCGACTGGAACCATCTGTACCAAAGGTGTCGTTAACAACACCTGCTTTAATACCCACCAACAGTTGATAGCCTCATTAACGGGAACAGAAAACGGAGAGAGAGAGTACGAGACCTGTTCATTCTATCAAACTGGGATATTCATAATATTATCACTTTTAACAATCACACTTAGTGATGTTCTCCTGTGGACACCTACACATGGACACACCAGTGTAGGGTGACCAGCAAAAACATCATTCTCTCACAAACCATCCTTATTAGTCATCACCCCCCAGTCATCCGTAGAGCATCCAGAACCAGCACAGAGCTGGTGTGTCCATGTGTATATGTTAGGGATAGGCATTTTTGTCATCTACCAGGAATTTTAAAAGTGAATTAAAAATAATTAAATTTATTATTTAAGGTCAAACTTTGTCTAAATCGATAAGTAGTAACATAATAACCATCATTAAAAAAAGAAAAATATCATTACATATGCAGTTTATTTCTGATAGATTTAAAACGATTTGTTTTGGTCAATTTCAACGCGATCTGCCATTCAGCCTCTTTTTCAATGATTTTAGGCACTTGTTTACAATTTTAAAATAACATTTGGGATGGAAAAAAAAAATTACCAAAAATCAGGTAATTATCCGATTTTAATGAATTTTAATATTTTGTTTCTATTCATAAGTTCGGTCTTTTATCTCTTTATTTATACTGTAATTAGTATCGAAAATGACCAACTCGCAAAACATTTTACGCCCCCAACATAAGGGGGGGGGGTCAAAATTAAGTGACCTGAAAAAAATGAGAAAGTTTTTAAATAAAATAAGTAATGCATTATAAAGATCGTCCATTGATAAATAAACACTGAAAATTTTATTAAAATCCGATAATTCCCTGATTTTTGGTAAATTATTTTCTGTAGGGGGGGGGGGCTAAAGTCATTTGGTCAAAAACGCATTTTAGGCTCATTTTGCCAGTGGCTAGTATATGTCAACAGGAGAATATCACTAAGCGTGATTGTTAAAAGTGATAGCATTATGAATATCCCAGTTTGATAGATTGATGTAGGTTTTTGCCCGTCGAGCTAGAGAGACACGCACGCACACAGACATACATACATACACACAGACTGACAAGTAAATTTCAGGAGAGAACAACACATAGATAAATGAATTGCACGAAGAAAGAGAGAGATAGATAGATAGATAGAGAGAGAGAGAGAAAGAGAGAGAGAGAGAAATAGATAGATAGAGAGAGAGAGAGAAAAGATAGAGAGAGAGATAGAGAGAGAGAGAGAGAAAGTGAGAGAGAGATAGATAGATAGAGAGATAGAGAGAGAGAGAGATAGAGAGAGAAAGTGAGAGAGAGATAGATAGATAGATAGAGAGAGAGAAAGAGAGAGAGATAGATAGATAGAGAGATAGAGAGAGAGAAAGTGAGAGAGAGATAGATAGATAGATAGAGAGAGAGAGAGAAAGAGAGAGAGATAGATAGATAGAGAGAGATAGAGAGAGAAAGTGAGAGAGAGAGAGAAAGTGAGAGAGAGATAGATAGATAGATAGAGAGAGAGAGATAGAGAGAGAGATAGAGAGAGTGAGAGAGAGATAGATAGATAGATAGAGAGAGAGAGAGAGAAAGAGAGAGAGATAGATAGATAGAGAGAGAGAGAGAGAGAAAGTGAGAGAGAGAGATAGAGAGAAAGTGAGATAGAGAGAGAGAGAAAGAGAGGATAGATAGAGAGAGAGAGAAAGTGAGAGATAGATAGATATATATATAGAGAGAGAGAGAGAATAGAGAGAGAGAAGAGAAGAGGGGGAGAGAGATAGATAGAGAGAGAGAGAGAGAGATAGAGAGAGAGAAGAGAAAGAAAGAGAGAGATAGATAGAGAGAGAGAGAGATAGAGAGAGAGAGATAAGAGAGATAGAGAGAGAATGAGAAACAGACTGACAGACAGACACACACACACACACACACACAGACAAATATCTTGTTAATTTCAATAATTTGTTTTTAATATTTCCATTTCCCCATTTCTATTAACGTCTTTAAAGAAGTGAATGAAAATAATTATTCATTTCTATACAAGTTTTTTCAACACAAGACAAATAATGTCAGTGGCTTTGGAAAGATGGGAATTTATTTTCTCCTCTGGTTTAAATAGTAGTTTTTGCCAGTCAGCCTACACTGGTGTGTCCATGTGAAGTTGTCCACGTGAGGATGTCACTTATGTGTCTGTCCTTGCTTCTCTAGCAGTATCCAGCAGGTCTTGTTCATTTTACTTAAATGGTTTTAGAAGCCAAGTGTGTGTGTGTGTGTGTGTGTGTAAGTCCAAGTGTTCATTAGAAATAAATTTATTTCAGCATTTTTGCCTCTTCAAATCTTATATCCAAAATCTCGATACTAACTAAACTTCATATGTAATCAGTGGCTTTGGAAAAGATGGGAATTTATTTTCTCCTCTGGTTTAAATAGTAGGGCAGGTTAGGTTTTCTTGTCCTGGTGGATTCTCAGTTCTTCACACCCTGTCAGTTGGTTGGTTGGTTGGATTTTATGGCATGTCAACCCTAGTTGGGTTATTTTATGCTGAAAAGTTTTCTTTTATTCATAATAATAAATAATGTAATTTATTGTGTACAGTGCTCAGGTGCACCACAATCTA
>CM042173.1:36240662-36257220 GCA_023376005.1 Doryteuthis pealeii | reverse complement strand
ACAGAAAGGAGAAAGAGAGAAGAGGAGTAAGAGAAAGCAAAGAAGGAGAAGTAAGGACAGCGGAGGGAAAAGAAGATGAGAAGGAGGAGGAGAAGAAGCGAGAGACGGAGGAGGACAGGGAGGAAAATGAAGAAGGGAGGGGAAAGAAATAGACAGAAGAAGGGTAAAGCAGCAAAGGAGATAAGAGGGAAGGGTCAGAAAGAAGGGGGAGGAGTGGGAAGGAGGGAAGAACGGAAGAAGAGGAGGAGGATGTACGGGGACGGGCGGAAGGAGGAGAGAAGCGACGGAGGGGGGGAGAGAGAACGAGACAAGGAAGGAAAAAGAGAGAAGGAGAGGAGGGGGGCGGCAAGAAGGAGGAGAGAGAGAGGGGAGCGGCGGAGGCCTCACCATACATTGCCTAGAGGACGAGGAGGACAGGACTGAGGGAGGCGCTTATGGGGGCGCTGAGCCGGGGGGGAGAGTATAGGAGCTAGCGGACCTGGAACAGCTGCGCGGAAGGAGGAGGAGGAAGGCAACAGGAGAGGAAATAAGCAGCGCAAAGATGACACACAACGAAGGCTAGAAGGGGCCAGACTGCTAGCCCGCATAAGAGGGGGGGAGGGGGAGAAGACAGGGACGTATGATAGAGGAAGTGCGGGGCAAAGGAGGAAGAAGTGACCATCGGATGCCGTAGAGGGGGCAAAGAGATTATAAAAACACCGAAACAAGAAGCGTTAGCACTCAACCGGGAAGACCAAGGGTAAGGAGCACTAGTGACAAGAACATGAACACTGAAAGTTGCCCAGAAACTCACGGCTCAGGGCGATTCAGGGACAAATGCAATACTGAAAGCGAAGCAAGAAGAGGAGACATGCGTGACGGAATACCAAGAACGAAGGTCCAGCAGACGGGAGACGTGATGGAAAAGGCAGACGCCAGGAGTAAATCAGAGGAGGCGGAAGGATCATGAGAGCTAGTTAGGAGCGCTGCCTGAAACAAGCGAAGCCGGAGGGAGAGGAGGGAGCATCCGCCACGGGGAGGGGACCGAGGGGGGGGAAGGGAGTGGGAGGGGCATCGAAGGCACAGAGGAGGGGAAAGAAAGAAGACCCGAGGGACCACGAGCATGATGGAGTAAATGAAGGGGAATAGATAAGAAAACCGATGGCAGAGCTGGGGGAAACGGGGAGATGGGAGGATAATAGAGGAGACGTAGGAGGGGGGTGTACAAAATGAAGGACGGGGGGATGCGGCAGAAGGAAGGGCAAACCATACGGAGGGAAAGAACGCGCGGGTAGTGTAAGTAGGGAGGAAGGAGGAGACCGAAGGGGGGATAGGGAATAAAAAGATCTTTCCGAAGGTAAAGGAGAGAAGGACGGCATGTAATTAGTACGGAGGAGGGTCGGCAAGCAACACGAGGATACCGAAAACAAGGGGGCCAGGGGAAAGAGGGAGGAGGAGGGAGGGCGGAAGTAGGCAGGGAGGAGGGGCGCGGAGGCCACCGTGGGGACAGGGGGAAGAGAAGGACGAACAATGAAGAGAGGCAGGGGGGAGGCGGGAGGGGAGGGAAGAAGAACAGCAGAAGGAAGATAGGGAGGAAGACGGAGAGTAGGAGAGGGGAAAAGGGGCGGAAGGGAAACGGGAAAAGGAGAGCGGGGAGGGGAATAGAATGAGGGGTATGAAGAGAAGGAAAAATAAAGGGGGAGGGAGATCGAAAGGTAGGTAAGCGGTCAGGGGCCAGGAAGCGGTGGGAGGCGAGGAAGAGGAAGGGGAAGAGAAGAGGAAGCACAGACACAAAGAGGAAGGGACGGAAGAAGAGAGAGCGGGGTAGAAGGGGGCGACGGGGGAGAGGAGAAAAGAAGAGACAGAAAGACAAGAAAGAATGGAAAGAAGCAGAAGAGGCAGGAGCAGACCAGAAAAAGAAGAGAGAGAGGAGGAGGAAAGTAGAAAGAAGCGACAGGGGGGAAAGGGGTGAGGTAGAAAAACAGAAAAGAGAGAGAAGAGGGTGTGTGCAGGAGAGTGAGAGAAGAGAAAAAGAGAGGGAGTGGGAGAGTGAGAAAAAGAGAGATGGGAGAGAAAAGAAAGGAGAAAAAGAAAGAGATATAGGCGAGAGAGAAGAGAGAAAAAAAGAAGAAAGAGAGCAGAGAAAAAGAAAGAAAAAAGAGAGAGAGAAAAAGAAAGACAGAAGAGAGAGAAAAAAAAAGAGAAAGAGAAGAGAATAACAGAAAGAACGAAAGAGAGAGAAAAAGAAAGAAGAAAGAGAGAGAGAAAGAAAACACGAGAGAGAGAGAAAGAAAAGAGAAGAGAAAGAAAGAAAAGAGAGAGAAAGAAAAGAAAGAGAGAGAAAGAAAGAAAGAAAGAGAGAGAGAAAGAAATTAAAAGAGACCAAGAAGAAAAAAGGAGAAGAAAGAAAAAATAAGAGGTTGATAGGGAAAAATCTATTGTCTACCAAATTTGTTCACTAATACATAATAGAAGAAGTGATACACTCATTCATGGAAAGTTAATTGTATATCCTATCTATCTATCTATCTGTCCATAAAAGGGCAATTGGTGGTATGTCTGTCCAGATGCAAACTATGAACTAAAACAAACAAACTAAAAATATATACACACTAAGGTGCAAAATTATGAAAGTCTGATCTATATTTGCAGATATTAAAAATCAAAATATAATAGAAATAGCATTGAACCTTCTACTTAAAAATATCCAAGATGTGTAAATCTCAAAAAAATAACACCTCCCAGAGTACACCAGGGTTCCCCCACCCCTGCCTTCTACCCAGTTGTGATGCTGGTAGCCACTTCGAGTCCTAATAAGAAAAAGAGCTCTGATTTTTTATTTGAAATTAACACCTTAATGAATAGTTAATGAATTTAAATAAAATATTTTGGTGAAATGACTCAACAAATTTTCTTGAGAAAGACTTTCCTCAGACAGACCAGCAAAACTTTTATATAGAGGATGTGATGAATGCAATGAATCTCTTTTTAATGGAATATATCATATATCCTCCTCCATACACAACTGAAACTATATTTCACTCCTTATTCATTAACAATGTCTAAGAAGAAATTTCATATAATCCCTGTATATAAAATTTTAACATCATCTAGAGTTTATTATTATAGAATATATAATATATTTAATTAATCGAAGTTTCACACACATATAAAATCTGAATTAATCAAAGTCTTGCACACACACACTACACAGAAATAGCATTGAAATTTTACTTAAAAATGTCTAGCATTTGTAAATCTCAAAGGTTAAACAAATCATACACGTTTTTCCCCCCGCTCTACCCAGTGAGCTGGGTAGCCACTTCTAGTACAAGAATGAAGTAGTTGATTTTTATTAAAAGTTAATATCCTGATGCCCTGATAATATATATATATATATAGGTGTGTGTGGTGTATGTAAAAATTTTAATTAATCTAAAAGTATATATGTGCTGAAAATTGGTGACTAAACGGAGAATATAAAATAGAGTTAGTCGTAAGTTTGACCGTCGATAAAAAATGAACCAAATAAGTAGGGTTTATAAAGAAATAAGATGTGCTCAATGTTTATAAAGCATGCATATATATATACTTATATACTGAGTATATATAAGAAAGAGCATAGAGAGAAGTGGCAGATATAGACGCGAACCTTTTCATATTACTGTTAAAACACTTGTGAGAAATGTTTCTAATACCTCATTAAATGGAGTTTAATATATATATTTGGTTTGTTTCTAATGAGATTGAGTGTTAATTGGTCATATATTTCCCTAACATGCAATCTTTTTCTTCTTTAAAAAACCCTGATCATATAGAAAAGATTAAAATGAAATTTACGTCAATTGTGTTTAAGAATTAACCCTTTGATCTCTTAAAGACAAATTAATGTATTATACCTACTAAAAATAATGGCATTTTTTCCCAATGTGATAAAAATTAAGATAGATTTGATTTATAAAAATATAATCAAATTTTTAATTGAAATAATCTACAATTAAAGACAAAATTACTGAATTATTTATAAATAGTTCACACTCGTGACAATGTGAATATGAGAATAAATCTATTTATGAAAACATTTTTTTTAATTATTAAAGAAAAAAAAAAAAAAAAAAATGAAATAGTAATCTTTTATCCAAAATAACAAAAAAAAAGACTTCTAAATTTCCAAATTTCATTTTTGTAATCTTAATTTAATCTTATTTATTTTGAGTGTTATGGAAGACCCCCTGATTTTGACTAAGATTGGTTTCATGTAGAAAGGGATTTTTTAAAAAGGTCTCTTAAGAATATTAAGCTATAATTCTTTATAAAAGGCATTATAACATGTAGTAGATATATCTTTGAAGATCAAGGTAACTTTATTAGCACTCCCAGTTTATTTTTTTAATTTGAGTTAGTTATTGTAATCACATTAATTGATATAGAGCTCTGTAAAATGGAGTTCAAACGTTTGAATTATGCAAATATCCCAGTGTTCAAAAAGTTATGAGAATTTAAAGCCCCAATATTGGGTATTAAAAGTGACATGATTTTTTAAAAAAAGTCTAATCACGACTAATTCAAAACAAGAAATTTAGTAATTTCTTCACCATTTCTTATTTTTGGAGCAATGTGAAAAAACTGCATTCATTATGTAAATGTTGTTCTTCTGAATTTTTATCTTAAATAAATAATTAATGATCTGTGCTAAATTTAAACTGTGGTTTTTTTCTCTAATTATCTCATCCGGGGTTTAAATATATATGCAGAATGCTGATAGGTATGATCCTGCTTCCCTGACGGCAGTAATCATATCTATGCATCCCAATGTTTTCTTCCCTCACATTTCAATCTAACTGTAAATATGTTCAATAGCTTTCTTAAAGAAATTAATTACACTGATGGGGTACAGGTATTAGGAGTTAGATGGCTTTTAGCTGTTTCCACAGATTCATAAATAAAACCTTACAATTCATAAGAAACTTTAGTTGAGGAACCCCCCGCACCCCATAAATTTCCTGGACACGTTCAAAGTAATATGTACATCAATAAATTAAAAAGCTATCAGCATCACTGTATGTGTACATACTTTTATATCTTAGAAGGTAAAAATAAATAATAAATTTAAAAAAGTTTGATCACTATTATAAAAAGAAAGATTTTTTTTCATCACTTGTTTTACGATAGAAGTTGCTTGAGCATTTCTTTTTTTTTTGTTTCATAAGGCAAAAATTTTAAATTGCTTATGAAGATCTAAGGTTTTCCAATCTAGACTAATTACAATTTGAGGGGGGGGGGTTGATCTTATTTTACCTACTTATGTCCAAGTCATTAACAGCCCACTGGTTCCTGTTAGATCACACAAAGTTAAGCAAGAAGGAATCTGCTCAGTACTTATATGGTAACCACTTAGTAACGCAAGAAGAGACTACAATAATCAAAGCTTGTGCGATATAATTAAAACTAGGTAATGTCCATTTCAGGTCATACTTGACTATCACCGGTAAAGAATAAGAAAAAAACATTTTTTTTTAAACTATTAAGTTGAATAAATAGCGATACATTAAACTGCGCACGCAATTATTTTACCTCAGAAACAAAGATCATTATGGTTCAAATAAAAAAAAAAAGAAAAAGAATTAAATAAAAATCTTTGTACTACCAGGCCATTTTTAATCTGTTCTCAAAAAAAAAAAAAAAAAAAAAAAAAAAAATTTAAAATAAATAAATAAATACCTATACTGTTAAACTTTGGCAAGGACTATTTTACCTTTCACAAAAAAAAAAAATTAAAAAAATTATAATATATATATATATATATTCTATATAAAATGTCTGTTATCAAACTAGTTATGATATCAATAGTAATAATCCAGAAATTTTTCTGCGGTTTTAATTATGGCATAGAATAAATCTTGTCTTAAGGAAGATATTTCCATATGAAGGAAAAAAAAAAAAAAAATTTTGCAAAATACTCTAAAAAATCCTACAAGTCCCATCAAAAATATAAATAGTAAAATTTGTTTGAGCTTTGCAAGATTTGTGGGGTAATTTTGAGTCGAGTGTAAAGTGTATCACTTGAGTGTTTTAAGTGAGTGCGCGGTGTGTGTCGTGTGTGTGTATATATATAATAATATATATCATATATATAATATATATATATAATTACACACACGACACGACACACATTAGAGGCTGGTTTAGCTCAGTTGGCAGAGCATCTGCCTAGGAATCTTTTAGGTTCTGGTTCGAAACCAAACCTGCTAACTCAGCACGGTGTAACACAGCTAGGTTAACTGATCTATGCTGTTAAATGGTAGTGTGTAGCTCACCTAAAGAAAATCAATTTCCTAGTCTACCACTAGCAACAAGGATAGATTCTCTTTTTGGCTGACCACCGACAATAGGATCCTCCACCAATTTTTACTAATAATATATATAATATATACTATTATATATATACATACACACACACACACAGAGTGCCCCATACTTCCTCACCTGTGCTAGCTTTTTATACATAAATATATATTCCACAACCCCTCTGCCACGACCACGGATGTGACCAAACGGTCAATTTCGAGTGGAGTTTAAACAGGTTTAAATTGTTCCTCTAGACTGGTTTACCTAGCAAGGTTAAAGAGCCCAGTCTGCCCTACATTTACCTATAGCCGGAAGGACAGTAGTGAATGCTACCTTTCCCTAATTATTAGCGCTTAGTGGAATGTAAAACCACCCTGTATGTGTATTATATATATATATATGTGTTTATATATATATACATATATAACACACTAAATCTGATTACGTGAACCCTTGCGAGAAGGAAAAAAAATAAGGTAAAATATTTTTGCAAGTAAAAATTATACAACTGCGTGCTGAGCGATTTAATAGCAAAACTTAGTGGTAGTACCTAACTCATTCGTATTAATTACTATATATACACACAGAGAGAGAGAGAGAGAGAAGAGAGAGAGAGAGAGAGAGAGACGAGAGAGAGAGAGAGAGAGAGAGAGAGAATAGATACATTGTTTTTCAGTATTCAAAAATTACATAGAACACAGAAGTCAGTTTGTTTTTGTTTTTTCTTTCAAAGAAGGATGCCAAAAAAAGCTTTATTAAATTAGCCCTAGAACTAAATGTCGAAATAGTTTTTTAGGATATTTATTTATTCAATTAGAACATTAATGACCAAGTTTTTGTTTTTTTTACTTACAGACTTAAACAAAAAAGTCCAAAATGTACAAGAAAAGAAAAAGAAAAAAAAAAAAAAAAAAGATATGAAAGAGACTTTAATAAATAATTCAAAATTTAATGATATCAAGATGCAATAAAAAAAAAAATTTCTTTGGGTTGGAGAGGAGGGGAAGTGAGGTATCTGAACAGGTTAAATTATATATTACATAATAATCACAATATAGCTTTCTTATTACAAATTATTTACCATATAATATCTTAATAAAAGGCGGTATATATAAATTTTAATTTGTCCAGGTGAGGAGGGGGGGGTGAGGAATTGGTGGGTGGGTTAGGGCTAGACAAATAAAAGACAAGAAATTCATGGATGAAACGTGGAGGGGTCTTTTTTGTTTTTGCCCTGCAAGGCATAACTTTTTAAATTACATATTTACATTTTAAATTTACATGGGGTTGGGCAATTCTGAAATTGATAGCTCGGGTTTTCATAAAACAGGAAGCTAAACAAGAAAATATAAATGAGATTTTATTTTATCTGTTTAAGAATATGGAGATCTTAATTTTTTTTTTTTTTAAGGAAAAACATGAGAATTATTGAAACATTTACTCTGAATTCTTGAGATGAGCTTGATAATTAGTATGATTGGATTATTCGGACTATGTCCTCATCTTCTTTGTTATCTGTACGACGTTTCAGAATGTTCTCCGCCTTCTTCAGTATTTCTGCTTCGGACTTTGGAGCCTTTCCGAACTTGGAACCTTCCTGAAATACCGAGGGCACACGCGACGAAACGTTGTACAGATAACAATGAAGATGAGGACACAGTGAGAATATACAAATAATATTGAAACTTTATTTGAAAAAATATTAAAAATTGTACCTTGCAAAGTGAATATAACGGAAAGAAGTTGGTTTTTTCCTTGGTTGAAAGTTAATAAGGGAAGAATGAAATGGAAAAAACCACATCGAATGGAATATGAAATTTATTGCTGTGAAAATTGTTTCTCTTTTTATGTTTCAATTTGATTAAAAAAGAATACTATCATTCCATGCATGCTGGGCCAATTATCTTTTTAAGACAAGTAAAAATTAAAATGAATTTTAATTCCTGTAGGTCTTAAGTGTTGGTGATGAAATAGACAGTTTATTATAACGACCCCATCCCCCCAGCCCACGTTTTCCTTAGCAAAGTTCACTGAGCAAAGAGAAAGAAGAGAGAAAAAAAATTAAATAAAAAATTTTTAATGAAAAAAAAAAAAAAAAACTCCTTATTGTCAATTAGAATCTGTAGCAACCAAAGTTTTTATACTTGGTAAATTTATTCATTTTTATCTTTTTATTTTTTTTTTTTTTACTAAAAAAGTCCTAAGCATAAAAAAAAGAAGCCAGAATTAACTGATACAGAAAAAGCAGGACTGAAAAAATGAATGTCAGAAGGAAGAAGAATGTAGTTTTGATTGCTTTAAAATAAGATTTCTTGGAGGTTTCCTTTTTTTTGGAAAAGAAAAAATAATTTTACAAAACGGTTTCTACAGAGTCACACCCATCATTGAAAAACAAAAAAAAAAAAAAAAAAAAATTGAATATTTTTTTAGATGAAGCTGATAATTAGTATTATTTGGATTATTGGACTATTGTCCCCATTTTTGTTAACAATAAAGATGAGGACAATAGTCCGAAAATCCAATTATAATACTAAAAAAAAAAAAAATCAAATAAAACACCTTATAGTAACAAAATTTAAATGTAATCAAATGAATAAACCAATTATGAACAGATAAAAATAAAGCTCTGTAAATTCCGGTGATTTTTTTTAAGATCAAAGATGTAATCTTTCATGGGTCATGAATATAAGGTTTAAAAAAAAAAAACAAGAAATCATCCAGACCATTCTCTTGGCATAGAATCGTAAATAAAAAATACATTTGATTACCCAGAGAAAAAAAAGGTTAGGGAGCAAAAAAAGGTTATTTGTTTTATCACCCGTTTACACACCTTTTCTGTTAGATTTGCTTTGTTTGCAGTAGAAAAAAAAAAAAAAAAAGAATCAAAGAGAAACCAAAACTGGAGATCATAATAATAATAAGCCGTAAAAGACATCAATAATGTAAAGAAATCTATTAGATTAAATCAAAAAGTGAACGTATCACACTATAATAAAATACGGGCTTTTGTCTTTTTTCTTTTTATTGGTTGTCTAAGAAACAAGCTTGAATGAAAACCTTCCTGATTTTGGCTACTACTAAAATGTTGCTCTATAATCACAAGAATCCTCACAGGAACTCCAGAATTACAACGAGTGTTCAGCAGAGAGCATGACTTTAGGAGCTTCATTCAAGCATGAAAAGTCTAAGAATACCAGAGAATGTTATCCAAAAATTGGTGGTTCTTAACCGAGAAAGAAAAAAAAGAAAAAAAAAAAGAAGAAAGAAGAAAGAAGAAATCACACGCACACGCGTGGATGTGTAAATTATTGTTGAATGAAACCTAAAGAAGTAAATCACATTTGCAACATTTTTTTTTTCCTGCTAAAACAATTCATCAACCAAATTAAAAAAATAAACAAATCAATATAATAAAAAAATAAAAAATTTGTCAATTTCGAGAGAAAAAGGTTGAAGTTAAAAACGGAAGGTTTTAGCAGCGATATTTTTGAAATGCCAAAAAACAAAATTAAAAAAAAAAATCCATCCATCTAAAAAAAAGAAAAAATTAGACTAAAAAAAATTATATCCCAATGAAGAGAAAAAAGAAAAAAAAAACATTTGATTAAATATCAGATAAATTCAAAATGAGAAAGAACATTCTGAAGAAGATCGTAAATAGACGGCCGAAACGTTATGTTTTACATACCCAAATAAAAGAGGAGGACACAGTCCGAAAAATCCAAAACAATTTATAGCTGATATAAGAGTTTTTAAATTTCCACGTTTTCAACGCAAATGATAGAAAGCAATTAAAAAGATTTACTGTATCAAAATGTTTTCTATCAAAAAAGATATAAAACTGGCCATCATTTATATAAATAAAATGAAAGAATAAAATGTGCTCCCTTTTTATCAGTCAGCAAAAAACAAAAACATAAAACGGAAGATTTAAAAAAACTAAATCAAACAAGTTTTTTTTTTTTGGTTTGTTTATCAAAGAGAAACGAGAACGAATAAAAGTGAAAGAGTTTTGAAAATAATTATCTTAAATGACAAATTTTTATGATTTTGACGCAGCTAACATAATTAAAATAAAATGATTGTCCCCTAAAGACAATAATATAATAATAAAAAAAATAATTAACAATAATACATCGATTAATATAATAATAATAAAATAATAATAATAATAAAGGGGCGGGGAGGTGATGAATCAAAGATTTATAAGCGCGGCAAAATTTTTTCAACGCTTAAAAATGGTTTGTGGCGCGTAAGTTTTTAAGCAAAACTGAAAAAAAACATAAACAACAAAAACAAAATATATCCTAATATTCTGACACTCCTTATTATCACAAATAATCGCCGGCATCATCAAAACCAGGGATGAAAAGTAAAATATACACAAAAACGAAAAGGATGAGAAAAGACGTTTAGAGAAGAAAACAAACACCTGAACTGAAAAGAAAAAAAACGATTGTCACATTTTACGGTCAGGCTTTGTTTTTTTCAGGCAAAGAATTATATTTAATAAAAATTAGAAAACGAAGAAAACTTAAAAAGAAAAAGGTAGACAGTGAATTGAGGGCGTAAATGATTACAATAGTCTACCGGACAGATGTTATGGCATATGAAATGAAGTCAATGTATATATTTCTTAATGTTCTCAACCTGGGATTAATTTTAATAAAAATCAAACTAAAGAAATCCATAATTTAATGTTAATACCTTAGAAATTTTTAAAAATAAATATTAAGGACAGCATTAATTGATGTTGTATTAAAATGTTATAACGATCACTACGCAACAACTTTCAATCTACGATTATATTAACAAATGACAAAAAAGAAAAAGAGTAGAATAAATAAGAAAGTCGGTATAGATTTTAAGTGTATAACTGATCACTACGCAACAACTTATTTGAATCAACATCAACTAAATTCAGTCTACCGTTTCTCTTTAACAAAAATGATAAAAAGAGACAGAGGAAAAACAAAACAAAACAATTAAAAATAAAGTTGTATAGATTTAAGGTATAACTGAATCACTATGCAACAACTTTGAATCTATACAAAAAGAGGAAAAATCTAGAACAATAAAAAAAATAGGTGATTATAAAAAGAAAAAAAATACAGAAAAATAAAAAAAGATGATGAGGGTGACTGTGAAGAACCACGTTTTAAAGGGGGGGGTTCAGCATCATTTCACACCATAAACATTTTTAGTAAAGTGCAATTAGAAAAGCCATTTTTTAAGTCCTAAAGACTATAACAATACAATATTTTTTATGTCTATTAAAACTGGAAGTCGATGACCAGTACATTTTTTTTCTTTTCTTCTTTGTTTGTTTTATTAAAGAAAACAATTAAGAAGAAAATAAAAAATAAAAAATCTTCAACAGGCGCCTAAAAAATTCAATGTCAATAAATCAGTGCCCAATTATATAAAAAAAAATTAATTAAAAAAAAAAAAGCGTACATGAATGATTTTTTCGTTGTTCTTAAAAATTTTTCCCTCTTTTTTTTTGTTTTTTCCTTGGAATTGCTTACTCTTTTCCGTGGTTTTTTTTCGAAGATCCGTAAAGTTTTGCATATTATATATATATACTCTTAAAAAAAATCTTTGGCCAGGAGAGTAGTGATTTAATTATTAGACTAAATGAAGAGAAAAAAAAATACACATAAAAAAATAAACAGGACTGCTAAGTCATATTTGAAGTGAAAAATGTCACCCCCCATTCTAGGAATGGAAGAAGAAGAGAGAAGTCTGGAGGGAGTATTAATTATGGGAAGGAATTAAAAAAAATCATTAAAGAATGCAAACTGAATTACATTCGTCCATTTTTAAAAATAAAATGTAAGTCGGAAGCCATGGTAACTGTAGATGAATAGTTTCAAAAAAAGATGCAGTCTTAAAATGAATGATGGGGGCCGATTAGAGTAAGATTTAAATAATATATATATATACACGTGTATATATATATATGTTTACACTGATTATATTTACATACATGTATAATATACTGCATATAATACACATGTAATATTATACACACAGTATATATATATACGTATATTAAACATATATAGTTATATTATACACATACATGAGTGCATGTACTATATATATGTTACATATGTGTGTTATAATATATTATATATAGAAAAATTTTTAAAAAATAACAAAAAGAATAGGGTGTGGAATATTATAAGAAAAGAGACAGGCATGCTTTCGGGGGTTGGTACAAGTTTTGTTTTTTTTACGCGGTGTATTTTCCCTAAACTAAACCTTTACACCTGTGTTAGAAGTAAATTTTGAGCCTACAGCAAGAGACAGTGAGTGTGGATCTTGAAAATTTTAGGGAATAAAAATCATAACCTGGCCGCAGCTAGTTACAGAGTTGAAGACGCTTCTCTTCAATCTCTCAACTTCAGCCTTTAATCTTTCATTTCGGCCAGCAACTTCTGGATCTCATCCTGAGGATCCGCTTTCGCAATCCAGGAATCCTCTTCGTTGCTCAGTAATGTCCATCAGGTTTGTAGGTTGTCAGTGCCAGCAAGCCTATTCGTTTTTTCTTTCAGTTTGTGTGTTATCTGCTCAACTTGGGATTCCAATTCTATATTCCTTATCAAACATTCTTTCGATAATTATTCATGCCGAGAGATGCAAACAATGATCGAAAGAATGTTTGATTAAGGAATATATCGAACTTGAATCCCAATTGGAGCAGATACACAACAAAATGAAAGAAAAAACGAATAGGCTTGCTGGCACTGACAACACTAGCAAACCTGATGGACATTACCTGAGCAACGAAGAGGACTTCCTGGATTGCGAAAAGCGGATCCTCAGGGATGAGATCCAGAAGTTGCTGGCCGAAAATGAAAGATTAAAGGCTGAAGTTGAGAGATTGAAGAAGAAGACGTCTTCCAACTCTGTAACCTAGCTGCGGCCAGGTTATGATTTTTATTCCCTAAAATTTTCCAAGATCCACACTCACTTCCTCTCTGCTAGGTCAAAATTTACTTCTAAAAGGTGTAAAGGTTAGTTTAGGGGAAAATACACCCGTAAAAAAAACAACAACTTGTACCCAACCCCCCGAAAGCATGCCTGTCTCTTTTCTTATATATCCCCACACCCTATTCTTTTTTGTTATTTTTTAAAAATTTTCCTATATATATATATATTATACACACATATGTATACATATATATATACATGCACTCATGTATGTGTATAATATACACTATATATGTTTAATATACAGTATATATATATACATGTGTTATAATATATACATGTGTATTATATGCAGTATATATATACATGTATGTATAATATACAGTGTAAACATATATATATACACGTGTATATATATATATTATCTTAAATCTTACCTCCTACCATCAGTTCATTTTAAGACTGCATCTTTTTTTGAAAACTATTCATCTACAGTTACCATGGCATTCCAGACTTACATTTTATTTTAAAAAATGGACCGAAATGTATTCAGTTGCCATTCTTTAATGATTATTTTTTTAATTCCCTTCCCCATAATTAATACTCCCCTCCCAAGACTTCTCTCTTCTTCTTCCCATTCCTAGAATGTTGACATTTTTCAATCTCTAAATATGACTAGCAGTCCTGTTTATTTTTTTATGTTGTATTTTTTTTCTCTTCTTAGTAATAATAATAATAACTAACTCTCGCCAAAGATTTTTTTTAAATATATATATATATATATGCAAAACTTTACGGATCTTCGAAAAAAAAACCAGAAAAGAGAATAAAATTCCAAGGAAAAAACAAAAAAAAGAAAAAACATTTTTAAGAGACAAAACGAAAAAAATCATTCATGTAGCTTTTTTTTTTTTTAATTAATTTTTTTTTATATAATAGGGCACCTGAATTTATTGACATTGAATTTTTTAGGCCCTGTTGAAGATTTTTTATTTTTTATTTTATTTTAAATTGTTTTCTTTTAAAAAAAAAACAAAAGAAAAGAAAAAAAATGTACTGGGTCATCGACTTCCAGTTAATAAGAACATGAAAAATATTGTATTGTTTATAGTCTTTAGGGGACTTAAAAAAATTGCTTTTCTAATTGCACTTTACATAAAAATGTTTATGGTGTGAAAATGATGCTGACACCCCCCCCCCTTTTAAAACGTGGGTTCTTCACAGTCACCCTCCATCATCTTTTTTTATTATTTTTCTGTATTTTTTTTCTTTTTATAAATCACCTATTTTTTTTAAATTCGTTCTTAGATTTTTCCTCTTTTTGTATAGATTCAAAGTTGTTGCATAGTGATTCAGTTATACACTTAAAATCTATACAACTTTATTTTTAATTGTTTTGTTTTGTTTTCCTCTGTCTCTTTTTATCATTTTGTTAAAGAGAAATCGGTAGACTGAATTTAGTTGATGTTGATTCTAAGTTGTTGCGTAGTGATTCAGTTATACACTTAAAATCTATACCACTTTCTTATTTATTCTTAACTCTTTTTCTTTTTTTGTCATTTTGTTAAATATAAATCGGTAGATTGAAAGTTGTTGCGTAGTGATTCAGTTATACACATTTTATACAACATCAATTAATGCTGTCCTTTAATATTATTTTTTTAAATTTCTAAAGGTATTAACATTAAATTATGATTTCTTTAGTTTGATTTTTATTAAAATTAATCCCAGTTGAGAAATTAGAAATATATACATTGGACTTCATTTCATATGCCACTAACATCTGTCCGGTAGACTATTGTAAACATTTACGCCCCTCAATTCACTGTCTACCCTTTTCTTTTTAAAGTTTTCTTCGTTTTCTAATTTTATTAAATATAAATTCTTTGCTAAAAACAAAAGCACTGACCGTAAAATGTGACAATCGTTTTTTTTTCTTCTTCAGTTCAGGTGTTTGTTTTTCTTCTCTTAAAAGTCTTTTCTTCATCCTTTTCGTTTTTGTTTTTTTACTTTTCATCCCTGTTTTGGATGATGCCGGCGATTATTTGTGATAAATAAGGAGTGTAAGAATATTAGGTATATATTTTGTTTATTGTTTGTTTGTTTTTTGTTAGTTTTGCCTTAAAAAACTTACGCGCCACAAAACCATTTCTTAAGCGTTGAAAATTTTGCCGCGCTTAAAATCTTTGATCATCACCTCCCCCCGCCCCCTTTATTATTATTATTATTATTATTATTATTATTATTAATGATTTTATTATTGGTATTATTTTTTATTATTATGATTATTTCTTTAGGGGGACAATATTTTTATTTTTAATTATGTTAGCTGCGTCAAAATCATAAAAATTTGTCATTTAAGATAATTATTTTCAAAACTCTTTCACTTTTATTCGTTCTCGTTTCTCTTTTGATAAACAAACCAAAAAAAAAAAACCTTGTTTGATTTTAGTTTTTTTAAATCTTCCGTTTTAATGTTTTTGTTTTTTGCTGACTGATAAAAAGGAAGGCACATTTTATTCTTTCATTTTATTTATATTAAATGATGGCCAGTTTTATATCTTTTTTTGATATGAAAACATTTTGATACAGTAAATCTTTTTATTTGCTTTCTATCCATTTGCGTTGAAAAACGTGGAAATTTAAAACTCTTATATCAGCTATAAATTGTTTTGATTTTTCGGACTGTTGTCCTCCTCTTTTATTTTGTGGTATGTAAAACATAACGTTTCGGCCGTTCTATTTTACGATCTTCTTCAGAATGTTCTTTTTCTTCATTTTGAGATTTATCTTAATTTCATTTAATCAAATGTTTTTTTTTTTCTTTTTTTTCTTCTTCATTGGGATATAAAATCTTTTTTTATCTAATTTTTTCTTTTATTAGATGGATGGATTTTTTTTTTTAAATTTGTTTTTTGGCATTTCAAAAATATCGTCTGCTAAAACTTCCGTTTTTAACTTCAACTCTTTTTCTCTCGAAATTGACAAATTTTTATTTTTTTTAATTATATTGATTTGTTTATTTTTTTAATTTTGGTTGATGAATGTTTTAGCAGGAAAAAAAAAATGTTGCAAATGTGAATTTACTTCTTTAGGTTTTCATTCAACAAATAATTTACACATCCACGCGTGTGCGTGTGATTTCTTTCTTTCTTTCTTTCTTCTTTTTTTTCTTTCTTTTTTTTCTTTCTCGGTTAAGAACCACCAATTTTTGGATAACATTCTCTGGTATTCTTAGACTTTTCATGCTTGAATGAATGCTCCTAAAGTCATGCTCTATGCTGAACACTCG
>CM042173.1:36220662-36235662 GCA_023376005.1 Doryteuthis pealeii | reverse complement strand
AGAAATTACTAAATTTCTTGTTTTGAATTAGTCCGTGATTAGACTTTTTTTTAACAAAATCATGTCCACTTTTATACCCCCAATATTGGGGCTTTAAATTCTCATAACTTTTGAACCACTGGGGATATTTGCATAATTCAAACAGTTTTGAACTCCATTTACAGAGCTCTATATAATTAATGTGATTAAATAACAATAACCTCAAATTAAAAAAATAAACTGGGAGTGCTAATAAAGTTACCTTGATCTTAGATATATCTACTACCATGTTTATAAATGCCTTTTAATAAAGAAATTATAGCTTAATATTCTTTAAGAGACCTTTTTAAAAATCCCTTTCTACATAGAAACCAATCTTAGTCAAAATCAGGGGGTCTTCCCATAACACCCAAAATTAAATAAGATTAAATTAAGATTACAAAAATGAAATTGAAATTTAGAAAGTCTTTTTTTTTTTTTGTTTTTTGATAAAGATTACTAGTTTCATTTTTTTTTTTTTTTTTTCTTTAATAATTAAAAAAAAATGTTTTTCATAAATAGATTTATTCTTCATATTCACAATTGTCACGAGTTGAACTATTTAATAGAATTAAATTCAGTAATTTGTCTTTAATTGTAGATTATTTCAATTAAAAATTTGATTATATTTTTATAAATCAATACTATCTTAATTTTTATCACATTGGGAAAAAATGCATTTTTTTTATAGGTTCATAATACATTAATTTGTCTTTAAGAGATCAAAGGGTTAAATTTCTTAAACACAATTGACTAAATTTCATTTTAATCTTTTCTATATGATCAGGGTTTTTTAAAAGAAGAAAAAAGATAGCATGTTAGGAAATATAATGACCAATTAACCTCAACTCATTAGAAACAAACAAATATATATATATAACCTCCATTATTGAGGTATTTAAACATTTCTAACAGTGTTTTAACAGTAATTGAAAAGGTTCGCTCTATATCTGCCACTCTCTCTCTCTCTTATATATATATATATTATATATATATATATGCATGCTTTATAAACATTGAGCACTCTTATATTCTTTATAAACCCTACTTATTTGGTTAATTTTTTTATCGACGGTCAAACTTACGACTAACTCAATATTTTATATTCTCCGTTTAGTCACCAACTTTTCACACATATATACTTTTAGATTAATTAAAATTTTACATACACACACACACACACATATATATATATATATATTAAGGATATTAACTTTTAATAAAAATCAACTCTTCATTATTAGTAACTAGAAGTGGCTACCCAGCATCACCTGGGTAGAGGCGGGGGGTGAAAAACTAGTGTATTGATTTGTTTACTTTTGAGATTTACAAATGCTAGACATTTTTAAGTAAAATTTCAATGCTATTTCTGTGTATGTGTGTGTGTGTGCAAACTTTTTGATTAATTAGAATTTTATATGTGTGTGCAAACTTCGATTAATTAAAATATATATATATATATATATATATATAAACTCTTAGATTGATTAAAATTTTATATACAGGGATTATATGAAATTTCTTCTTAGACATTTGTAATGAATAAGGAAGTGAAATATATTTCAGTTGTGTATGGAGGAGGATATATGATATATTCCATTACAAAGAGAATTTCAATTGCGATTCATACACATCCTCATAATTAAAAGTTTGCTGTCTGTCTGAGGAAGTCTCTCAAGAAATTTGTTGAGTCATTTTCACCCAAAAATAATTTTATTAAATATCATTACTATTATCATTAAGGATGTTAATTTCAAATAAAAAATCAACTCTTTTCATTATTAGGAACTCGAAGTGGCTACCCAGCATCACCTGGGTAGAGGCAGGGGGTGGGGGAAAACCCTGGTGTATTGATTTGTTTATTTTTTGAGATTTACACATCTTGGATATTTTTAAGTAGAAGTTCAATGCTATTTCTATGTATATTTTAATTTTTAAATATCTGCAAATATAGATCAGATCTTCATAATTTTTGCACATTAGTGTGTATATATATTAGTTTGTTGTTTTAGTTCCATAGTTTCATCTGGACAGACATACACACCAATTGCCCTTTTATAGACAGATATAGATAGATAGATATACAATTAAACTTTCCATGAATGAAGTGTATTCACTTCCTTCTATTATTATTAGTGAACAAATATTTGTATGACAAATAGATTTTCCCTATCAAACCTCTTTTTTTCTTTCTCTCTCTCTTTTTTCTTTCTTTTTCTCTCTTTCTTTTCTTTCTCTCTCTCTTTTCTTTCTTTCTTTCTCTCTCTTTTCTTTCTTTCTCTCTCTTTTCTTTCTTTCTCTCTCTTTTCTTTCTCTCTCTCTTCTCTCTCTCTCTTTTCTTTCTTTTCTTCTCTTTCTTTTCTTTCTTTTTTCTCTTCTCTTTCTTCTTTCTTTTTCTCTCTCTCTTTCTTCTTTCTTTTTCTCTCTCTCTTTTTTCTTTCTTTTTCTCTCTCTCTTTCTTCTTTCTTTTTCTCTCTTTCTCTCTCCCTATCTCTCTTTCTTTTTTTCTCCTTTCTTTTTCTCTCCCTATCTCTCTTTTTCTCACTCTCCCCACACTCCCTCTCTTTTTTCTCTTCTCTCACTCTCCTCACACACCCTCTTCTCTCTCTTCCTGTTTCTCTCCTCTCTCACTCTTCCTCTTTCTTTCTTTCTCTCTCTCTCTCTCTCTCTCTCTCTCTCTCTTTCGTCTCTCCTCTCTAACACAATCTTTTTTTTTCTCTCTCTCCCCTTTTTCTTTCTCTCTCTCCCCCTTTCTTTCTCTCTCTCTCCCTCTTTCTTTCTCTCTCTCTCCCTCTTTCTCTCTCCCTCTTTCTTCTCTCTCTTTCTCTTTCTTTCTCTCTCCCTCTCTCTTCCCTCTCTCTCTCTTTCTTTTCTTTCTCTCCTCTCTCTTCCCCTCTCTTTCTCTCTCTTCCCTCTCTTTCTCTCTCTTCCCCTTCTTTCTTCTCTCATCACACACACCCTCTCTCTTTCTCTCTCTCTAAGTAAATTTTATTTTAGACTAATAAATGGATGCAAAAAGCTTAATCTTTATTTTGAAATAGTTTTTTTTTTTTTTTTTTTTTCCTAAATTAAATTTTTTTCTAGTGTCTAAAAAATCAAATTATTCAATGCCAAAAAAATTTGTAAATATAATTTTCAGTTATTCATAAAATAAATTTTTCAATGTTTTTTTTTTTTTTTTTAAATTTTTTTAACACATTTAATTTTGTTAGTATTTATGTGTGTTGTTCTCCTTTTAAACATTGATAAATTATACCTTGCACAGAATTAATATTCTGTCTCCTATTATTACAGGTTGGTGTATGGGATGACCTGCCCACGTTAACTGAAAGGGGCTGACGTCTGCTCCAGTCAAATTCAGGGCGGCCATGACACTTGGTTTTGTCTACTGAGTGACCAGTTTCGTCCAGGATGTGAATCATTCGAGCCATACTAACCAGCAGATGTGTAAACAGGGGCCCCCCCAAGCAAGCAAGGTTACAAAAATGTCTAAAAATGTGACAAGTCTTTTCAGATGGGAAATTTGTTTTGGAATTGACCAAGCTCATTCGATGAGAGGGTCATTTGATGAGAGCAGCCACCCAGGGAATCACAAGGGTCCAGGTTCAATACCACTCTGCCAACTCAGTGCATGAACAGTAAAAGTTTTGGATTCTGATCTTTTCAGTAAAGAATCTGGGAGCTAACGATAGGTGTGGCGCTCCACCTCAGCACATTCCAAAATGGAGGAGGAGATTGTTCCTACCCGAAAATAATGTAGAAGGCTTGTCAAGTTCTTTTTTGTTTGTTTGCTTTTTTTTTTAACCCGAGAAAGCTGATGACTGCTTTTTTCTCTGGGGATTAAAAAAAAAAAGAAGTGCATGTTACTCGTCCGAGATACGGGAGAGAAAAAAAACAGACCAAGAATTGTCGGCCATTTTTTGGTTGCAAAGAAATTCAAAGTCGACTTGAGGAAATATTTTCATTCCTTGAGATTTGAGGTTTATTTTATTTTTCTAAATTTTATTTTATTTTATTCATTTTTTTTTTTTTTTTTTTTTCAATAAGAACTTTTTTTTTATTTTAAGTTTAAAAAAAAAAATGGAATAAAATCTATTTATAAAATTGGTTTGTCTTGTTTGAAAAAAAAAAAAAAAAAAAAATTCATAATGTTTATTTATTTATTTATTCTTTTTTTTTTTTAAATAAAATATTTTTGTAAAGAATAAATGAACAGGTTTCAGCAGACGTATACTCTTATGTATAATTTATATTTTTCAGCTACAAGGATTTCTTTTTTTTTTCTTTTTTTCTCCCTGAATATACAAACCTAATCCTAACTTTGACATTGGAGGATTTGATTATAAACAAGTTTGTATTAAAATTGCAAATCGTCGCCAAAATTAAAACGGAAAAATTTGGCTTGGGCATAGATTTCAATGAATTTAATTATTAACACGGACACGGTTTATGTTATTTTTTACTTAAATTAACCGTTCTGTTTTTAACCGTTTTTTATTGGACATTATTTTCCTACAGTGGTCCACAAGAGTACTGATTTTTAAGGGAGATAAATATTTTCCGAGAAGTTAACAAAATACACGGATTATTACACGTTTGATCATCCATACTCAAGAAAACACGCGTCGCCTGTAATATTGAAATAGAAAGTACTTTTTTTTTTTTTCTTTTTTTTATACATGTTTATTAATTCTGATTAGTCTTATCATTCATCTGTTTTATTTTATCTATTTTTTTCCTTAACTCTTTAACATCCTATACCGCCTCATTCCACCAGACTGGAAGTTACATTCATTTTTCTAATCTACCCCAAATGATAGCCTTTGTTTAAATGTAATATTAAACATATTTAGAAGTCTTTGATTTATGGGAAATAACAGGTAACATTAAATGAAAAGACCATTTTTAGCCATTTATTGATAAATCCTTATAGGAATGGGGATCTGGACTTTGTTTAAATGTAATATTAAACATTTAGAAGTCTTTGATTTAAGGGAAATAACAGGAAATAACATTTTTAGACATATTTTGATAAATCCTCATAGAAATGGAGACTCTGGACTTAGGAAATTCTCAACAGGATGTTAAGAGTTAAACACGACTAACAGTTAAAATTTTAGTAAAAAATAACAAATCGTGTCCTTAATAATTAAATTCATTAGAATCTATGCCCAAGCCAAATTTTTCCGTTTTAATTTTAACCCAAGTTTGATTATTAAAAAGGAATTTTTATTTAGTTTACTGTGACCTATTATTAAATATTACAGAACTGATTTAGTATTTAACATTAAAACGGCAGTGACTCCGTTGCTGGTCAGCCAATACTAACAATAAGCCACACCACTGTCTTTATATATCTTATCAATGCCTCACCCCTTATAAGAAAGCCCCAACCCTTTTTATCATGTGTGCTAGAAGGCAGTGACTGAGGATCTTAATGTCTGGTGGTGAGGTTACAGTTCTGGGGAATGTGGAGTACCCCTTCATCATTACTCCCAGGTCCACTCTGGTGGTGTGTGTGTGTGGGGGGGCTGTTAGGGTTCCATCGGTGCAGTAAGAGTAACCCAAAACAACTTTAAACTTTTTTTTTTTTTTTGCTTGCTCCCCAATGATACCTACATCAGAAAAATAAGATCTAATAAAGTTCTACAGGTTACCCTTGCTGTGCTTTTAACCTGGACAAGTGACTAATAAATACGAAGAGAGAAAAAATTTAATTTTTATATTTTTCGGACTGTTGTCCTCATCATTATTGTGCAGAGATGCTGATAAGTACGAGAAAAATCTAAAAGGACACAGTGAAATTGTGTGCATGTGTCTCAGTGGGATTTCTTTCTTACCCGACTATTTCCAGCTTACCTGAAATACATTTCAATATTTTCTTGGAAACGAATTAAACATATAGGGTACAAGGTAAGGGTTAGACAGTTTTAGTTGTTCGTAGATAAAAACTCTACAATTTATTAAGAAACTTTAGTTTGGACCCATCAAATTTCCTGGGGACTCCTTCAAATCAAATACGTGCATCACAGGACGTACTAAATTAAAAATCTATCAGTATCAAGTAAGTTGGGAAGAAGAAGAAAAAATGTTTTCTATGTATGTCCGAATGTAATCTATCTATACATATATAAAGGGCAGTTGTGTGTATGTATGTCCGAATGTAATCTATCTATACATATATAAAAGGCAGTTGTGTGTATGTCCGGAGGAAACTTTGAAAATAAAACGACAAAGTAAATATATATACACATTAAATATCACCAGGGCTTGGTTTTTGAATAAAAATAATAGAGATTTGATTTATATTCGTGAGGATAATTAAAAAATAAAATTTTAATGATAACAGCATGGATTTTTTTTCATTTAATATTTTAGATAGTAGACATGAACATTTCTTTTCAGAGTAGCTGGATCAATGCAAAGTCTATTTTTTTTTTACATAGGGATTTAAACGGGGCATCCCGCGAGGATTCAACTCACGATTCAGTAATAATGGATCTGCGGGACTAACTTGAAAAATCCCCCCCTACAAAGGTGACGCCAGGTAGCTGCTTCTAGTGTATTAATAAGGGTCAGTTTAGCTCAGTCGGTCGAGCATCTGCCAAAGAATCACAAGGTTCTAGGTTCAATACCAGTCTCTGGGAGCTAACGATAGGTGTGGCGCTCCACCTCAGCAAAAACGATCTCCCTGGTCTAGTGCAAGTGAAAAGGGTATAGACTCCCTTGCTGTTTAGCCAATACCAACAATAGGCCACACCACTGTTTATATATATCTTATTATTTACTTAAATATATGTCCCCCTAGCACATATATGATTGCCCTTATGGCAACCCCTTTTTATCATATGGGTGCTAGAAGGTGGTGACTGAGGGTCTACATGTCCTGGGAATGACGTTAAACTCTATCTGATGGTTAGGTTTCAGGTTTGGGGAATGTGGAGCACCCCTTCATCACCATTGCTCCCTGGTCCACTCTGACCCGGAGTGGTAGTACTTGTTAGGGTCCCATCTATGGGTTAAATAGAAAAACATGAGTTGATAAACAAAATTGTATTATGCATTAAGAATGAATTTATTTCAAAACTTTGTTGGCATTAAATGACCCACCGAGGTTGATATGCCATAAAACAAACCAAACTAAAATCTTATCTGATAGTGAGGTTCCAGTTCTAAAGCTCTGGGGAATGTGGAGTTCCTCCCAGGTTCACTTTAAGCCAGAGTAGAAGGTACCTGTTAGGGTCCCATCTATGGGTTAAATAGAACATATTAGTATTATCTGCGTTATTCAGACTATTGTCTTCATCTTTATTGTTAATTGTACAATCTTTCGACCGATATACCCCCCGGCCTTCTTCAGGTATTTCTTGTGGTCAGGAACCTTCTTGTATTCGGGAGCCATCACGGAATTTCGAACCTAACCCTTTATTCTGTCCTCGGGGGGTATCCTGTTCTCATTCCGCTTACCATAGCTGGGGTAGGAGTAGTGTTAATTATTTTTCTATGTTACTGCCGCTGCTCAGGATTGAACCCAGAATCCAGAGAGAAGAAAGCCGGAGGGCATTTAAAATCCTGCAATGTGTGTTATATATCACTAAGAAATAAAGATTTACATAATATATGGTTTTGGTTAATTTGCATACTAGTTTTAACAAAATCGGGTTTAATGAATAATTACTTGGTGTTATTGATCTCTAATATTATTGTTTTATTCTCCAATGTATTAAAATCAATCTTATAAATGATTCTATCAAAATGAGTGTAGTCTTTTTATAAATGTTCTTATTTAATTTCATTAGTCTTTCTAATTTAATATATTTCAATACATTAAAACTTGAATACTTACGACTGGTGGGTGCATATTCTTGCTAGTCTTATTATAATGGAGATTGTGGGTTTGTCTGTAACCGAAAACTATATTACTATACAAGTGACAATTCCTTTCGTTATTTACATCATATTCTCCACGATTTTATTTTTATTTAAACCTCAATTATTAATAAAATTGTTTTATATTACTTACACTGTTGACCATATCTACATAGTAATAATACGCAATTGTATTTATATATACAACAAAATAGTGGTTTACAGTGTGAATGGGAAGGCTAATTTGCATATTGATCTTAAAAAATTGATTTTAATAAATATATGCTTAGTATTATTGATTTCTAATTGTTTAGTTTTGTCTTAATGAATATGTGCAAAAATCTCTTCAATAAATCTTAAAAGAAATCCTTTAACAAGAAGAAATAACTGTAATATTATTCTTTACTTCCTATTTTAACTAAACAGTTTAATTAGGAAAATTTACCAATGAAAGACGGGAGTAATGGAAAATGATGGAAGAGTTAGTTTTAAAGTTGTTCTATTTTTCAATCATACCCCCTCTGTTCAAAATCTTTTTATCTACATTCTTATTCAGTTTCATTAGCCTTTCTGATTTAATATATTTTATTATAAAATTTAACTAAAATACTTGCACCCTACGGAGGGTGCATATTCTTGCTAGTATAAATAAATTCCATTTAGTCAGTCTTGTAAAATCTTCAACTGGTTCATAGGATGAATACTTTGCTATGATTTGATATTAAATCTTTACTAGCAGGACCTGTAGATACACCACAGTATGATAATTTAATTATCACAACATTTGATATGTTTACTTAAGAGCTAATGCTAAATAGTTCAATTTGTAAAAAGTTTAATAATCTTCATTAGCAGGACCTGTGGATATACCACAGTATGATAATTTAATTATTATGTTTGATATATTTACTTAAGAGCTATTGTTAAGTAGTTCAATATGTAAAAAGTATCATAATCTTGAAATAACTCTCTCACTATTTTTTTCTTTCTTTCCTTTTCATCTCTTCCTTATATTTGAAGCAGTGTTATTGCTTCCACATGCTCACCCCCTCCCCTATCTTTCTCCTACTCTCTTTCCTTTTCTGTGTAGCATGTCCTTTTTCTATATAATAAAGACGGAATAGTCCATTATTTAAGCTGAGGTGATGACACTTATAAGAAATGATTTGGAGGATTTACATTTTTGCATTTCATCTTGGTCAATTTGGACGGTCTCATGTTTAACCAAGGGGGGTTGCAAGATGATAACAGTTGGAAGATTAAAGAACAAGCTTATTAATATATCTTTATTGATATTGAGTCGTAGGAAATGGACTCGTTGATGTGAGTTCAAATCCTGGACGAGGCTTTGTGTATTTCACATAATGGTAATATCCGCTGATAGTGTATCCAGAACAAAGGAGATCAAAGCTACTGCAACAATTACCGGGGTATTTCCCTCAGCATAGTTGGAAAAGTGTTTGCTCGTGTTATACTGGCTCATCTACAGACCCTCGAATCCCGAATCTATCCAGAGTCACAGTGTGGCTTCCGAGCAAACCGGTCAACTGTTGACATGATCTTCTCGCTATGCCAGCTGCAGGAGAAATACCAGGAGCAGCAGATGCCACTCTACACTGCATTCATAGACCTAATGAAGGCATTCGATCTGGTCAGCCCAAGCGGACTTTTTAAATTGCTACAGAAGATAGGCTGCCTGCCCAGACTTCTTGGGATCATTAGCTCCTTTTATGAAAACATGCACAGCACAGTTTGTTTTAATGGTGCAACATCTGAGGCATTCCCAGTCAGCAGTGGAGTAAAGCAAGGCTATGTCCTTGCACCTACACTGTTCAGGATATTTTTCTCCAATATGCCTTCAAGGACTGCAGCGAGGGAGTCTACATACACACCAGAGCTGATGGCAACATCGCTCGACTTAGAACCAAGACCAAAGTCACGAAGGTCCTCATACGGGAAATGCTATTTGCCGATGTTCCAGCCTTAATGTCGCACACTGAGCACGGCCTGCAACAGCTTGTCAGTCGACTCACGCATGCTTGCGAGGAGTTTGGACTAACCATAAGTCTAAATAAGACATAAGTCATGGCACAAAATGCAGACATCCTCCTGAACATTGTCATCAATGGGTATAATCTGGTGTTGTATTCTGGGGTTTTCACAGTACCAAATCTATATAACGTTGTATACCCTTCTTACTTCTTACTTCTAGTCGTCTTTCTTCTGAGCTGGGGTTGTTATTTTGATAGTCACCGGGTAGCAATTTTAAATTACCCAAATTTCTTCATCAGGCTCCATTTTGTTTCCAAAATTCAAAATTATAAAAAAATTTGAAAAAAAAAAAAAAAAATTTTTTTAAATTAAAAAAAAAAATATTTAAAAAAAAAATGTCATAAAATATAAGAAAAAGTTCTTAGCAACATAAATTTCGGTAATTTATGAGGAAGTGCGTCCCAGTCTCCTGCCTCAAGAGTTGCTGCCCGGTGACTATTAAAATAACGACCCAGCTCAGTCTATTCAAAACTATCCATCTATCTATCTATGCTGCATAATGGGGTTTTCACTAAACCAAATCTGCATATAACGTTGTATACCCTTCTTACTTCTTACTTCTAGTCGTCTTTTCTTCTGGCCGGCTTTGGTTCTATCTTCTAGCATCTTGGTCTGGTATATCTTCTAAGGTCTGGTCTTCTATTTGGGAGTTCGGGTCTGGTTTCTGTTAGGGATCACTCCTTATCAGAAGCCCTGTGTCATTGTTAGTTTTTAGGTAATAAACACAAGACTTCGATTTACGTTGATGTTACTTTATTTGTAAATCCCCAAACCAGACAATCTGCGTAGATGACAGGAAGCGCATAGAAATGCGACTTACACCTTAGATCTCCTAACTGCTAACTGACTTAAACTTACTATATTCTTAAACCGGAAGAGGGTCTTCTATGGGGATTCCGGTTCTCACGATCCATCCCCGAAAGGCAAGGTGAGAGCGAGGTCAAGTGCTGTCACTCACCCTCAAGGCCATCAGTTGCACTGATCGCCATTATGATTTCTACGCTACCTTAAAAAAACTATTAGGGATCCAATAATTATGTAACACTGGAAGCAGTGGAGAGCTTCTAGTATCTTGGGTCCACCATTGCCAACTCAGTCTCAACTGACAGCGAAGTCAACAGCAGAATCGCCAGAGCTGAGACAGTTATGACCAAACTGAGCCAGAGAGTCCAGGACAATGCTAGCCTTACAAAGAGAACCAAACTGCGCGTCTACAAAGCATGCGTTATCAGTACACTCCTCTACAGTAGCGAAGCCTGGATCACGTACTCATGCCACAAGAGAAAACTGGAAAATTTCCACCTCAGATGCCTACGCTGCATCCTAGGCATACGTTGGCAGGACAAAGTGCCAAACACAGAAGTGCTGGAATGAGCAAACATCATCTGCGAGAGGCACCTATGTTGGCTTGGCCACGTCAGGAGGATGGACAAAGGCTGCATCCCCAAAGACCTACTGTATGGCAAATTAGCGGAGGGCACCCGACCAGTAGGTAGACCACGCCTGCGCTTTAGGGATGTCTGTAAGAGGGACATGAAGACATGGCGCATTAACACTAACACATAGGAGACTTGTTCAGACGACCATGCTACTTGGCGACTCCTCGTCAAAAAAGAGGAGAAAGAAGCCGCCATGGAAAAGAGAGCCAAAAGGAAGGAGAGACAACAGAAGCTCCAGCAAGCATCACTGTTTGTTTGCAGGTACTGCTCCAGAGACTGTCATTCAAGAATTGGTCTGTTCAGCCACTCACGTGGTTGCAGATAAAAAAAATGGACACTACGCCATTGTCTTTAGTAGATGGATGGATGCCAACAAAAATATCCACTGGAAAGTTACGTATTCAACTATTCTCCCTCTAAAACCTGTTGACTTATTTTTTTGTGTATTTATTTAAAAATTTGTGACAGTCAGTTCTCTTCAATGCCAGCTTTTCCCAGTTGTCAGGATTTATTTTTATTTTTACAATGTTTTTTTTAAACAATCCTTATACCTCTTGCAAGGCTTATGCTGTGGCCTTTTGCCATCACGCAGCTGACCGTAAAAGAGTTGCTTTGGCATTCTAGCATCACTCATATGTACAACATGACCTGTCCATCATATTTGGGCCGTTATTATAAGAGTTTCAATGCTTGTGCATCCTGCCCTTATAAGGACTTCTGTGTTAGGTGTGTTGGAATTTCACTTGATGTTTAGAATGCATCTCAAACATTTCTGATGAAAGTGTTCAAGAATTTTCAAATGTCTTTGAAACAATGTCCATGTTTCTGAGGAATACAATAGAACACTCAATACATAGGACCTATAAACCTTCAATTTTGTTTTATGGGTGTAATAAACAGGGTTAGTATGAGGCGTATGGTGACGAGGAAAAAACAATAACACAGATTTTAAGTTTCAAAATTGTGTTGGAAAAAGGAATATGAAAAGCGAGGAAAAGATAGAAATGAATTTAAAGAATAATTTTGGTGATAGTTGTGTCTTGGATAATAAAGTCAGTGAATGGCCAAGTCAGTTGTAGTGGAGGTGGAGAAGTGGGCAGATGGACCAGTGGTAGTGGTTAGGTATTGATTAGGTGGGCAGTCTTGTATTTTTAGTAGTCATTAGCGGTTGGTATCGTGTATCAGTCAGTGTAGTCTTGTTGTAGGCAGAATTTTGTGGTTTGGTATTCTGAAGTCGATAGCTGGTTGTATTGTGTATGATAGTTGGCGTAAATTTGGTATCGCTGAACGATGTGGAATTGTTTGTTTGTTGACTGCCTGTGAGGTCAGATTAAGGTAGAAGTAGGTGAGGATATAAGTCGGGCGCCTGTGATGTGGTCTGCGTGTGTCGCTGGTTTAGTCTGCTGTTGGCTTTTCAAAGCCGATTTTATATAGGTGTAATAATATCCTTGCTTGATGGTCACGTGGCACCAAATGTAATATGATGTTGTTGCGGCGTCGAATCTAACGCGATGGGTGTTCTTTGACCCACAGGAAAGTTGAAGTGCTTGTTCCGGGCTGTACCTGAAAATGACCAAATTCACCAATGTTGTTCCACAATTAACACAAACACGTTTTTAACAATAAAAGACCTTTATTAATCATACAGTGATTAAAAATCATGTACAACCACAAAGGGTATCGAGTTGAAGTTGAGTCGTATTTTGTGGACTGACTGGCGATATATGCTGGGTTCTGATTCAAATTCAGGACTCTGAAAGTAAGCGAATATCAACCAATGTGACAACCACACAGCAAAGAACCTTCGCTGTCATGTAGGCCGTGGACCAACTGGCATGAGATGGAGTTTATCACACTGCTAGGTTAAGTAGTTTGTCCAATCTGTCAAGTACGCAGCTTGTCCGATCTGCCGCTCATCGTCAAATCCTGGCGAACCCAGCTTCGGCCACCTCTGTGGTCCACTAAGCAAACCATGATCTAGGAAACATACTCTTGACAAAATCACCCTAGAATCCTCGCGTGTGACAACCTGCTCTTGTTCTAGAGCCCGACTTATACCGTATCTCTGTAGAATGGTTTTGGTCCATAACCCCTTCGCAACTAAGCCATAGCTAGGCGCTCTCGAATTTCGCGCCAGACTAATAGTCGCAAATTGCCGTCCGGACCAATGGCCCTACGTGTAAACATCAGGTGTCACCAAAAACCCACCATCGCCCCACACGCGGTGCTTGCATATTGATCTCATTACGTTACGGGCAACTCCGCAAATCACCTTGGCTTACCCCTTTGCGGTAGTTACTATCCATACCAGTCTGAGCGACAACGAATCCTACTTCAATGATCGATGAGAGGGGGTCAACAATGTCTCCACCCCAGTTTCTTAATGGTGAGGCACCTGAGATATTTTTATTTATGTATAAATGTCTTGTTCAGTTGGCTATGATAATTGTCCCAGTAAATATGACCTAAGGACCACCCGGGCGACATATGAGTTGATCAACATTTTTAAAGATTCTAGATCTTTAAACTGTCTATTTGCCTAAACTAAATGCTCTATATTCTTAATCACACTACCCACCACCAAAAGGAACCAAAATTAGATATAAGATATCGTCAGCAGCCATTCCTTTTTCATCAAACTGATTTTGCTTAGCCTCGCCATTCTCTTCAGAAATTCCCCTTCTTACTAACAATTACTTTCCTAATCCTTGTATTCGACGACCGCTTACAAGTCCAAATTCCGATAACTATATCATATCTATACTGCGAAAAACATCTCGTATAGCATACTATATAACAATCAAAATGAATCTACTATGCGTGAGTTCCACCCGGCCCGAACCGCCCAAGATCTATGATGCTGACTAACCCGCGATTTAGATTACCTGGCCGATAGCGTACCAGCATCTGCCAAACCCAACACAATTTTCTCTATTTTTCATGTCATTTCCACTATCCCTGCGTTTTTCTGTCTATTTTATCTCGACTCTCTTCCAGGTCCACTCCTGTCTAACCTCCGGACACTGACCCTGTCACTCCTCTAGGTCGCACGAACCCGGATAAATACACGGCGGCACAGCAACGACCGACCAGCACTTCGCTGATCGCATCAGATTCCGCATAACATCGGAAACCCATATGACTCCACGCATAACACTGCCTCTCCTCTACGCTCCCAGCCCTACATGCATATAACACTCCACAGTACGTAACCACCACCCGTAATCTATTCTTAGTATACTTCAACCAGCCCCCGACTAATCCATAGTCCCATCCATAGTGACTAACTACACTGCCCTGATCAGCACATACATGAATATAGTACCTCGACGACGCTACCGCTACACGTCATAATCCTCTACAAACTGATCGTGACGCGATACATCATGCTTCCTGCACACGCATGGCCTCTACCTTTACTCAGCCCAACCCAATACCCCTCGCATCACTCATCAAGTATCCTCTGTCTAACTAAAGACATCAATCAATTGCCGTGCCATGTTTCTATATCATTATTTTCAGCACAATTTTCTTTGTGCTTGTTAGTACAGTAATTTTAAAATTTTATCAGTGTTGACTTACCACACCACTGACTTTAGTCTACTCTAATCGTATATGTCGC
>CM042173.1:36170710-36220562 GCA_023376005.1 Doryteuthis pealeii | reverse complement strand
GAGAGAGATCCATTTGTTCCAACTGATATTTGTGAGAGTAATGTCTCATGAGGAAATAAATTAACAATTTTTGCAAGTTTTTATGGGTAATGGAAGGTTTGGGGGTAAAAAAAATGCTGAATTTTAATTCTTATTTAATTTCAGATACAATTTTCTTAAGTAGGGGAATAATCCCATCAAATTAATTTTTCACATTTTTTCAACCGCTGCCCCTGTTCTTATTCTACCCCGCCTCCAATTATTAGCTTTTCCATATATATATTATATATATTATATATATATATATATTAATTATTAATTTATATATATATTTATATATATATAATATATATATATATATAATATATATAGATAAATGTCTAATGATGTCTAATGCTGCCTTTTCCACCATATGTAACATTGACGGAATGGAGAGCTTCCTCATAAAATCACAATTGCGCTGGGCTGGGCTGGTCATGTTTTGCGAATGCATGATGACAGAATACCAAAGATTCTGACAGTGGTAAAAGAAACGTGGGTCGACCATTGCTCAGGTTTAAGGACAAGTTGAAAAGTAACCTCTCAGCTGCAAATATAGATTACGCTACTTTTGAGAGCACAGCACTCGATCGTAGAATGTGGAGGACTTTGTGTTGCAATGGTATTAAGGATTTTGCAGCATCGGAGGTCACGAAGCTGTGTCAAGCTAGAGAAAGGACTAGAGTATTGGCTAGTGTCCCAGCAATACATTCAAATAATGCACACACTTGTTCCATCTGTGGACGTCTTTGAAAGTCATTAGCAGGGCTGAAATGTCACCAGCGATTAACACACAAGGTTAGATGAAAGAGGTTGTCGGAACCTCATACGTCGAAATCGACGGGAGAGTCCATCATATACTTGCAACAGGTGAAAAACGGTTAACTAACTTTACACATTATTTCATTAATTATTAAAAAACAAAAAACAAATTTTTTTTGTACAACCCCTCCCCCCCCAAAAAAAAAACTTTTTATGGCGGAAAGTCTAATCTTATTATAATGGAGATTCAGTATCAGTCTATCTGTAACCGAAACTACGTCACAGCTTATGTCACACATCCTCGAAAATTGGTGTCAGTTTATCAATGAATATTTAATCTATAGTCAAAATCATTAATACATGGTGTTATATATATCACAGCAGTACCCCTACGGTGGGACCAACCGAGACTTACCTCGGCTGCTGCTGATACTATACTCACCCTGTCCCACCCCTGCCGCTGCTGCTGTTACCCCAAAACCAAAAGTACAGAATAAAGCCCTTGTATCTGACACACGTGTTTGTTAGCCTCTCACTTTCAATATCACTCATTTACTATTGTCTGACCGCCCTGTCGGTAGGGCGTTAGAATGCACCGACTGCACCTCTGCAGAGGGGTAAGACTCCTTCAATGATGCCACCTGTTGGCCGTGGGTGACGACCCGTGATACTTAAGGATAGAACCCAGGTGGATGAGCAGTTCATGACTTGCAATACTCCACTTTGGCCCTATCTTGGGCTAGACGAGCGGTCGGAGAGGCCCCCTCCGATCAATCAGCTGGTCACGTCAAGCCCTAGCATCTATATGATTTTCCCAACCCTATTGCCCTTATGGCAACCTCCAACCCCTTTTTATCATATGGGTGCTAGAAGGCTGTGGCTGAGGGTCTACATGTCCTGGGAATGATGTTAAACTCTATCTGATGGTGAGGTTCCAGTTTTGGAGGTTTGGGGAATGTGGAGCACCCCTTCATCACCATTGCTCCCAGTTCCACTCTGACCCGAAGTGGTAGTACCTGTTAGGGTCCCATCTATGGGTTAAATAGAAAGACATGAGTTGATAAACAAAATTGTATTATGCATTAAGAATGAATTTATTTCACAACTTTGTCGGCATTAAATGACCCACCGAGGTTGATATGCCGTAAAACAAAACAGACCAAACGAAACCTATTGTCTGAGCATACTAAACATGGAATAAGATATAATAGAACAAAGAAAAAAACTTTCCTTTTCTTTCTCTTTTTATAAAACCAGTAGATTTTCTCCTCTTTAAACACACACACATAAAAACTTTATAGATGATGATGATGATGATGATGATGATATTTGTGGAATGTGACGATTAAGACCTCACAATCCACAGACACACCCCCCCACCATAAAAATAGACAATTGCATTTATCTATTAGAAATACAAAACCTCCACAGTCTAGCAGCTTTACCCCATTCCAAGGAAAGGCTAGGAGAGTAAACCCTCAAAACAAATCCGGAGCCGGAACTGGAGTCCCTAAAGGTGATATGATGCTGAAATCCAGTGCTACCCATCAACTCCTGTGACACTACCGTGGCCAAACTGCATTGGTTCCTTACCTTTTCTTTGGATAACAATGGTAGAGTTGAAAGGGAGGATTTGCTGCTTGGGCAACAGCTCGTCCTCCATATGAACCCGCTCGGGCTACGTAGTTCCACACATAAAAAAAACATGGACAAGACTCTCGTAGACGGAAGGATGCCAACATACATTAAAAATAAAAAAAGAATTTCTTATCAAGGACCGGAAGTTTTTGATACACTGACCCGGAAGTGTTTGAATAATTGACTCAGAGAAATAATCTGACGGAAAAGCCAAGATTTTTTTTTTAATATTGAAATGTGACATTTTCGGAAATTCAAATAAATATCAAAACGTAGTTGTTTCCGCTTTTTATTTTTCTCATTTCCACAAATAAAATTCATTTCAGCATTTTCTCCCATATTTTGTGATTGGTTTATAGCAGTGGTTCCCAACCATTTTAGTACCATGCCCCACTTTTTTTTATCACAAATTTCGTCATGTCTCCCACCCGTTAATTGTTTAGTATGATAAAACAATATCAGTTTTGAAGAAGTATAACATAAAAAATTATATCTTTCAAATAAAACTAAAGGGTTTAACTTCAAATTTAATCAAATAAAATCCATTTTTATAATGTGTATAATTGCGGGGGAGGGTAACAGATGAAGAACTGCAAAGTTAAACAAGTCAGAAGCCATGCATATAGCTGGTTCCAGATGCACAATAACATTAGTGGGTGAACACTTGACTAGATTGCACAAGCTGTTGTGCTCAGCTAGGGTGTTAAGGACAATTTTACCTTATAAATTTATAATTTTTACCCATATAGGGTAAAAATTTAAAAAATGTTGATATTAGTATATTTTTCATATTGCTCCCCTATTATTATTGAATTGCCCCCAGTGAGGCATAGGCCCCCGTTGGGAATCACTGGTTTATAGGCTTCGGGTTATAGAGAGTAAAGCTAAATTAACCGCATGTTCCCAGGGGATCGTCCCCACAGGCTGTGGCTGGCCCCTCGTCTAAAAGGGTCAGGGCTGAATTTATTGCTCGTTGCCTGTGGCGACCACACATTTTTTGCACTAGCTATCGTACGAGCTTCGGTTTATGCGTGGCTCCCCAATTCAACCCTTTGCCTACTTTAAACCGCCCACCGCGGCCCTCCCTCCACACTGAAGCAAAATACAAAACCTGATGGTTATTTCATAATTGAGCAGAATACCCAGAAGAGTCCTGAGGAGACTTGCTGTCACTCAAACTCCAGTGAAATACCATCAGCTAATGCTGATGTGAAAACTCAAAATGAATAATAATAAAAGGACTTTATTTGAATAGAATGAGTTCTGAGGTGAATAGATAGTGAACTTTTAAATATCTCATCATACAAGAGATAATATTAGATTACGTATTTAAAAAAAAACAAACCCATTGGTATTAATGCACAATAGCACGCAACTTCTAAATTAGTGAAGTGTGTAACCTACCCCCCTTCCTCGGTATAGAACCCTTCCAAATACCTTCAGTAACCCTTCGGTAACCCCTTTTCTTATTGTTTGTTTTATACGAGGCGTGGTAAAAATAATATCGAGACTGAAGGTGTATTTTTACACCAAAACAAAAATGAACACTGAATGAAATTAATTTTGTCCCAAAACTACAGAACTACAAAAATGGACTGTTTAAAAATAAATAAATTAAAATATGAATAAAAATAATAAAATAAAAATAAGTAAAATAATAAATAAATAAATGAGGTGATAAATAAATAAAATAAATAAATATTTATTTATTTTATTTATTTATTTATTATCTTATTTATTTATTATTTTATCTATTTATTTTATTATTTTTATTCATTTTTTAATTTATTTATTTATTATTTTATTTATTTATTTATTGTTTTATTCATTTTTATTTGATATTTTATCTATTGTTTTATTTATTTATTTATTTATCTATTCCTTATTTTATTCATTTATTTATTATTTTATTTATTTATTTATTATTTTAATTATTTATTTGTCATTCATTTTTATTTATTATTTTTTATTTTTTTATTCATTTTTATTTATTATTTTATTTATTTATTTTTATTCATTTTTATTTATTATTTTATTTATTTATTTATTATTCATTTTTATTTATTTATTTTATTTATTTATCTTTTATTCATTTTTATTTATCTTTTATTCATTTTTATTTATTATTTTATTTATTTATTATTTTATTTATTTATTATTTTATTTATTTATTATTACTAATATTATTATTACTACTACTACTACTACTACTAATCTGAAATCAAGAAATATCGTTAAATACTCGGCAAAATTACCAGCGAATAGTAATTTTCAGTTTATTTCAATATTGGACTTTATAAGTTTTTTTTTAAATAATCTCAAGTCGGTATATCATGAATACAAGGGCAATTTTTTTCCATAACATCGGAGTGCACCGGTGATATATTTTGTTGCTATGGATGGCCAGCAATGTAAAAATTAAAATAGCTAAATAATAATAAACCGATCTCAAATGAAAGCAAAGTTATACAAAATACTTTAGAAGGAAAATAAATATATTATGAACAGGATTTATATAAATTTTCCTATTTAGTAATATTTGAGTATATCTAGGTGTGTGTATTTAGTAGTAATTATTATTTATTTAACTATTTTAATTCTTACATTGCTGGCCATCCATAGCAACAAAATGTATCAGTGGTGTAAAAAAAAATATCCAAAAATCATTTTTTAGTTTTTATTTTCATTTTATTTTCTGATTTTCAATACTTATTTACTACCAGATTCATTAAAGTTTTTTTTTACTTCTATTCACACTTTCGGTCTTATGTCTTTTTATTTTATGCAGAAAATAGTATCAATCACCCCATATATGCCAGACCGATATTTTGCGCCCCAAAACAGGGGGGGGGGGGTCGAAGTTAAGTGACCTGAAAAAAATCAGAAAGTTTTGAAATAAAATAACTAATGCATTATAAAATTCATTCATTGATAAATCAACACTGAAAATTTCATTAATATCAGATAATTCTCTGATTTTTGGTAATTTTTTTCAATATATTAACATTATATTGAAAAAATACGGATTTTTCGACGAATTGGGTATACCTAATTATTATCATTCATAATTTAAAATATTGTGCCGTTTCTAACGTCTTTGCATACAAAAGATGCAGGGTAGTTTGGGTTTCAGCCTGCACATTTGGTTGTATGTAGGGGGGTGCATATGACACTCTCGACACCCCGGAAAGTAGATTGTTAACAAAACAGGATTAATTTGACCCTCGTAGACGAACACACGTACACATAACTTTATTCAATAAGTTATTGAATATACGTTTTATTTATTTATTCATTTATTTGTCCATTTTATTTTATCTTATTTTATTTTACTCAGTGAGTAAAAAATAAAATGGAATAAAATAAATCAATAAATAATAACAATAAAAAATAATAATGAAATAAAAATAAAAGTAAAAAAATAAATAATTGCAATAGATAAAAAATAAATAAAATAATTAAAAAATAATAGAAAATAAAAATAAATAATAACAATAAATAAAAAATAAAATAAAATAAAATAATAAAAACATAAAAAAAATAGTTGGGTAATTATTTTTTTGATAATGTTTTTATTGTTTTTTGTCGTGAATCGACAAAATAATTAGAATTTTTATTTCATTTTTTAAATTTTAAATTCTAAATTTTTTAATTTTATTTTTTATACACGGTCCCAAAAAATCGTTTAAGATTTTTTTTTAAAAAGCGGCCTAAAGTTGTTTTTGTTGTTTTTTAGGAAGCTTTCATTCATTTTTAATGACCTGTTAAATGTTTTTTGTACCTCAATTCAACTTCTGTGAATTGGAAAAAAAAAAAAAAAACCGAAACACGAAAAACGAAATTTTTCATTTTTTTTCTTCTAATTAATAAAATTTTGCCATTTAACCATCTTTACTGCACCAACAACTGCCGCTTCGTCAAGATCGTCCCTGGGGCAAGGTATCTCTGCAACACCCAAAAGCGAAGGCCTAAAAAAACACGGGGGTCATTATCTTTCTAAATAGATACCTCATTTTAATTTAGGCACATGCAGAATAGCGCGCAAGAAATAATCGCATTTTACGTATAAAAATAGAATTAGATTACGGAAACTCTCGAAGTACCCTGACCTAACCCAAAACTAATCCTAACTCTTATCCTTACTCTAAATCTAGCGTCTCAAAGGTTTGGGTATTTCCGTGAAATGTAATGAAATGTAAATGCTTTTTATACGTAATCTAATATTATCTCTTGCGCATTATTCTGGATTAGTACCTTATTTTTTTTACACAAATTCAAATGTTGAAAATAAATAGGTGAATAAATAAATAAAATAAAACACAAGTTTTGTTTGTTTTTCTAACAAAAAAAAAAAAAAAAACGAAATCACTTTTTTAAAAAAAGGGAGAAAACTCTTGAGATTAAAAAAAATCCACTTTGAATTGGCAAAATTCCATTTTGTTTTTCAGTTTTTCAATTTTAGAAAGCCAAAACTAATGGTAATCATTGAATGAAGAGGTGTCACCCTCTCTTTTGTCTCAGGAAGGGGGGGAAGGGTGGAAGGTATGATGGATAGAAGACAAAACCTTGACTGGGGTGCGGGTATCTCTCACAAAAAAAAAAAAAAAGTAGAACGTTATATTTTGTCTATATGGTGGTATTTAGGGTATGGGCTGTTTTGATGTCAATATTTAATAAAAGTGTTCAAAACATTTAAAAGACCATAAAACAATCAAGCACATGGCATAGAAGACAAAACTCTTGATTAAACAAACAAAATTGTATTAACAAAATGTATACAAAAAAGGTAGCATCGAATACTGGGCAAGGTTCAGCCAAAAGTTCTTTTTTAAAGTTAAATTCCAGGTAGGCTCTGCGAGGCTCCATTCGATAATTTTTCTTATTAGGCCGGAACACCTCTGATTGGTTGAATTTTACGAATTTTATTTTAAAATTTTATTTTTACTAAGGTGCGCAATCCCCATGTGCAAACTACCTATTTTTGTCATTCGACTTCTGTTCGTTTAAGCAAGAACTTCCGGCTCGCCACATCTACATGGGGTGACAAAACTTGTTACAGAATAGAAATGACACCCCTCAGGGAATAGAATGGACTGTTTCTATTTGAATATAATTATTGAAGGTGTCAGTCTTGGGGCACGTCTTTCCTAGCTGCTCTCTGCGACTGGGCAAATAAATCTTGAGATCCCAGAGAGCCGTCCCCCAGGTTGTACCTGCGCTCTCAATTTAGAGGGTTAGAGCTGGGTTAATTGCTTGGTGCCTGAGGTGCCTCAAAAGGGATCCACGCATTTTTTTTTTATCTCGCCATTGCCATGAGCTTTGGTTTGTGTGTGGCTTCCCATTGTAAGGTTCAAAGTTATAATAAGTTGAAGAAAACAAATCCGACACAAATGTTAAATACACAAAAGGACTTTACTACAAGCACATGGAAATGATACATATAACAGAAATACAAAGACCGCCTTGTCGTCTGGGGCATTAGAATGCACCAACTGCACCTCTGCAGAGGGGTAAGACTCTCCCAATGGGGCCACCTGTTGGCTGTGGGTGGCGACCCATGATGCTTAAGGATAGAGCCCAGGTGGATGAGCAGTTCATGACATGCAATACTCCACTTTGGCCCTATCTTGGGCTAGACGGGCGGTCGGAGAGGCCCCCTACGATCAATCAGCTGGTCACATCAAGCCCTAGCACCTATATGATTTTCCCAACCCTATTGCCCTTATGGCAAGCCCCAACCTCTTTTTATCATATGGGTGCTAGAAGGCGGTGGCTGAGGGTCTACATGTCCTGGGAATGACGTTAAACTCTATCTGATGGTGAGGTTCTAGTTTTGGAGGTTTGGGGAATGTGGAGCACCCCTTCATCACCATTGCTCCCTGGTCCACTCTGACCCGGCGTGGTAGTACCTGTTAGGGTCCATCTATGGGTTAAATAGAAAAATGTATTTATAAAAAATTGTATTATCCATTAAGAATTGATTTATTTCAAAACTTTATTGGCATTAAATGACCCACTGAGGTTGATATGCTGTAAAAAAACAAACCAAACCAAACCAACCATCATGATGTTCTGGTTAGCAAGCTAGTCTCGCAGATTCATTACTACAGAATATCAAGTTCAATCTTCACTAAATGCCTCAGGTGCTGTCGTTAGCATGAATACTAGGTCACCAGATTAGACTTGTTTATTCATCATCATCATCGTTGTCATCATCAAGTCATGCTGACAGTACGGATCTCCATGATTATTCCTTGACACCTGTTTTTTTTGGCCATCACTCCTAGCAGTGTAAGAAATCTGAGGTAGGGGTTATCGTCCTTGTCTACGAGCCTCGCTTGCAAACCAACCAATCACAGGCCAGCATACTTTGGCGGCAAGCCAAAGAGACACATTCTTTCTCTTTCTGATCCAACAGCAGTGGAGTCGGACATCAAAAAAGGGCGTCTCTTATATCCAGCAGAACGACCAGATTAGCTGTAGCAAGTGACTCCGATAATTCACCTACCTCAGGATTTCAGCTAAGTGGACTCTTATTCAATATAACATTCCCGCAGACAAACCAAAGTTTAGTATTATCTGTGTCATTCGGACTATTGTCCCCACCTTCATTGTTATTTGTACAACGTTTCAGCCGATATACCCTCCGGCCTTCTTCAGGTATTTCTTGTCGGACTCGGGAACCTTCTCGGACTCGGGAACCTTCTTTTCAAACTCGGGAACTTTCTTGTCGTATTGGACACATGGCCGAGTGGATTAGGCAGTTAGGTTAAAACAGTTCTAAGTGACAGTTATCTCTGGTACCCGAGTTCAATCCTGAGTGAAAGCAGTTAGAAAAATAATTAATTAACACAACTCCTACCCCAGCTATGGTTAGCGGAATGAGAACAGGATACCCTCGTGGATTAAATAAAGGGTTAGGTTCAAAGTTCCGTGATGGCTCCCGAATACGACAAGAAAGTTCCCGAGTTCGAAAAGAAGGTTCCCGAGTCCGAGAAGGTTCCCAAGTCCGACAAGAAATACCTGAAAAGGCCGGAGGATATATCGGCCGAAATGTTGTACAAATAACAATGAAGATGGGGACAATAGTCCGAATAACACAGATAATACTAATCTTCAAGCCTCATTTCAAACATTCTGAGAAATAGTAAACCAAAGTTTGCAACAATTTGTTATGTATGTCAGTAAGACACGTCTATTCCTATTCTATGTTTGTGTTTGTTTTACTTCTTTAACTCTAACTTGTCTGTCACCACTCGTGGTCTAAATCACCACAGCAGGTCTTCTGCACAGCATCCAGTATCTGCGCAGAACTGATCGATGTAATTTTTTGCTGGCAGACACACACTGGTGTGTCCATGTGTAGATACTTATAGGAGAACACCACTTATAAGCTCGTTCTTTCTTTTCCAGCAGTGTCCACCATGTCTTGTCTTACCCAGATTACGGGTCATTTAAATGCTGATTTCCTACTGGTGCTACACAATCTTCCTACTAATTTCCTGCCCTGTCTGATGAGACTTTAGAGGAGTAACCCCTCCCCCCCCAAATGTTGCCAACCTGTTGGCCATGGTTGGTGACCCGTGATGACAAAAATGGAAGCCTTGTAGATTCAGTCCATGACATGCAACACTCAACTTTGGCCCATCTAGCCTAAGTAAGGGCCAAAGTGGAGTGTTGCATGTCATGGACTGCTCAGGAAAGTTCTGTGAGATTAACCCTCTTACCTTGATTGGAGGAGCCTCTCCAAACGCCCATCTAGCCTAAGTAAGGGCCAAAGTGAGTGTTGCATGTCATGGACTGCTCATCTACCAAGGTTCCATTTTTTCATCACGGGTCACCAACCATGGCCAACAGGTGGCAACATTTGGGGGGGAGGGGTTACTCCTCTAAAGTCTCATCAGACAGGGCAGGAAATTGGTAGGAAGATTGTGTAGCACCAGTAGGAAATCAGCATTTAAATGACCCGTAATCTGGGTAAGACAAGACATGGTGGACACTGCTGGAAAAGAAAGGACGAGCTTATAAGTGGTGTTCTCCTATAAGTATCTACACATGGACACACCAGTGTGTGTCTGCCAGCAAAAAATTACATTGATCAGTTCTGCACAGATACTGGATGCTGTGCAGAAGACCTTCGTGGTGATTTAGACCACGAGTGGTGACAGACAAGTTAGAGTTAAAGAAGTAAAACAAACACAAACATAGAATAGAAATAGACGTGTCTTACTGACATACATAACAAATTGTTGCAAACTTTGGTTTACTATTTCTCAGAATGTTTGAGATGAGGCTTGAAGATTAGTATTATCTGTGTTATTCGGACTATTGTCCCCATTTCATTGTTATTTGTACAACATTTTGGCCGATATACCTCCGGCCTTTTCAGGTATTTCTTGTCGGACTTGGGAACCTTCTCGGACTCGGGAACCTTCTTTTCGAACTCGGGAACTTTCTTGTCGTATTCGGGAGCCATCACGGAACTTTGAACCTAACCCTCTATTTATTCCACGGGGTATCCTGTTCTCATTCCGCTAACCATAGCTGGGGTAGGAGTTGTGTTAATTAATTATTTTTCTAACTGCTTTCACTCAGGATTGAACTCGGGTACCAGAGATAACTGTCACTTAGAACTGTTTTAACCTAACTGCCTAATCCACTCGGCCATGTGTCCAATACGACTAAAAGTTTGAAAAGAAGGTTCCCGAAGAAGTTCCCGAGTCCGACAAGAAATACCTGAAGAAGGCCGGAGGGTATATCGGCGAAACGTTGTACAAATAACAATGAAGGTGGGGACAATAGTCCGAATGACACAGATAATACTAAACTTTGGTTTGTCTGCGGGAATGTTATATTGAATAAGAGTCCACTTAGCTGAAATCCTGAGGTAGGTGAATTATCGGAGTCACTTGCTACAGCTAATCTGGTCGTTCTGCTGGATATAAGAGACGCCCTTTTTTGATGTCCGACTCCACTGCTGTGGATCAGAAAGAGAAAGAATGTGCCTCTTTGGCTTTGCCGCCAAAGTATGCTGGCCTGTGATTGGTTGGTTTGCAAGCGAGGCTCGTAGACAAGGACGATAACCCCTACCTCAGATTTCTTACACTGCTAGGAGTGATGGCCAAAAAAACAGGTGTCAAGGAATAATCATGGAGATCCGTACTGTCAGCATGACTTGATGATGACAACGATGATGATGATGAATAAACAAGTCTAATCTGGTGACCTAGTATTCATGCTAACGACAGCACCTGAGGCATTTAGTGAAGATTGAACTTGATATTCTGTAGTAATGAATCTGCGAGACTAGCTTGCTAACCAGAACATCATGATGGTTGGTTTGGTTTGGTTTGTTTTGTTTTACAGCATATCAACCTCAGTGGGTCATTTAATGCCAATAAAGTTTTGAAATAAATCAATTCTTAATGGATAATACAATTTTTTTATAAATACATTTTTCTATTTAACCCATAGATGGGACCCTAACAGGTACTACCACTCCGGGTCAGAGTGGACCAGGGAGCAATGGTGATGAATGGGGTGCTCCACATTCCCCAAACCTCCAAAACTGGAACCTCACCATCAGATAGAGTTTAACGTCATTCCCAGGACATGTAGACCCTCAGTCACCGCCTTCTAGCACCCATATGATAAAAAGGGTTGGGGCTTGCCATAAGGGCAATAGGGTTGGGAAAATCATATAGGTGCTAGGGCTTGACGTGACCAGCGATTGATCGAGGGGGCCTCTCCGACCGCCCGTCTAGCCAAGATAGGGCCAAAGTGGAGTATTGCATGTCATGAACTGCTCATCCACCTGGGCTCTATCCTTAAGCATCACGGGTCAACACCCACGGCCAACAGGTGGCCCCATTGGGGGAGTCTTACCCCTCTGCAGAGGTGCAGTTGGTGCATTCTAATGCCCCAGACGACAAGGCGGTCTTTGTATTTCTGTTATATGTATCATTTCCATGTGCTTGTAGTAAAGTCCTTTTGTGTATTTAACATTTGTGTCGGATTTGTTTTCTTCAACTTATTATAACTTTGAACCTTAAAATGGGAAGCCACACACAAACCAAAGCTCATGCGATGGCGAGATAAAAAAAAAAATGCGTGGATCCCTTTTGAGGCACCTCAGGCACCAAGCAATTAACCCAGCTCTAACCCTCTAAATTGAGAGCGCAGGTACAACCTGGGGGGACGGCTCTCTGGGATCTCAAGATTTATTTGCCCAGTCGCAGAGAGCAGCTAGGAAAGACGTGCCCCAAGACTGACACCTTCAATAATTATATTCAAATAGAACAGTCCATTCTATTCCCTGAGGGGTGTCATTTCTATTCTGTAACAAGTTTTGTCACCCCATGTAGATGTGGCGAGCCGGAAGTTCTTGCTTAAACGAACAGAAGTCGAATGACAAAAATAGGTAGTTTGCACATGGGGATTGCGCACCTTAGTAAAAATAAAATTTAAAATAAAATTCGTAAAATTCAACCAATCAGAGGTGTTCCGGCCTAATAAGAAAAATTATCGAATGGAGCCTCGCAGAGCCTACCTGGAATTTAACTTTAAAAAAAAGAACTTTTGGCTGAACCTTGCCCAGTATTCGATGCTACCTTTTTTGTATACATTTTGTTAATACAATTTTGTTTGTTTAATCAAGAGTTTTGTCTTCTATGCCATGTGCTTGATTGTTTTATGGTCTTTTAAATGTTTGAACACTTTTATTAAATATTGACATCAAACTGCCCATACCCTAAATACCACCATATAGACAAATATAACGTCTACCTTTTTTTTTTTTTGTGAGAGATACCCGCACCCCAGTCAAGGTTTTGTCTTCTATCCATCATACCTTCCACCCTGCCCCCCCCCTGAGACAAAAGAGAGGTGACACCTCTTCATTCAATGATTACCATTAGTTTTGGCTTCTAAAATTGAAAAACTGAAAAACAAAATGGAATTTTGCCAATTCAAAGTGGATTTTTTTTATCTCAAGAGTTTTCTCCCTTTTTTTAAAAAAGTGATTTCGTTTTTTTTGTTTTTTTTTGTTAGAAAAACAAACAAAACTTGTGTTTTATTTTATTTATTTATTCATCTATTTATTTTCAACATTTGAATTTGTGTAAAAAAAATAAGGTACTAATCCAGAATAATGCGCAAGAGATAATATTAGATTACGTATAAAAAGCATTTACATTTCATTACATTTCACGGAAATACCCGAAACCTTTGAGACGCTAGGATTAGGTAAGGATAAGAGTTAGGGTTAGTTTTAGGGTTAGGGTCAGGGTACTTCGAGAGTTTCCGTAATCTAATTCTATTTTTATACGTAAAATGCGATTATTTCTTGCGCGCTATTCTGCATGTGTGCCTAAATTAAAATAAGGTATCTATTTAGAAAGATAATGACCCCCCACCCCTTTTTAGGCCTTCGCTTTTGGGTGTTGGCAGAGATACCTTGCCCCAGGGACGATCTTGACGAAGCGGCAGTTGTTGGTGCAGTAAAGATGGTTAAATGGCAAAATTGTATTAATTAGAAGAAAAAAATGAGAAAATTTCGTTTTTCGTGTTTCCGTTTTTGTTTTTTTTTCAATTTCACAGAAGTTGAATTGAGGTACAAAAAACATTTAACAGGTCATTAAAAATGAATGAAAGCTTTCTAAAAAAAAAAAAACAACTTTAGTTTGCTTTTTTTTTTTTTTTTAATCTTAAACGATTTTTTGGGACCGTCTATAAAAAATAAAATTAAAAAATTTAGAATTTAAAATTTAAAAAATGAAATAAAAATTCTAATTATTTTGTCGATTCACGACAAAAAAAACAATAAAAACATTATCAATTTTTTTTTTTGCTGATGTTTTTATTTATTTTATTTTATTTTTTATTTATTGTTATTATTTATTTTTATTTTCTATTTTTTATCCTTTTTTTATTATTTTATTATTGTTTTATCTATTGCAATTATTTATTTTTTTACTTTTATTTTTATTTCATTATTATTTTTTATTGTTATTATTTGTTGATTTATTTTATTCCATTTTATTTTTTACTCACTGAGTAAAATAAAATAAAATAAAATAAAATGGACAAATAAATGAATAAATAAATAAAACGTATATTCAATAACTTATTGAATAAAGTTATGTGTACGTGTGTTCGTCTACGAGGGTCAAATTAATCCTGTTTTGTTAACAATCTACTTTCCGGGGTGTCGAGAGTGTCATATGCACCCCCCTACATACAACCAAGCATGCAGGCTGAAACCCAAACTACCCTGCATCTTTTGTATGTAAAGACGTTAGAAACGGCACAATATTTTAAATTATGAATGATAATAATTAGGTATACCCAATTCGTCGAAAAATCCGTATTTTTTCAATATAATGTTAATATATTGAAAAAAATTACCAAAAATCAGAGAATTATCTGATATTAATGAAATTTTCAGTGTTGATTTATCAATGAATGAATTTTATAATGCATCAGTTATTTTATTTCAAAACTTTTCTGATTTTTTTCAGGTCACTTAACTTCGACCCCCCCCCCTGTTTTTGGGGCGCAAAATATCGGTCTGGCATATATGGGTGATTGATACTATTTTCTGCATAAATAAAAAGACATAAGACCGAAAGTGTGAATAGAAGTAAAAAAAACTTTAATGAATCTGGTAGTAAATAAGTATTGAAAATCAGAAAATAAAATGAAAATAAAAACTAAAAAATGATTTTTGGATATTTTTTTTTACACCACTGATACATTTTGTTGCTATGGATGGCCAGCAATGTAAAAATTAAAATAGTTAAATAAATAATAATTACTACTAAATACACACACCTAGATATACTCAAATATTACTAAATAGGAAAATTTATATAAATCCTGTTCATAATATATTTATTTTCCTTCTAAATTATTTTGTATAACTTTGCTTTCATTTGAGATCGGTTTATTATTATTTAGCTATTTTAATTTTTACATTGCTGGCCATCCATAACAACAAAATGTATCACCGGTGCACTCCGATGTTATGGAAAAAAATTGCCCTTGTATTCATGATATACCGACTTGAGATTATTTTTAAAAAAACTTATAAAGTCCAATATTGAAATAAACTGAAAATTACTATTCGCTGGTAATTTTGCCGAGTATTTAACGATATTTCTTGATTTCAGATTAGTAGTAGTAGTAATAATAATATAATATAAATAAATAAATAATAAAATAAAATAAAATAATAAATAAAATAATAAAAAAAAATAATAAATAAAAATGAATAAAAGAATAAAAATAAATAAATAAAAAATAAAAATAAAATAAATAAAAAAAATAAAAAATAAAATAATAAAAATGAATGACAAATAAAAATTAAATAATAAATAATAAATAAAATAAATAAATAAATAAATAAAATAAAATAATAAATAAATAAATAAATAAATAAAACAATAGATAAATAATAAATAAAATGAATAAAACAATAAATAAATAAATAAAATAATAAATAAATAAAAAAAAAAATAAAAATAATAAAAAAATAATAATAAAATAATAAATAAATAAATAATAAGATAATAAAATAAAAATAAAATAATATTTATTTATTTTATTTATTTATCACCTCATTTATTTATTTTTATTTATTTACTTTTATTATTTTTATTCATTAATTTATTTATTTTTTTAAACAGTCCATTTTTGTAGTTCTGTAGTTTTGGGACAAAATTAATTTCATTCAGTGTTTTGGTGTCAAATACACCTTCAGTCTCGATATTATTTTTACCACGCCTCGTATAAAACAAACAATAAGAAAAAGGGTTACGAAGGGTTACTGAAGGTATTTGGAAGGGTTCTATACCGGGAAGGGGGGTAGGTTACACACTTCACTAATTTAGAAGTTGCGTGCTATTGTGCATTAATACCAATGGGTTTTTTTTTTTAAATACGTAATCTAATATTATCTCTTGTATGATGAGATATTTAAAAGTTCACTATCTATTCACCTCAGAACTAATTCTATTCAAATAAAGTCCTTTTATTATTATTCCTTTTGAGTTTTCACATCAGCATTAGCTGATGATATTTCACTGAAGTTTGAGTGACAGCAAGTCTCCTCAGGACTCTTCTGGGTATTCTGCTCAATTATGAAATAACCATCAGGTTTTGTACTTTGCTTCAGTGTGGAGGGAGGGCCGCGGTGGGCGGTTTAAAGTAGGCAAAGGGTTGAATTGGGGAGCCACGCATAAACCGAAGCTCGTACGATAGCTAGTGCAAAAAATGTGTGGTCGCCACAGGCAACGAGCAATAAATTCAGCCCTGACTCTTTTAGACGAGGGGCCAGCCGCAGCCTGTGGGGACGATCCCCTGGGAACATGCGGTTAATTTAGCTTTACTCTCTATAACCCGAAGCCTATAAACCAGTGATTCCCAACGGGGGCCTATGCCCCACTGGGAGCAATTCAATAATAATAGGGAGACAATATGAAAAAATATAGTAATATCAACATTTTTAAAAATGTTAAATGGATAAAAATGTTAAATGGATAAAAATTATAAATTTATAGTGTAAAATTGTCCTTAACAACCTAGCTGAGCACAACAGCTTGTGCAATCTAGTCAAGTGTTCACCCACTAATGTTATCGTGCATCTGGCACCAGCTATATGCGTGGCTTCTGACTTGTTTAACTTTGCTGTTCTTCATCTGTTGCCCTCCCCCGCAATTATACACATTATAAAAATGGATTTTATTTGATTGAATTTGAAGTTAAACCCTTTAGTTTTATTTGAAAGATATAATTTTTTATGTTATACTTCTTCAAAACTGATATTGTTTTATCATACTAAACAATTAACGGGTGGGGGACATGACGAAATTTGTGATAAAAAAAAGTGGGCATGGTACTAAAATGGTTGGGAACCACTGCTATAAACCAATCACAAAATATGGGGAAAATGCTGAAATGAATTTTATTTGTGGAAATGAGAAAAATAAAAAGCGGAAACTGCGTTTTGATATTTATTTGAATTTCCGAAAATGTCACATTTCAATATTAAAAAAAAATCTTGGCTTTTCCGTCAGATTATTTCTCTGGGTCAATTATTCAAACACTTCCGGGTCAGTGTATTAAAAACTTCCGGTCCTTGATAAGAAATTCTTTTTATATTTTTAACGTATGTTGGCATCCTTCCGTCTACGAGAGTCGTCCATGTTTTTTTTTTATGTGTGGAACTACGTAGGTTCATATGGAGGATGAGCTGTTGCCCAAGCAGCAAATCCACCCTTTCAACTCTACCATTGTTATCCAAAGGAAAGGTAAGGAACCAATGCAGTTTGGCAACGGTAGTGTCGCAAGAGTTGATGGGTAGCACTGGATTTCAGCATCACACCACCTTTAGGGACTCCAGTTCCGGCTCCGGATTTGTTTTGAGGGTTTACTCTCCTAGCCTTTCCTTGGAATGGGGTAAAGTGCTAGGCTGTGGAGGTTTTGTATTTCTAATAGATAAATGCAATTGTCTATTTTTAGGGGGGGGGGGGTCTGTGGATTGTGAGGTCTTAATCATCACATTCCACAATATCATCATCATCATCATCATCATCATCATCATCTATAAAGTTTTTATGTGTGTGTGTTTAAAGAGGAGAAAATCTACTGGTTTTATAAAAAGAGAAAGAAAAGGAAAGTTTTTTTCTTTGTTCTATTATATCTTATTCCATGTTTAGTATGCTCAGACAATAGGTTTCGTTTGGTCTGTTTTATTTTACGGCATATCAACCTCGGTGGGTCATTTAATGCCGACAAAGTTGTGAAATAAATTAATTCTTAATGCATAATACAACTTTGTTTATAAACTCATGTCTTTCTATTTAACCCATAGATGGGACCCTAACAGGTACTACCACTCCGGGTCAGAGTAGAACTGGGAGCAATGGTGATGAAGGGGTGCTCCACATTCCCCAAACCTCCAAAACTGGAACCTCACCATCAGATAGAGTTTAACGTCATTCCCAGGACATGTAGACCTGCAGCCACCGCCTTCTAGCACCCATATGATAAAAAGGGGTTGGGGCTTGCCATAAGGGCAATAGAGTTGGGAAAATCATATAGGTGCTAGGGCTTGACGTGACCAGCCGATTGATCGGAGTGGGCCTCTCCGACCGCCCGTCTAGCCCAAGATAGGGCCAAAGTGGAGTATTGCATGTCATGAACTGCTCATCCACCTGGGCTCTATCCTTAAGTATCACGGGTCGTCACCCACGGCCGACAGGTGGCCCCATTGGGGGAGTCTTACCCCTCTGCAGAGGTGCAGTTGGTGCATTCTAACGCCCCACCGACAGGGCGGTCAGACAATAGTGAATGAGTGATATTGAAAGTGAGAGGCTAACAAACACGTGTGTCAGATACAAGGGCTTTATTCTGTACTTTTGGGGTAACAGCAGCAGCGGCAGGGGTGGGACAGGGTGAGTATAGTATCAGCAGCAGCCGAGGTAAGTCTCGGTTGGTCCCACCGTAGGGGTACTACAGCAGTGTCTTTGCTGTGATATATATAACACCATGTATTAATGATTTTGACTATAGATTAAATATTCATTGATAAACTTACATCAAATTTCGAGGATGTGTGACATAAGCTGTGACGTAGTTTCGGTTACAGACAGACTGATACTGAATCTCTATTATAATAAGATTAGATTTTCTGCCATAAAAAGTTGTTTTTTTTTGGGAGGGAGGGGTTGTACAAAAAAATTTTGTTTTTTGTTTTTTAATAATTAATGAAATAATGTGTAAAGTTAGTTAACTGTTTTTCAGCTGTTGCAAGTAGATGATGGACTCTCCCGTCGATTTCGACGTATGAGGTTCAGACAACCTCTTTCATCTAACCTTGTGTGTTAATCGCTGGTGACATTTCAGCCCTGCTAATGACTTGCAAAGACGTCCACAGATGGAACAAGTGTGTGCATTATTTGAATGTATTGCTGGGACACTAGCCAATACTCTCGTCCTTTCTCTAGCTTGACACAGCTTCGTGACCTCCGATGCTGCAAAATCCTTAATACCATTGCAACACAAAGTCCTCCACATTCTACGATCGAGTGCTGTGCTCTCAAAAGTAGCGTAATCTATATTTGCAGCTGAGAGGTTACTTTTCAGCTTGTCCTTAAACCTGAGCAATGGTCGATCTACGTTTCTTTTACCACCGTCAAGCTGACTATACAACAGAATCTTTGGTATTCTGTCATCATGCATTCGCAAAACATGACCAGCCCAGCCCAGCGCAATTGTGATTTTATGAGGAAGCTCTCCATTCCGTCAATGTTACATATGGTGAAAAGGTCAGCATTAGACATTCATTAGACATTTATATATATATATATATATAAATTAATAATTAAAATATATATATATATATATATATGGAAAAGCTAATAATTGGAGGCGGGGGTAGAATAAGAACAGGGGGCAGCGGTTGAAAAAATGTGAAAAATTAATTTGATGGGATTATTCCCTACTTAAGAAAATTGTATCTGAAATTTAATAAGAATTAAAATTCAGCATTTTTTTTACCCCCAAACCTTCCATTACCCATAAAAACTTGCAAAAATTGTCAAATTTATTTCCTCATAAGACATACTCTCTCAAAATATCATGCTGGAACAAATGTAATATCTGATATTAGAGTATATATTATAAAACAAATATCTTATGCCAATAGAAATATTTAATCATCTTATAATAATAATGAGATTTATTGCGTACAGTGCTCAGGTGCACCACAACTCATCAAAGTCTCATCTCAAGTACACAGAATAATGTATTAGTGTCAAGAACATGAATAGCATACAGTAATAATATACATGAAAAATCTATTTAGATTTGCCTCAAAACAGCCCATGTTATTAGAGCGTTTAAAATCCTGCAAATCCTGTTATATATCACCAAGAAATAAAGGTTTACATAATATATAGTGTGGTTAATTTGCATACTGGTTTTAATAAAACCAGTTTAATAAATAATTAATTGATGTTATTGATCTTTAATATTATTATTTTATTCTCTAATGTATTAAAATTAATCCTATGATGATTTTATATAGGAACCAATTAAAATCTAATTAAAATAAGTGTAATCTTTTTATATGCATTCTTATTTAATTTCGTTAAACTTTCTAGTTTAATATATACAATTAAATTGTCGAACATCATTAATGAATAAGATTTATTCTATGTATTAATGATATATATATATATATATATATATATATATATATATATTTATATGTGTGTGTGTGTGTGTGTGTGTGTGTGTGTGTGTGTATAACTCAAGAATATGCACCCTCTGTATTTAAGTTTTAATGTAATAAAATAGATTAGAAAGACTAATGAAATTAAATAAGAACACATAAAAGATTACATTAAAACTTAAATACTTATGTCCAGCAGAGGGCGTATATTCTTGCTAGTTAACATAACCTCCATTATTTCGTAGAACATCATATCATCTGACAGCAAGCTTATAGATAGCGACAATATGATTGGCACACACTAAATGGGTTTTTTATTCGAAATAGATCTTTAAGTAGGACTGAGCCTATTCTAGTAGAGACCAGATTTGAATTCAGAGATTTTCTTCTCCTAGACTGGTTGCCTAATCAAGGTTAAAGAGCCCAGTATGCCCTACTATTTACCCATAGCTGGAGGGAGAATAGTAGGATTCATACCTTTCTCAAGGGTATTAGCGCTATGTAAACTGTGGCTTCGTTCAGGATTTGAACTCAGTTCGACATGTCTATTTCCTACGACTCTAACCAGCTACAACCACTGGACTCCCTCGACCCCTCCAATTAATCAGAGAATACGTTTATTACCTTAAAATAAGTCATCTTCAGACGATTACCCATGAATTCTGCATTTGAATTCATGAAGATGATTTATTTTGATGTGATATGCATATTCTCTGATTAATTGAGGGGTCAGGGGGAGTCCAGTGGCTGTAGCTGTCGCCTTGGGGTGTGCCAATCAGTTAGACATATTCCCTTTTCACCTTTTAGAGAGACCTGGAAATTCACTCTTTTTATGTGGACAGTGTAAGGGAAGCAACTATGCATGGACTAATATCTATTGACATCCCATAATGTAATAACCACTGTTGGCTTTATTAACTCTTAACATCCCCATTCCTATAAGGATTTATCAATAAATGGCCTTTTCATTTAAAGTTACCTGTTATTTCCCTTAGATCAAAGACTTCTAAATATGTTTAATATTACATTTAAACAAAATCCAGAGCCTCATTCCTATAAGGATTTATAAAAAAAATAGCTAAAAATTGCCTTTTCATTTAAAGTTACATGTTATTTCCCTTAAATCAAAGACTACTGAATATGTTTAATATTACATTTAAAGAAAGGTTATCATTTGGGGTAGATTAGGAAAATGAATGTGACTTCTGGTCGGGTGGAATGAGGTGGTATAGGACGTTAAGAGTTAAATATCCCTCAAAGCAAAGTGACCTCTGCCCCAGACTAGAAGCAGCTTAAAGTTTTGGAAGGAATTTGTTCTATCAAGAATTTTGTCTTAGTAGTCCTTAAACTGGTTTACATTACACAGTATTTCACAGTGTGAAATTAAATATGAAAGATCTATCTGAAAAAGTCAACGTAGAAGACATTCTGTCCTTTTTGAAGGAAATAAAATTATACCATAGAATTTAGACATGAACCTAATCAATACCATACAACATGATCCCCAATGATGCTAACAGGTTGTTAAAACCAATTGCTACAAAAGTGTAAATATAAATACACAACATATATTACTTCCTAACCGTTAGGCTCACATAACCCCAGACGGGTTGATATGCCGTTAAAATCAATCAATCAACCAACCAACCAACCAACCAACCAATTAAACTGGTTACAGTGCACAGTATTTCATGGTTTGGTTTGGTTTGTTTTGTTTTACGGCATATCAACCTCAGTGGGTCATTTAATGCCGATAAAGTTTTGAAATAAATCAATTCTTAATGGATAATACAATTTTTTTTATAAATACATTTTTCTATTTAACCCATAGATGGGACCCTAACAGGTACTACCACTCCGGGTCAGAGTGGACCAGGGAGCAATGGTGATGATGGGGTGCTCCACATTCCCCAAACCTCCAAAACTGGAACCTCACCATCAGATAGAGTTTAACGTCATTCCCAGGACATGTAGACCCACAGCCACCGCTTTCTAGCCCCCATATGATAAAAAGGGGTTGGGGCTTGCCATAGGATTGGGAAAATCATATAGGTGCTAGGGCTTGACGTAACCAGCCGATTGATCGGAGGGGGCCTCTCTGACCGCCTGTCTAGCCCAAGATAGGGCCAAAGTGGAGTATTGCAAGTCATGAACTGCTCATCCACCTGGGCTCTATCCTTAAGCATCACGGGTCGCCACCCACGGCCAACAGGTGGCCCCATTGGGGGAGTCTTACCCCTCTGCAGAGGTGCAGTCGGTGCATTCTAACGCCCCAGCCGACAGGGCAGTCATGCAGAAGGGTTGGGTAAATATGTATATTGATGGGTAACGTTGTTTTCAAACAGTGTAGAAACAGATTTTGAATCCAGGTATTGTTGGATTCAGATTGAGCCGTTGGATGATTGACACAAGATAACCTTTGCATGACCCTTTTTCCGGTTACAAAATCAGTGGGAACAGAAAGTCTTAATTAGCTTAGAATCAGTCCAGCCATTAGACGTCCTAATGTAAGCATGAACCTGACCTTGCTCCCATGCGGTTGAAAAAATTCTTGTTCTGAAGATAATAAAAAGAGTTTGATCACCTCTGATAGGATCAGCAGGGCGAGGGAAGTCTGATGTTGGAAGACCCGAAACTTCCCAATGAACCCTGCAGATTACATCACTGACGACAACCACCAGCGCCCCAAATGTAGAGCGTATATTTAAAATTACCCTGTTCTTATCTCTGTTTTGTTGTTCTTTGAACTTGATTGTTATTACAACGATAGTTAGTGTAAACGTTTAAATTTTAAAAGTATAATTCTAATTATATTTTATGGAACCCAGTTGCTCTTTATTTACAATTCCAAAATGATTCTGTTCTATTACGTAATAATCACTTTTAAGAATCGACTGCTCTAAACATGCAAATCTAAAAGGCACAGTGAAGGCGATTCCCTAACCTCTAAATAAAATATATATCTTGCTTTGTCTCTAAGAACTAATGACAATTATGACACAATCGTTAAGCGAGAATACGATCAGAGAAAAACAAAAGAAGGAAAATAGAATGTGTTAGGCCCAGGCATATGTATATGGGTGGGTGTTTGTCCGTAGGGGACAAAGAATCAGTCAGATAATATTCAGGAGAGTCATAAAAGATATACGGCTACCATAAAGTTAAGCCAGTTAAAGATAATATCTTTAGGTGGCTAGTTATAAGAGAAAATGGGTCTTGAAGAAGTCAATGATCAGAAAATAGGAAACACTGAGACTGGTAAAAAAAAAGCAATGGCTATAATTTTAAGAGAAAGTGCAGTCATGATGTCTGAAAAGAAAAGTTAGTTCCACTTTCATGGTGGTCTGATAACCTGGGTCAGGTTGGGGGAATTCTGTATATATTCAGCCGGCTCGAGTCTCAACGGCAGTTTTCAGACCGGCTGTTGGAGTGAGAGCCTCGTCTAGTGGGCAGTTGATAGATAAAAAATATGTAAAGTCCCACATGATAGGTAGTCAGTCAGACTTGTAGTTATTCTATCAGCCGTCTTAAGAGAACTTCTTGCCAGCTGACCGCATATAGTTAAGTACCTTCTGCTCCATCACAGTTTCTGCACAAAGTGTCACACTTTCCTCCTCCATTAGCATCCTGTCATCAAACTTTGTATCGTGTCATTTTTTTATTGTTGTGAACCTGTCTCTAGCTCGTACCCTTGAAATTGGCCAGTCCATTACAACATGTAACAGAAATAAAGTAAACAAGTAGATATGTTACAATATGACTGTATTGTGAAGGAAAGGTACAAGGCAAATATAGCGTGTATATTTGGGTTAACAGTTTATTCTGGGTTAGTAGCAATGTGTTAGAGTGTACAATTATTATGCAAATGTCTTTAAGAGTTGTGTAAATGTCTTTTGTTGCCAGAGGAATTTCTCCTGGCGGGGATATATTTTGGTAATACAAAGAGTTTCAAATACACTTATCTTAATTGAATAGGTCTTTGCAATGTTTCTAAGTTGTCCGGTAAAGTCGCTGTGTTTCTGTTGTTCTCCTAGTCGTAGTTGACGTGTTTCTCACGGGTGCCGACTTGGGTCTTACCCTCGTGTCTGCCGTATCTGTTCTGTCGAGTCAGGGTTCTTACCTCTGTCCCCTATTGTCCGGGCTTCTGGTGCAGGCAGATAACCCAATTTCCGATACATGGGGTCATCGACATTGTGCAACGAAGGTGGATGAGGCAGACGAAGTATTGTCACACATCCTTGGCATAACCAAAGAGGCTTGAGCCAGACATATAGCAGAATCAGACGAGTCAACAAAAGTTCAAAAGCAAAGTATAAAATCTGATGGTTATTTCATTATAATTGAGCAGAAGGACTCAGATTACAATAATAATAAAAGACTTTATTTGAATAGAATGAGTTCTGAGGTGAATAGATAGTGAACTTTGAAATATCTCATCATACAAGAGATAATATCATTAGATTATGTATAAGGGCCGGGTTAGCTCAGTCGGTAGAGTGGTCGGCTAGAAACCACAAGGTTCCTAGTTCGATACCAGCCCTCGCCAACTCAGCTTATGAGAAGCACAGGGATCTGTGTGGTAAAGTAAGGAGCTGACGGTAGGTGTGGCGCTCCACCTCAGATGCAAAAACAGTCTCCTTGGTCTAGTACTAGTGAAAAGGGGATAGACTCCCTCGCTGATTGGCTGATACCGACTTTAGGCCGCCCCGACGACTTTTACTTATGTATAAAAAGCATTACATTCATTAGATTTCACGGAAATACACAAAACCTTTGAGATGTTAGGCTTAGGGTTGGGGTTAGAGTTGGGCTAGTGTTAGGGTGAGGGAAGTTTCCGTAATCTAATACTATTTATACATTTATTATATATTTCATGGATTTTAATGATATTGTAAAAAAGGATTCAAAGTTATATTTACTTGAAGATACAAACTCCGACAAAGGTTTGATAAACAAAACATTTAATACGTATACAGCACATGGATATAAGAAGATACATAATACATAGGTATAACAAAGTTACATGTAGAAAGATAAAGACACATTCATGAATGGTAAGAAGATATACATAAAAGCCACAGACATGAGACTAGGGATAGTCCATGCTGTGTTAATAACTTACAGTAATGTAAGGGGGACGAAGCCCCAACGAGAAGGGGTAGACCTTAACTAACCCATGTGTCTCGTAGTATCAGGAACAGAAAAAGAGAGAGAAGCATTTGAACCAGCCGCCTAGCGGGAACCAGCAACTAAACGGGCAGACAACTCTTCCAGGCAAATACAAAACTAACGCTACAATATTATCTTTTGTGCACTAAAGTGGATTTATTCTGAGTTGATTATTTTTGAAGATTACAAGAGATTTGTAACCCCATCCCCCCCAATTAAATTCCATAATACGCCCCCCCCCAATTATTTTAAGCATCAAACTCTTTATTCAGCAAAAAAAGAAAAGAAAAGAAAGTAAAATAAAAGAGAAAGAAAAGGAAAAGAAAAAGAGCCGAGAGGGGGGGGGGCGAACTCCATTTTTTTTTGTATCGGAATGAGGTGGGGGTTGGGGCAACTTCTAAATTAGGGAAGCGTGTAACCTACCCCCTTCCCCCGACACAGAACCCTTCCAAATACCTTCAGTAACCCTTCGGTAACCCTTTTTCTTATTGTTTATTTTATACGAGGGAGGCGTGGTAAAAAAATATCGAGACTGAAGGTGTATTTGTACACCAAAACAAAAATGAACACTGAATGAAATTAATTGTGTCCCAAAACTGGAGAACTAATGGACTGTTTTTAAAAATAAATAAATTAAAAAATGAATAAAAAGAATAAAATAAATAAATAAGTAAAATAACAAATAAATAAACAAGATAATAAATAAATAAAATAAATAAATAGTATAAAGGTTCCCGAGTCCGACAAGAAATACCTGAAGAAGGCCGGAGGGTATATCGGCCGAAACGTACAAATAACAATGAAGATGGGGACAATAGTCCGAATAACGCAGATAATACTAATCTTCAAGCCTCATCTCAAACATTTAGAGAAAAAATAAATATTTATTTATTTTATTTATTTATTATTTTATTTATTTATTTTATTATTTTATTCATTTTTAATTTATTTATTTATTATTTTATTCATTTTTATTTGATATTTTATCTATTGTTTTATTTATTTATTTATTTATCTATTCCTTATTTTATTCATTTATTTATTATTTTATTTATTTATTTTTTATTCATTTTTATTTATTTATTTTATTTATTTATTTATTCATTTTTATTTATTATTTTATTTATTTGTTATTTTATTTATTTATTTTTTATTCATTTTTATTTATTTATTTATTTTTCATTAATTTTTATTTATTATTTTATCTATTTATTTATTTTTTATTCATTTTTATTTATTATTTTATTTATTTATATATTTATTATTTATATAAAATAATAAATAAATAAGATAATAAATAAATAAAATAATAAATAAATAAATAAATATTTATTTATTTAATTTATTTATTATCTTATTTATTTATTTGTAAGGAAACCATGAAGATATCTACAAAATACAAAAAACAAAAGAAATTACGATGCCAGCCAGCAACTCCAGCAAGTAAATAGAAGATTGCTGTGGGAGATATAACCACGGATGTCTCCTCGAAAGATAATGGAAATGAGAGATTCCACACTCCCTTCTACTAGGGTGGGTTTGGTATTAAGTAACCCACAAAGGTTGATATGCCATTAAAGAATGAAACCAAAGATCTCTGAGACCCTAAAAGGACCCCCTCCTTCGGGTCAGAGTGGACATTGGAGTAATGGCAATAAAACGAGACACTCCAGGCTCCCCAGATTTCCAGAACTGTAGCCTCACCACCATGTTTGGACTAATACTCTTGGGAAAGGTATGAAATCCCACATCTTTCCAGCTATGTGTTGAATAGTACTCCAACTGTTCTTCTACAAGGATGGTTTTGGCATTAAATAACCGTGAAGGTTTGATATGTCATTAAACAAAGAAAGCAAAACAACAGATGATTGCATAACGATAATATGGAAGCCTTGAAAATAATAATAATTTTCTTAGCTAAAAAAATTGTCATTTATTCTGAATTTAATTGGTTTAAGATTGAAGTGAAGATATTACAAATTATCAAAGATTTTGGATCTGATTAAATTGATTTATGGAAAATGAAAGAATTACATTAAAAAAAAAAAAAAAGAAAAAAGAAAAAAAAAGGTTAAAATGTCTTCAATTCTAGAATTTGACGATTCTGAGAAATGATTTGACTTGAATGATTCTAGGTCAGTTAATCATGGGGAAGGGAAGTGAAAACAATTATTCAATACTAGAATTAATTCTTCAGTTGGGAATAATAAATTAAATAATGAAATAAAATGTCATAAATGATATTAGATAAAACGGTTATTTCCATGGTTAATGGCACATTAATCTTAGTGGGTTATTTAATTCCAAAGCAATCCTTGTAGAAAGAACATTAGTGGTACTATTTTCTCCATAATTCTAAATAGCAGGACAGACTGAGCTCTTTAACCATGGCTAGGTAACCAGTCTAGGAGAAGGAAAACTCTGAATTCAAACCTGTTAAACTCTGCTTAAGAAATTGACCGTAGTCGCATCCTGCTCGTGCGGTGGGGTTGAGATATACATATATATATATGTAAATATGATGACTTCATTTTAAAGATTATTCAATAAATGTACAAGTTACATTTTATACTTACATTTGGGATGGTTAATGGCACATTAATCTTTGTGGGTTATTTAATTCCAAAGCAATCCTTGTAGAAAGAACATTAGTGGTACTATTTTCTCCATAGCTGGGGGGGGGTTGTTTTTGGGTTATTTCCTATAATTCTAACATAGACAAAGGGGAACCACTCTTGACTGATAAATTATTTATTTATTTTCCCGTTAAACTAACTCTAAATCCTAACCCTAACCCTAACCCTGTCTTTTTTTCCCTAGTAGATCAATAAATAAATAAATAATTTATCAGTCAAGAGTGGTTCCCCTTTGTTTATGTTGGACTTATAGGAAATAACCGATGAAACGAATGAATAATACATAAAAAGGCTGAGTGTTGAAATAAATAAATAAATAAGTTATCAGTCAAGAGTGGTTCCCCTTTGTTTATGTTGGACTTATAGGAAATAACCGATGAAACAAATGAAAAATACATAAAAAGGCTGAGTGTTGAAATAGGTCGGAAAAGTAAAACAGAAAAGTTTAATGATAAAAGGTATTTTTGTAATGTTGTCAACTATTTTTATGTTTGTTTAAATGTAAATTAATAATAATAATAATAATAATAATAATAATAATAATACTCTGGGACTTTGAAATAAAAACGGATCACCTTATCCCAGCAAGAAGACCAGACCTAGTGTTGATAAACAAAAAAGAAAGAACTTGTCAACTGGTGGATTTTGCAGTGCCAGCAGATCACAGGGTGAAACTAAAGGAAAATGAAAAAATAGACAAATATCTGGACCTTGCCAGAGAACTGAAAAAGTTATGGAATATGAAAGTCAAAGTGATACCAATTGAAGTTGGTGCACTTGGAACAGTCCCAAACGGATTGGAAAAGGGTTTGGAAAGTTTGGAAATCAGAGGAAGGATTGAAACCATTCAGAACACTGCACTGCTGCAATCTGCCAGAATACTCAGAAGAGTCCTGGAGACCTGAGGAGACTTGCTGTCACTCAGACTGCAGTGAAAGACCATTTATATTTATTATTTTTGGTAAGATATATTTAGAATTTTGGTAAGCTATATTTAGAATTTTAATAAGCTATATTTAAAATTTTAATAAGCTATATTTAGAATTTTAATAAGCTATATTTAGAATTTTAATAAACTATATTTAGAATTTTAATTATATTTAAGCTATATTTAGAATTTTAATAAACTATATTTAGAGATTTTAATAAGCTATATTTAGAATTTTTAATAAGTAATAAGCTATATTAGAATTTTAATAAGCTATATTTTAGAATTTAATAAGCTATATTTAGAAGCTATATTTAGAATTTTTAATAAGCTATATTTAGAATTTTTTTTAATAAGCTATATTTAGAATTTTAATAAGCTATATTTAAGCTATATTTAGAATCTTAATAAGCTATATTTAGAATTTTAATAAACTATATTTAGAATTTTAATAAGCTATATTAGAATTTTGGTAAGCTATATTTAGAATTTTAATAAGCTATATTTAGAATTTTAATAAGCTATATTTAGAATTTTTATAAGCTATATTTTATATTTAGAATTTTAATAAGCTATATTAGAATTTTAATAAGCTATATTTAGAATTTTAATAAAACTATATTTAGAATTTTAATAAACTATATTTAGAATTTTAATAAACTATATTTAGAATTTTAATAAGATATTTTAATAAACTATATTTAGAATTTTAATAAGCTATATTTAGCTATATTTAGAATTTAATAAGCTATATTTAGAATTTTAAATAAGCTATATTTAGAATTTTAATAAGCTAAGCTATATTTAGAATTTTAATAAGCTATATTTAGAATTTTTAAGCTATATTAAATATTTAATAAGCTATATTTAGAATTTTAATAAGCTATATTTAGAATTTTAATAAGCTATATTTAGAATTTTAATAAGCTATATTTAGAATTTTAATAAGCTATATTTAGAATTTTGGTAAGCTATATTTAGAATTTTTAATAAGCTATATTTAGAATTTTAATAAGCTATATTTAGAATTAATAAGCTATATTTAGAATTTTAATAAGCTATATTTAGAATTTAATAAGCTATATTTAGAATTTTAATAAGCTATATTTAGAATAAGCTATTTAGAATTTTAATAAGCTATAGAATTTTTAGAATTTTAATAAGCTATATTTAGAATTTTAATAAGCTATATTTAGAATTTTAATAAGCTATATTTAGAATTTTAATAACTATATTTAGAATCTTAATAAGCTATATTTAGAATTTTAATAAACTATATTTAGAATTTTAATAAGCTATATTTAGAATTTTTAAGCTATATTTAGAATTTTAATAAGCTATATTTAGAATTTTAAAAACTATATTTAGAATTTTAATAAGCTATATTTAGAATTTTAATAAGCTATATTTAGTATATTTAGAATTTTAATAAGCTATATTTAGAAATATTTAGAATTTTTCAAGAAATAAGTCTATTAGAGTAATTTCTAAATTCCTTAAATTCTATGTCCACACCAAACTTTTTCTGTTTTACTTTTCCGACCCATTTCAACACTCAGCCCATAAAAAAACTAAATAAGATCGGCACTAGAAAATGTATTTTAGTATATATTTACTCAACTCATAATCAGGATGTGACACACAGGGCAATTTTTAAAGGGGGGGGGGGCTGGTAATCCATGGATCTATGGATCTCTAATTTTACCTCTAGACAGGTCTTTGTATTTTTCTAATTTGTTTGGCTTTTTTCTTTGTTTCTTTGTTTCTTTCTTTTTCTTCTTTCTTTTTCTCTCTTTCTTTCTTTCTAATATTTTTCTTTCATATCTCTTTCTCTCTTTATTTCTCTCTTTATTTATTTCTTTCTTTTTCTCTTTCTTTCTTTTTCTCTTTCTTTCTTTCTAATGTCTTTCTTTCACTCTCTCTCTCTCTCTCTCTCTCTCTCTCTCTCTCTCTCTCTCTCTCTCTGATATTTGTTTTTGTATTTTCCTAAATTTTTTTTTAGCTTTTTCATATCTTCATTCAATCTATTCTATTTACCCAACTCATCCGTTACGGGTGACACAAGGTTAATTTTTAAACAGAGCTAAGCTGGTTTGAATTTAGAGTTTTCCTTTTCCTATATTGGTTGCCTAACAAAGAATAAAGAACGAAAATGCCCAACCATAGTAGGAGAGGACAGATGAGTTCATGCCTTTCCTAAGAAAATTAGCACAAAATGAAATGCAAACAGCTACGTCTAGGATTTGAACTCAGGCTGCCAATTTCATTTTTTTCAGATGTAGTAGACATTTAAACCTCAATATTCACAAATATTGTTGAACTAAGGGAAGTAATTCTATATTAATTTTCCAAGAGTTATCTCCCATGAACCTTTTTTTAAATTCAATTTTTTAAGCACTTAAATTTATTAAGTAGAAAATTAAAAATAAAAATTCAGTTATTTTGAATCTTTAGAAAACGCAAGTGTTAGGTATCTCTACGAGTTTATGATAATATTCTATTTTCAGCTTCATATCTTGTCAGTTTTATGATCAGAATTATGATTATAAATTCCAGTTTTATTTCTTAGGGCCACTTAATTGTGGGTCACATGATAGAGAAGAATTATATATTACTAGCAGGACCTGTGGATATATCATAGTATGATAAATTAATCATTACAACATTTGATATGTTTACTTAAGAGCTATTGCCAAATAGTTCAATATGTAGAAAGTATAATAATCTTGATTTAACTCTCTCTCACTCTTTTTTTTCTTTCTTTCCTTCTTTTCATTTTTTCATTATGTTCGATTGAAACAGATTAGCATTATCGCTTCTGCACACTCACCCCCTCTCTCTATCTGTCCCCTACTCTTTCTTTCTTTCTTTCTTAGATTTTTCTGTGTAGCATATCCTTTTTTTTTTACCTTTCTTTCTTTATAATAAAAACAGAATGTTCCCTTATTTAGCTGAGGTGATGACACTCATAAGAAATAACAATTCAGGGGTTAAGCAACACCAGATAATCAGGATTTGCATTTTTGCATTTCATCTTGGAAGATTTGGATGGTCTGATTTTTTAACCAGCGGGTGTTGCAAGATGATAACGGTTGTACTATTAAGGAACTAGAGTATTATTATATAGATATGGAGGTGTGTGTGGTTATAGTCGTAGGAAATGGACTCGTCAACCCGAGTTCAATTCCTAGACGAAGCTGCTTGCATTTCACATGGTGCTAATACCCTTGGGAAAGGTATGAATCCAATTCTCCTTACAGCTAAATAGCAGGACAGACTGAGCTCTTTAACCATGGCTAAGTAACCAGTCTAGGAGAAGGAAAACTCTGAATTCAAACCTGTTAAACTCTGCTTAAGAAATTGACCTTGTGTCACATCCTGCTCGTGCGGTGGGGTTGGGATATACATATATATATATATATTTGTAAACATTTTGGGAGAATTTTTGGAGAACAAGTGCTTAATTGGAGTCGTACCTAATTTTGAAAATTAATTAATTAATAATGAATTAGGCGGGAATACCTATTAAATGTATGGCTAAACAAATCGAGAAAAATCAATTCTTATGTAATTTCGGCCTATTAGGCCTCATCAGCAGAGCTATAGATCGGAAGACCGCCCTGTGCGTGATATATATATATATGTAAATATGATGACTTCATTTTAAAGATTATTCAATAAATGTACAAGTTACATTTTATACTTACATTTGGGATGGTTAATGGCACATTAATCTTTGTGGGTTATTTAATTCCAAAGCAATCCTTGTAGAAAGAACAGTAGTGGTACTATTTTCTCCATAGCTGGGGGGTGTTTTTGGGTTATTTCCTATAACTCTAACATAAAAAAGGGGAACCACTCTTGACTGATAAATTATTTATTTATTTTCCCATTAAACTAACCCTAAATCCTAATCCTAACCCTAACCCTGTCTTCTTTTTTCCTAGTAGATCAATAAATAAATAAATAATTATCAGTCAAGAGTGGTTCCCCTTTGTTTATGTTAGACTTATAAGAATTAACCTGTTTTTGGTTTGTATAATAAGTTTTTTAACTGGAGTCTGTTCAATTAACAACAGTAATCCATTTTGTTCGGCAAAAATGCTCTCACAGTAACAGCATTCCTTTGATGTTCTTTGTTCTTTACCCAAACACAGTAGTTCGCCGAATTCCACCTCTCTCTCAGTCACTTCCTTCGTTCCTGTCGTACGTCACTGCTCTCATCAACAAGTCTCAAATACGACTGCGCCATGTGTTAAGGCATCCCTTAGATAATGACACTGTGGTGAGCCAGAAGTTCTTACTTCAACAGACAGAAGTCAAATGACAAAAATAAGTAGTTTGCGCATGTGGACTGCGCACCCTAGTAAAAATAAAATTTAAAATAAAATTCGTAAAATTCAACCAATCAGAGGCGTTCCCACCTAATAAGAAAATTTATCAACTAGACCCCTTTTGGAGCCTATGCTGGACTATAAAAAGGCCAGCCTTTCGGATCCTAACCAGAAAGATCTCATTTGCCTAAGGGAATTCACGTCACCCTTTTTAAGAACATTTCTCACACATGCTGAAGGTATCTATCTCTCTCTCTCTCTTTAAATAACCTATGCTTTCGGAGATAAACCTTATATTCATTCAACTTATGCCTGACTGCTTTTAAGTTGACTTTAAACTTTCACCTTTTCTTTCTCACTTTTGAACTGTCAAATACCAGCTTACATTTTACATTTGAACTTTAAAAAAAGAACTTTTGGCTGAACCTTGCCCAGTATTCAATGCTACCTTTTTGTATACATTTTGTTAATACAATTTTGTTTGTTTAATCAAGAGTTTTGTCTTCTATGCCATTGTGCTTGATTGATTTATGGTCTTTAAATGTTTGAACACTTTTATTAAATATTGACATCAAACAGCCCCTACCTATCACCATAACACTAACATCCCACATCCAGGTCAATCACACAGTCTAGTGATTTACATGCGCACCAACAAGGTAGTCGAACATCAAGCCACAACTCATGATCAGGAGGATATGAGTTCAATCTCCTCAATCGCCCGTTACACCCCCCCCCCCTGATCACATTTTACATGCCAGACGTGTGATTTCTCTTGCCACAATTTGATTGGCTTGGTTTCTTTGTTTAATGGCATATCAACCTTTGCCGGTTATTATGAACTTCAGTTGGCCAAATTCCTAGCATAAAATTGTGCGTGCGCATTATCTCCCTTAACAAATTTGCTTGTATAGTTTTTCTTATAAGATTTTCTTGAACAATTGAATGAATAAAAATACATTTCATTCATATTAAAATCAATCCTATGAATGATTTTCGCTCTTCTCTGTGAGCAGTGTTTTATTGTCAAGAGCCACCAGTTGGTCTGGTTGGTTCACTCTTGGACCCCGTACACCTCTCATGCTCTGGTAAAAACCTTTGGGGTCACCTGAGTCTGCAAGACTTTGGAGTTCGGCCGCTTTTGTCGTCCACTATTCATTTTTTAGTTCTCTACATTTCCGTTGGAGGAGTTGACAGCAGGCTTTATATTTGGTTATGGAAATCCTTGTGATTCTGCCAAGAATGTTAAATCTGGCTAAGTTCCTGTTGTCAATCAGTTCTCGTATTTCTGTTCTGTTTTGTTCAAACCAGACCTCGTGCTTTCTTTTTATAATGCCTGAAGAATAATTAAAGTTCCAATTACCGTCAAACTGGGAAGACAAGGCAACAAACATAAAAAATACCCTGTGCTTTATCAAGATTTCTCCCCTGTAATTGGCTGGGTCGAAAGGAACTAATTCCCCCTCAAAGGCCACTACGCCCATGCAATGGGGGGGGGGAGGAAGGGGAGATGAAGAATAATTAAAGTTCCAATTACCGTCGAACTGGGAAGACAAGGCAACAAACGGTTGTAACTTAAATACAAACCCGAATAGTCACAAAGTCTACTGCAGAATGACAGGATATATATAAGACTCCACAATGTCATTCAAATCAAGCAGTCAAGCAGCCAATCAGAACTCAAGGAATGGAATGACCCAAATCACCCAGATTCATGAATGGATCATTCTTGATGTTATATATACCAACTGTCTTGGACACTGCTTAAGTTGTACTTAGCTAGTTGCTGTTATTCAAACCAACAGTAGATTTACTGACTTCAATAGGTGCCAAGTTTCTCTCTGGATACTTCGTAGACGATTGATTTAAAGCTGTTACATTTTTTCTCAACAGTACCTGGTACAACATCAGTTAGTCTCTCGTTCAGGCTTCTAGGTCTTCTCTGGCGCTCGTGATCTTAATCCTGCTGGTATCTAGTTTCTGGGTTGGGAGTTTGCCTTTTATTCTTTATCTGTCTCACTCGTAACCTTGGTGATGGATTTGATCATGACATGGTCAGTACTGCAGTTGGCGCCTCTCATTGCTCTTGTGTCTAGAAAATCTGGTAAATCACGCTGGCGTGTGATGATGTAGTCGATGAGATGCCAATGTCTGGATCTTGGATGCATCCAGGAGTTTTTATGGATTTCCTTGTGTTTGAAACAGGTGTTGGTGATGACCAGCTGGTATTCTGTACAGATAGATAAAAGTAGATTGTCATTGGAATTGACATTACCTGTCCCAAAACCTACCAAGAACCTTCAGCCAGGTAGAGTATGATTTACCAACTCTAGCATTAAAGTCTCCCAGAAGGATGGATTTGTCAGAGTTTGGAATAGCACTGTAGGGACTAGAACTCTCCTGTGCCTTCGGGGACAGGAAGTAGAAAAGGTAACGTCCCTTGTCAGGTTGGGAGAAGAACCCTCTTTACGATTTTGGTACCAACGTGTGAGCCTCGTAGAAACGAGCTCTTGTCTCAGTCTCTTGTGACTGAAGGAACTTTCCCCTAAGTGAGGGAGTAACAACTGTAGACCCAACCTGATACCCCCCTCAACGAGGGAGATATATGAACAGTAAGTACTGCCCCTAAGAACTTTGTTATATTGACTGTTGTTGAGTTTATATGTGAATAAATAAGGTTAAAAGTATATGTGTTTTCCCTTCTGTCTTTACGTTCTGTGAACTTATCTTTTTCCTCATAGACTGTAGGCAGCTATTCCTACAGCACAAAGTGTCTGGTCAAGTAGGTTATAAAAGCTGTTTATATTTGCAGCACCGTTAGTCATAGTCAGGGCATATGTAGCAATCAGAGTACAATATCTGCCTTTGGCCAGTGGAAGCCTCAGAGTGATACCTTCACTAACTCCACCCAAGGAGTATGGATACAGACTAGACCAGGGGCAGACCTGTTCAATATCAAACAATTTAGATCTGCAAGAAAGACCAAACACATCCTGGTGCGTGAACTCGTGTATGCAGACAACGCTCTCTTCCTGGCACACAACCGCCAAGACGCTCAAGACATAATCTCACGATTCACAGACTCTACAAAGGCATTTGGAATGAAAATAAACCTCAGTAAGACCGAAGTTATGTATCAGCCCCCTCCGACATCACATGACACTGGAAAAGACATAAAGATAGAAGGTCAGGTTCTAGCTCAGGTAAATACCTTCAGGTACCTGGGCTCCACAGTTGCCATCAACAATAGATTCAATTCAGAGCTTGATCTCCGAATTTCAAATGCTTCCAAAATATTTGGCCGGCTGAAGAGGTGAGTCTTGTTCAACAGAGACATCTCCTTGAAAACTAAATGTGCAGTATACCACGCCATAGTTCTCTCAACCCTCCTGTACAGTGCAGAAACCTGGATGATATACAAAGCGGATGCCTATAACCTACATGTCTACTACATGCGTCACTTGTGCAGTATATTAAATGTCAAGTGGTGGCAACATGTTTCAAACAGGACCATCCTGAAGAGAACTGGACTCCCTGGCATGTATGAAATACTTGTCCAACGCAACCTGAGATGGGCTGGCCACTTAAATAGACTTGGGGATGACAGACTACCAAAGCAGATTCTGTACTCTCAACTGAGAGAGGGGTCACGTAGAATCGGTAGACCAAAGCTCAGGTACAAAGACAACATCAAAAGAAACCTAAAGGACTTGAATATCCCCATAGGCAGTTGGCAAGACGCAACCAGAGACCGATTAAATTGGAGGAAAATGATTTGCGTGGTGTCATCATCGGATACGATGGACAGCAAGAAGTAGTAGTGAATGATTTTATATAGAAACCAATTAAAATATATTTAGAATAAGTGTAATCTTTTTGTATGTGTTCTTATTTAATTTCATTAATATTTATAATTTAATATATTTCATTACATTAAAACTTAAATACTTACACCTGGAGGGTGCATATTCATTGGATGCTATTTGGTCTATGGAGGCCCACAAGCGAATCAATTTAAGATTGTCCAAATATTTGCGTTTAAAAAAATATTTGTTATATCATGAAATTTAAATTTAACTTAAACTTGTTAACTAAATTTAAAATGTTGTTTGTCTGTTCCTTTTTTCTTCAGGAGACCAATGACCAATTTCAGATTACAGAAAAACATAAGCATTTTTAGATTAAATACATGTTTATTCATGATAAAGATATTGTGTACAACCCGCTACCTTCCAGATGTTTAAAATTCACTATTAATTTTTTAAGGGAATAAAAATAGTTAAGTTGAAAATATCAGAAAAAATACTTTTTTTTGCACCAATTCAAAAAAAAAAGTTGTTTTCAAAACTATGAAAAGAGAAACACTAAAAAAATTATAATTTAAATTTATAAAAAAATATCTTTTAAATTTTCAAATAACTTTTTCGGGTGTAAAATTTTTTTATTTCTATTCTTTTTAATGTGGTCTTCTGTTTTTGATCATTCTAGAAATAGAAAAAATTTTTCATTCAAATGAATAAAGATTAAAAAAAAACCTACAACCTTAATTGATATAAAACTTTTTTTTTTGTTCAAGTTTCGGACCATATGACCTTTAGGCACCCCTTTTTGATCTCGATTAAGAAAGGACATGTTTTTCATTTACACAGTCAATATCCAGTTGTTTGTTAGGGGTTAGGGTTAGGGGTTAGGGTTAGGGGTTAGTTTTATATTTTAAAAAAAAAATCTAAAAATCATCTATTAAAACAACCAGATATTGACAGTGTAAATGAAAAACATGTCCTTTCTTAATCGAAATCAAAAAGGGGTGCCTAAAAGTCATATGGTCCCAATTTTCTATAAAAAAATAAGCTATTCTTTATAAAATGAAGTCCTTATTGGAATTTGCATCACCAGTCTGGAACCCCTATCTCACTCAGAACATTAACCTCCAAGAAACTGTACAGAGATGTGCAACCAAATGAATACCCTCCATCAGGCATCTGCCATATTCTGAACGTCTTGCTGCCCTGGGAATGGATTCGTTGAAGCGTCTGGCAACTGACCTGGTAAACGCTCATAAGGTCATTAATCATCTTAACAACAGCAACCTTGAGCACCTTTTTGATCTCCATCTCTCCAATACACATGGGCATGCCTACAAAGTCAGAAAACAGCACTGCTCATGTGACTTTCGGAAACATTTCTTCACACTCAGAATTGCGAAGGCATGGAATAAGCTGCCCACGTCCGTTGTAGGCTGCCGAAACACTGCATCTTTCAAGGCCTCCATGCTTCCTGTAGTCCGCCAACACCATACCTGATACCCCTCTCTACACACATAAGCACACACACTCACACATACATGCATATTATTACTGTAAACTGTTCATGTTCCTGACACTAATACATTATTCTGTGTACTAGACATGAGACTTTGATGAGATGTAGTGCACCTGAGCACTGTACATAATAAATTTCATTATTATTTTCATTATTTAAGTAGTGGAAATTTCATTAAAATCGGACAATTCCCTGATTTTTGGTAATCGTTTTCAAATTCAAAAAGTTGAAAGTTTTTTATTACCTCCCTTGACAAAAATTGGACATACTTAATATTTATTCATATAAAAAGTTTAGATATACATTTAAAATTCAAACTTTTGAAATAACATGTCAAATAACACCAAAGCAAAATGATTAAATGATGTGTTGTCAAGGGAGGCGACTCCGGTTTAACTATATGAAGAGTTATTTCCCATGTTTCATTATCCCACGAAATCTAGAAAGGATAATAAAAATAGAATTCATTTTATTTTATTATTTTTATTTATTCATTTATTTGTTTATCCATTTATTGGACCAAGTCACTAATAGGCACCCTAGCCTAGATCAGTTTTGAAAGGAACTGAATTTTGCTCTTCACCTTTTAAACAAAATCAACAGCCAATAAAATCAACAGCTGATAAAAAGCCGATAGTTAATAAAAAAAATGAGTTATTTCATGTTGTTGTTAGTATATGTTAAGAAAATAATTTTCAACCAACAATTAACTAATATTGTTATTGACATTATAACAATATTATTTCAGATAGGAATCTATGTAGAGACACATAAAAAATAAATTTTATAAATTGTATAATACCATTTCTGAACAACATCCTTTTATTTAAATAAGCCTAAAAAATAATTTGTAAAAACAATTTTTATTTAAATAAACATATCTGCATTTCTCTTCTGATTAAATAAAACTATTTTAATATAAAAATTTGTCTTTTGTTTAAAGTTTTATAATTAAAACAAAAACAAAACAAAAAACAAAAACAACAATAACAATATTAGTTTAAAATTAAAAAGTATTTATTTAAAAAAAAGATTTTACTAGGGTTAGGGTTAGGGTTAGGGTTAGCAGTTATTATTATAACCTTATGATATACTTTTTATAGCTTTAACCATTCCCGTGTTAAACGTGTCTAACGTTAAAAGTTTTATAATTAAAAAAGAATTGCTATTGAATTAACAACAACATGAAATAAGTAAAAAAAAAAACGTGCCTTTAATATAAAAACGTGTCTTTCGTTTACAGTTTTATAATTAAAAAAAAAAACTGCTACTGAAGTAACAAATTCAACATGAAATAACTAAAAAAAATTCATCTAAAAATCGTCTGTTAACAAACAACCGGATTTTGACGGTGAAAAGCAAAACATGTCCTTTTGAATTTAGGTCTCACCTAGGGTGCCTATTGGTGACTTGGTCCCAAAAAGCAAACAAAAATACATTTTATGAACACATCAATGCAAAAAAAAAAAAAACACAGGGCAATGTTTTGAATTTAAACAAAAAATTTCATCGATCCAACATGTAATAAAAATTATTGAAACTGAAACTTTTAAGTTTTTAAAAATTAAAATTTAAAATGCCTTGTTGGGAGGGATTAATTAGAATACACTCGTTATATCCACGCAGGAGTGGGGGGGGGGGTAAGATCATGGGTATGACACTAAACTGTACTGGGTAGACAGGGTCTAGTTTTAGAGAATTATGAAGTATGAGTAACACTTCATTGCTATTATTCCCAGCTCAACTCTGACCGGGAGTGGTATTACCTGTTAGTCTCGAATCTGTGAGTCAAATAGTTCTGTTTAAAATTATTTGTATTAAATAGGAATTCTTGAAACCATATAACTGTGTGTGAATTATTTGTATTAGATTGGAATACTTGAAACCATATAACTGTGCAAAAGCTGCCTACGTCCATTGTGGGCTGCTGAAACATTGCATCTTTCAAAGCCTCCATGCTTCCTGTAGTCCGCCAACACTATACTCCCATCCATACACATATGCATGCACATGCACACATACATGTATATCATTACTGTATGCTATTCATGTTCCTGACACTAATACATTATTCTATGTACTAGACATGAGACTTTGATGAGTTGTGGTGCACCTGAGCACTGTACACATACATGCATATTATTACTGTACACTGTTCATGTTCCTGACACTAATACATTATTCTGTGTACTAGACATGAGACTTTGATGAGTTGTGGTGCACCTGAGCACTGTACACATACATGTATATTATTACTGTATGCTATTCATGTTCCTGACACTAATACATTATTCTGTGTACTAGACATGAGACTTTGATGAGTTGTGGTGCTCCTAAGTGCTGTACACAATAAATTTGATTATTATTACATAATATTCTAGCCATAGCTAGAATCGCCAGAAACATCATCTATTTCAGAATATAAACTCAGCTCAGTCAAATCCATTTCCTATGATGATAACCATTGTACTACATATGCCACATAAAAAACTAGAGTTTATTTTTTTGTTTTTACATTAAAGTGAATGAGGTTAAAAATATTCCACAATTTTATTTCCACAAACACAAATAATTGACTAAAAAGACAAAATGGGACACACAGTTGTTTACCTTTACAATAATTTAATTGTTTAATAAACAAATTTGCATAACCGTTTGTTTTAATAGGTCACGCTTAATTCATTCGACCCAAATTTATCTGATCAAATTTTGTTCATGTATGTATTTATCCAATGTAGGATGTGACACAAGGGGAGCTCAATCTATGACAACAACTCATCAAAGTCTCATGTCTAGTACACAGAATAATGTATTAGTGTCAGGAACATGAATAGCATACAGTAATAATATACATGTATGTGTACAGTGCTCAGGTGCACCACAACTCATCAAAGTCTCATGTCTAGTACACAGAATAATGTATTAGTGTCAGGAACATGAATAGCATACAGTAATAATATACATGTATGTGTACAGTGCTCAGGTGCACCACAACTCATCAAAGTCTCATGTCAAGTACACAGAATAATGTATTAGTGTCAGGAACATGAATAGCATACAGTAATAATATACATGTATGTGTACAGTGCTCAGGTGCACCACAACTCATCAAAGTCTCATGTCAAGTACACAGAATAATGTATTAGTGTCAGGAACATGAATAGCATACAGTAATAATATACATGTATGTGTACAGTGCTCAGGTGCACCACAACTCATCAAAGTCTCATGTCAAGTACACAGAATAATGTATTAGTGTCAGGAAAATGAATAGTGTACAGTAATAATATACATGTATGTGTACAGTGCTCAGGTGCACCACAACTCATCAAAGTCTCATGTCTAGTACATAGAATAATGTATTAGTGTCAGGAAAATGAATAGTGTACAGTAATAATATACATGTATGTGTACAGTGCTCAGGTGCACCACAACTCATCAAAGTCTCATGTCTAGTACATAGAATAATGTATTAGTGTCAGGAACATGAATAGCATACAGTAATAATATACATGTATGTGTACAGTGCTCAGGTGCACCACAACTCATCAAAGTCTCATGTTAAGTACACAGAATAATGTATTAGTGTCAGGAACATGAATAGTGTACAGTAATAATATACATGTATGTGTACAGTGCTCAGGTGCACCACAACTCATCAAAGTCTCATGTCTAGTACACAGAATAATGTATTAGTGTCAGGAACATGAATAGCATACAGTAATAATATACATGTATGTGTACAGTGCTCAGGTGCACCACAACTCATCAAAGTCTCATGTTAAGTACACAGAATAATGTATTAGTGTCAGGAACATGAATAGTGTACAGTAATAATATACATGTATGTGTACAGTGCTCAGGTGCACCACAACTCATCAAAGTCTCATGTCTAGTACACAGAATAATGTATTAGTGTCAGGAACATGAATAGCATACAGTAATAATATACTTGTATGTGTACAGTGCTCAGGTGCACCACAACTTATCAAAGTCTCATGTCTAGTACACAGAATAATGTATTAGTGTCAGAAACATGAATAGCATACAGTAATAATATACTTGTATGTGTACAGTGCTCAGGTGCACCACAACTTATCAAAGTCTCATGTCTAGTACACAGAATAATGTATTAGTGTCAGGAACATGAATAGCATACAGTAATAATATACTTGTATGTGTACAGTGCTCAGGTGCACCACAACTTATCAAAGTCTCATGTCTAGTACACAGAATAATGTATTAGTGTCAGGAACATGAATAGCATACAGTAATAATATACTTGTATGTGTACAGTGCTCAGGTGCACCACAACTCATCAAAGTCTCATGTTAAGTACACAGAATAATGTATTAGTGTCAGGAACATGAATAGCATACAGTAATGATATACATGTATGTGTACAGTGCTCAGGTGCACCACAACTCATCAAAGTCTCATGTCTGGTACATAGAATAATGTACTAATGTCAGGAGCATGAATAGTGTACAGTAATAACATACATGTGTGTGGATGCGAGTATCTGGTATAGTGGTGGCGGACTACAGGAAGCATGGAGGCTTTGAAAAATGCAGTGTTTCGGCAGCCTACAATGGATGCAAGCAGCTTATTCCATGTCTCGGCAACTCTGAGCGTGAAAAAATGTTTCCAAAGGTCATGTGAGCTGTGCTGTTTTCTGACTTTGTAGGCATGTAGAATGGTTATTTTGGATTACACAATTGATAGGATTGTATGTCGTTACTTTTGCTGATACTGACAATAGGTTACTCTGCATATTTTTTACTTATAGCAATTCATAAATCCTTTATTTGAACCAGTCTGTAGAATTGAAGATAAAATCTCAATTATTTTTTTTTTTTCTCAACTGAAAACTATAAAATACTTACAGCTCATCGCCCAAATAGGTTACAATAGGTGACTAGTGTATTATTTCTATTTTTTTCTAAATTTGGTTTAAATTTTTTAGCTTTTCCTTTCACCTAATAAAATCGAATTACAGAAGGAAGTTTTGAAATATTTTGATTTTTCAAAATTTTAAAACTAGATAGTCTAATAAGAATGTTCTCTGGGGGGCTCAGTTAAGTCCGACGCTTTTACTCTCCCAACTGTGCTGCACACTTCTCACCAACACTCTCAAAATATCTTGTCTCTCGTCCACTCGTCGTCACAGCCAAAATGCTACTGCAAGCTTTTCTCTCGGTTTGTGAGGGCTAGGAAATAAATACACAATTACAGTGTTCATCCAGGCTCCTTACTCTGACCTGCCCGTGCAGCACGTGCGACACTAATCAGCACGCGTCAATCCTTCCCATCCGGGCCACTCTGGATAGTTTAGTAATTCTCATGTATCAGGCCACGACTCACGATCAGGAGAATGCGAGTTCAATCTTCCCACTCGCCTCTGATCTCATTCTGCATGCGAAACACAGTTGTGCACGCTTCGAACTACTACGTTTGTGGTTTCTCTCGCCACAGATAGGAAATAACATTTTTAGTAGTTTAATTAATAATTTAAACTATGTTTTTTTTTTAGTCTAAAAAAAAATGTTCCAAAACCTTTTTTGCAATAAAGGTTTGTGGACCTTCTAAGATTTTCTATTTATCAACATTTTCCACAAAGCGAGTTCATGTTTTAATTGAAAATTATATTTTGTATTTTTTTCCGAAGAAGAAAACACTTTTTTGTTTTGGTTTAAATCTACCGTTCTGATTGGCTGATATTAAAATGGCAGATAAAATCAGTAATCTCATTGGCTAATTTCAGAGCTATGTAGTTTTTATACGTATTTCACTCATTTAAATCTGAATTAATTAATTATGAAACCAAGAAACCTTTGTGAGAAAAGTAAATCTACCCTTTCTGTGATTTTATCTTAATCATTACATAAAAATTATTGAGGCATCTTTTACATCCGACAGAATTGAATGAACATCATTTTGGGATTGTCATCTAAAATGCAAAATAAACCAAACTTTCAAAACTTAAAAATTGTTTGAGTTGACCAAGTTCTCTCCCTTGCTTTAAACGAGTTTTGTTTTCATAGAAAACAATTGTTTTGTAGTCAATATTATTGTGTACAGTGCTCAGGTGCACCAAAACTCACCAAAGCCGCATGTATAGTACACAGAATAATGTACTAGTGTCAGGAAGATGAATGCATGTATACAGTTATAATATATATGTATGTGTTTGTGCGTGAGTGTACGGAGGGGGGGGGGATATCAGGCATAGTGTTGTCAAATTACAGGAAGCATGGAGGTTTTGAAAGATTTAGTGTTTCGTCAGCCAACAACGGATGCAGGCAGTTTGTTTCATGTCTCAGCAACTCTGAGCATAAAAAAATGTTTCTGAAAGTCATGTGAGCTATGCTGTTTTCTGGCTTTGTAGGCGTGCCCATGTGTGGAGTTGATATTAATGAAATTATTGTATACAGGGTTCAGATGCATCTTGAGTCATATCTTACATATGGTGTAGTAGAGTAGAGTAGAGTATGCCTGCATACCCATACTAATTAGAGTGATTTACATTTTTCTATCCTGCACAAGGTGAGAACGAAACAACATCTAAATGTTCTCGAGGCCATTTCGATTTTCTTTTCCCATCCTTCCTTGTGTAGGCAGTATGACGGAGAACGAAAAAGAGCAAGACATTGTCTTGCCTGCCGGGATTGAACCTGCGTCCTCCCGCATGCAAAAACAGATGCACTGGACGGACGCGAAGTGCCAGGATGTTTCGGTAAATACGTAAATAAATAACATGTGAGTCAAGCGCTGGGCAGTCAGGAGTTGCAGTAGCAGGTTGACTGACGTGAACGACCGAGTTAAGAAATGTGATTTTGAACTGCTAAAGATTATTTCGACTACAGTGACGGATTTTGCAGCTGCTAAACGAAAACTAAGAACGTTTTGACCAGGGGAAGGTTTGGCTTGCTGGAAGACTGTGGGCTCGCTTGTTTTTGCCCCCCCCCGCCTCTCGGCGGGAGCTTGTTGATACGAACATCTATTTCCCCCCATATATTCCCCCCCTTCTATAGGCAGATAAGACCCAAGCACTCACTATTTTTACTAAGTGAAGGGCTTGGGTTGGGTGTGACCTGAGGGGTTTTTGAAAATTCTATTTTTTTATTTTTTTATTTTTTCGTCCTCTCCTCTTGTCTAACCTAATTTCATATCATTTCCTCCGATTTGATTTAATTTACTATTGTGACTTTTAATCATTCTCCGGCTGTAAAACTTGAAAAAGCACCGGATGAAAGGGCCCTAGTTTTATATCAATAAAACAACTTTCCTCACTCTATCCCTCCTTTCTGTCTGTTATTCATTATCATAGTGTAGATTACTATATATGATATCCTTAATAAATATATTATATAAACTAGCAAATATATGCAACCTCCGGGTGCAAGTATTTAAGTTTTAAAGTGATAAAATATCATATTAAATTAGAAAGACTAATGAAACTGAATAAGTATTCAGATAAAAATATTTGGAACAGAGGGGGTATGATTAAAAAATAGAACAATTTTGAAACTAACTCTTCCATCATTTTCCATTACTCCCGTCTTTCATTGGTAAATTTTCCTAATTTAACTATTTAGTTAAAATAGGAAATAAATAATAATATTACAGTTATTTCTTCTTGTTAATGGATTTCTTTTTAGATTTATCCCCGAGATTTTTGCTGATATTCATTAACATAAAACCAAACAATAAGAAATCAATAATACTAAGCATATATTTATTAAAATCAAATTTTTAAGATCAATATGCAAATTAGCCTTCCCATTCACACTGTAAACCGCTATTTTGTTGTATATATAAATACAATTGCGTATTATTAGTATGTAGATATGGTCAACAGTCTTAATGATGTAAAACAATTTTATTATTCATTAAGGTTTAAATAAAAATAAAATCATGGAGAATGTGATGTAAATAACTAAGGGAACTGTGAATTGAGTAGTAATATAGTTTCGGTTACAGACAGACAAACACACAATCTCCATTATAATAAGATTTGCCTGTACCAAAAATTTATTTATACCCATCGTTGTATACAGATATACTTTTCTTCTTTATACTTATCTTGTGTATCTTCTTTTGAAGTTCTGAGTAGATGGCTTTGTCATCTTCTATCTTGCTATCTGTGCTGCTCTGGGCTGGTAGATGTTCTTAATCTGGGCTGGATCTTCTGTACTTTCTACTGGGACGTCTTATGTTGTTGTGTTTTTTTTAGTTAACAAACACAAGACTTTTCTTTGTTTTAGAGCTCTTTATTATCTTATAAGATCCAGATCAAATCAAACAAGTGTATGAGAATTAAATTTCAATGGAGAGAGTGCCATTATGATCTGTTCTCTTCAGCGCTTAAATAAAATCTCACTTATCTAAAAATTTTCTCCTGTTCAATAAGAGGTCAACACAGTGTAAAAAAATATCAATCATTTTTCTTGTCTTTTTCCACTAAACTATTAGTTTTGAATCTTATCTTGGTAAATCTTTAAAAATTAAATGTTTCATTCCATGTCTTGAGTTGTATTTTACATATAGTGTACTATAGTAGAGTATTCCTGTATACCTGTGGTTGTATACAGATATACGTATCTTCTTTACACTTATCTTGTGTATCTTCTTTTTTAAAATTCTGAGTAGATGGCTTTGTATGTCACCTTCTATCTGGGCTGCTCTGGGCTGGTAGATGTTATTCTTAGCTGGATCTATCTCTGGATCTGGGCTGGTAGATGTTTCTTGGCTCGATCTATCTCTGGATCTGGGCTGGTAGATGTTATTCTTGCTGGATCTATCTTCTGGATCAGGGCTGGTAGATGTTATTCTTGGCTGGATCTATCTCTGGATCTCTGGGCTGGTAAATGTTATTCTTAGCTGGATCTGTCCTCTGGAATCTGGTAGATGTTATCTTAGCTGGATCTGTCTCTGGATCTGGCTGGTAGATGCTAATTCTTAGCTGGGATTCTTCTCTGGTAGAGTTTTAATTTCTTACTGGATTTCGTATCTCTTCTGGGATCAGGGCTGGTAGATGTTTATTCTTAGCTGGATCTTATTCTCTGGGAGATCAGGCTGTAGAATTTGCTATTCTTAACTGGGAATCTATCTCTGGATCAGGCCTGGTAGATGCTATCTAGCTGGATCTATCTCTGGTTAGTATGTTTTTTCTTTAACTGGATCTATCTTCTGATCAAGGGTCTTGGTAGTTGGTTTTCTTAACTGGATCTATCTCCTCTCCTGGATCAGGGCCTGGTAGAAAATGTTATTCTTAGCTGGAATCTTCCTCTGGATCTGGCTGGGTAGATGTTAATTCTTAGGGCTGGTCTATCTCTGGTAGATGCTATTCTTAGGCTGGATCTATCTCTGGATAGGGGCTGGTAGATGTTATTTCATTCTTAGCTTGGATTTCTTGATCTGGTAGATGCTATTCCTTAGGCTGGATTCTTATCGTCTAGATCAGGGCTGGGTAGAAAATGTTATTTCTTATAGCTGGATCTGGATTCTGGTAGATTGTTATTCTTATGTGCATAATCCATGGATAGCATAGATTATTGGCAATTAGTGATTAATGGTCTCTGTCGATCCAGTTTTTTTTACCATATCACGAAGGTAAAGTTGGAGAAGCAACTACTGGAGCGGAACTAGTGGAAATTCTATCTGAGCTGGGAATTGGGCTGTTAGTTGTCAATCGGCTGCGATTTATGGGCCAAGGTATTAATTGGACATTAGGCCAGAGTATCTGGGTTGTTAAAACAGGACGCGTTTTCCAGCTCAAGGCTGTCATCGGCGTTCTTCGGCAGCGTTGAGGCTTGTAGTTACAAAAAAGGCAAATATATGGCTTAAAAAGCAGCAAGCCAATTATCGAATTAATCTAAGGTCAATGTTCGCTTCTTAGAACAAAGAAAACAGCCAACAAAAGAAAGAAGCAAACAATTTAACGTAGGACACTCACTGGCGAAGGTAGAAGAGAAGGCAGAGAGTGAGCCAATGGGTCATTTCAACGATGTGACGACTATGATGAAGGAACCAAGTAAGATAAATGTATCTGTCATAATATCTCGTCTGTCTTCTCATCCTGACAAACAGGAAGAAAGAACCTCGGTGTATATACCTCAACAAGGGTATATGGCATTGTAAACACCTTAATTATTGCTGGGACTATGGATCTTTGCCATATCTGTTCTAGCTGACTGGTAAGATGTGATCGTCTTTTAATGTTGGTTGTTGGAGGTTTGTTTAATTAAGACAAACACAAAGAGCTTGCTTTTGGTTTTAAGGCTCTTATATTAATCTTTATAAGATCCAAGATCCAAATTTCAAATATTTGCGTGTGAGAAATTTAGTTTTTAGGTGCCTAAGTTGCCTTTTCTTTCTCCTATCTTTCTAAGAAAATTTAAAATGGTCAGATCTATACAATGATTCTCTGCGGTTCGTAATTCCTTGACTTGTATCTTATTACGTATAATATAAGTATTTAATGGACCAAAGTACCAATAAGCACCGTAACTCCGTCAAATCGTTCATTAATGAAAGAGTTCATGGGATTTGATTAACTCATTCTTCACTAGGGTAACAGATATGATTTTAAATTCGGGAAAGTTTGATGGAGATTGAACTCCAACAATAAAGGCAATAGATAGATGGGTTTGGTACACGGTAATCAAACATCTCTTTTTTTAAAAAATTAATTACTTTTTAAAAATCGAAATCTTATGAATATTTTTTCCAAACACTTTATATACGATGATTTAAAATAGACAAAGACCGTTTTTATTAATATTAACTAAAATAGTTTTTTTACTCT
>CM042173.1:36102576-36170610 GCA_023376005.1 Doryteuthis pealeii | reverse complement strand
GGAGAGTTTAATCGCTCGCTCAGGTTATGAATATACAGTATGTGTTACAGTGCTCAGGTGCACCACAACTCATCAAAGTCTCATGTTAAGTACACAGAATAATGTATTAGTGTCAGGAACATGAATAGCATACAGTAATGATATACATGTATGTGTACAGTGCTCAGGTGCACCACAACTCATCAAAGTCTCATGTCTGTTACATAGAATAATTACTAATGTCAGGAGCATGAATAGTGTACAGTAATAATATACATGTATGTGTACAGTGCTCAGGTGCACCACAACTCATCAAAGTCTCATGTCTGGTACATAGAATAATGTATTAATGTCAGGAACATGAATAGCATACAGTAATAATATACATGTATGTGTACAGTGCTCAGGTACACCACAACTCATCAAAGTCTCATGTCTAGTACACAGAATAATGTATTAGTGTCAGAAACATGAATAGCATACAGTAATAATATACATGTATGTGTACAGTGCTCAGGTGCACCATAACTCATCAAAGTCTCATGTCTAGTACATAGAATAATGTATAAGTGTCAGGAGCATGAATAGTGTACAGTAATAATATACATGTATGTGTACAGTGCTCAGGTGCACCATAACTCATCAAAGTCTCATGTCTAGTACATAGAATAATGTATAAGTGTCAGGAGCATGAATAGTGTACAGTAATAATATACATGTATGTGTACAGTGATCAGGTGCACCACAACTTATCAAAGTCTCATGTCTGGTACATAGAATAATGTATTAGTGTCAGAAACATGAACAGTGTACAGTAATAATATACATGTATGTGTACAGTGATCAGGTGCACCACAACTTATCAAAGTCTCATGTCTGGTACATAGAATAATGTATTAGTGTCAGAAACATGAACAGTGTACAGTAATAATATACATGTATGTGTACAGTGCTCAGGTGCACCACAACTCATCAAAGTCTCATGTCTAGTACACAGAATAATGTATTAGTGTCAGGAACATGAACAGTGTACAGTAATAATATACATGTATGTGTACAGTGCTCAGGTGCACCACAACTCATCAAAGTCTCATGTCTGGTACATAGAATAATGTATTAGTGTCAGGAACATGAACAGTGTACAGTAATAATATACATGTATGTGTACAGTGCTCAGGTGCACCACAACTCATCAAAGTCTCATGTCTAGTACACAGAATAATGTATTAGTGTCAGGAAAATGAACAGTGTACAGTAATAATATACATGTATGTGTGCGCGTGTGTGCACATGTGTGTGGATGCGAGTATCAGGTATAGTGTTGGCGGACTACAGGAAGCATGGAGGCTTTGAAAAATGCAGTGTTTCGGCAGCCTACAATGGATGCAAGCAGCTTATTCCATGTCTCGGCAACTCTGAGCGTGAAAAAATGTTTCCAAAAGTCATGTGAGCTGTGCTGTTTTCTGACTTTGTAGGCATGTAGAATGGTTATTTTGGATTACACAATTGATAGGATTGTATGTCGTTACTTTTGCTGATACTGACAATAGGTTACTCTGCATATTTTTTAATTATAGCAATTCATAAATCCTTTATTTGAACCAATCTGTAGAATTGAAGATAAAATCTCAATTATTATTTTTTTTCTCAACTGAAAACTATAAAATACTTACAGCTCATCGCCCAAATAGGTTACAATAGGTGACAAATGTATTATTTCTATTTTTTTCTAAATTTGGTTTAAATTTTTTAGCTTTTCCTTTCACCTAATAAAATCGAATTACAGAAGGAAGTTTTGAAATATTTTGATTTTTCAAAATTTTAAAACTAGATAGTCTAATAAGAATGTTCTCTGGGGGGCTCAGTTAAGTCTGACGCTTTTACTCTCCCAACTGTGCTGCACACTTCTCACCAACACTCTCAAAATATCTTGTCTCTCGTTCACTCGTCGTCACAGCCAAAATGCTACTGCAAGCTTTTCTCTCGGTTTGTGAGGGCTAGGAAATAAATACACAATTACAGTGTTCATCCAGGCTCCTTACTCTGACCTGCCCGTGCAGCACGTGCGACACTAATCAGCACGCGTCAATCCTTCCTATCCGGGCCACTCTGGATAGTTTAGTAATTCCCATGTATCAGGCCACGACTCACGATCAGGAGAATGCGAGTTCAATCTTCCCACTCTGCATGCGAAACACAGTCGTGCACGCTTCGAACTACTACGTTTGTGGTTTCTCTCGCCACAGATAGGAAATAACATTTTTAGTAGTTTAATTAATAATTTAAACTATGTTTTTTTTTTTGTCTAAAAAAAAATGTTCCAAGACCTTTTTTGCAATTAAGATCTTCTATTTATCAACATTTTCCACAAAGCGAGTTCATGTTTTAATTGAAAATTATATTTTGTATTTTTTTCCGAAGAAGAAAACACTTTTTTGTTTTTGTTTAAATCTACCATTCTGATTGGCTGATTATAAAATGGCAGATAAAATCAGTAATCTCATTGGCTAATTTTTATTTCAGAGCTATGTAGTTTTTATACGTATTTCACTCATTTAAATCTGAATTAATTAATTATGAAACCAAGAAACCTTTGTGAGAAAAGTAAATCTACCCTTTCTGTGATTTTATCTTAATCATTACATAAAAATTATTGAGGCATCTTTTACATCCGACAGAATTGAATGAACATCACTTTGGGATTGTCATCTAAAATGCAAAATAAACCAAACTTTCAAAACTTAAAAATTGTTTGAGTTGACCAAGTTATCTCCCTTGCTTTAAACGAATTTTGTTTTCATAGAAAACAATTGTTTTGTAGTCAATATTATTGTGTACAGTGCTCAGGTGCACCAAAACTCACCAAAGCCGCATGTATAGTGCACAGAATAATGTACTAGTGTCAGGAAAATGAATGCATGTATACAGTTATAATATATATGTATGTGTTTGTGCATGAGTGTACGGAGGGGGGGGGGGATATCAGGCATAGTGTTGTCAAATTACAGGAAGCATGGAGGTTTTGAAAGATTTAGTGTTTCGTCAGCCAACAACGGATGCAGGCAGTTTGTTTCATGTCTCAGCAACTCTGAGCATAAAAAAATGTTTCTGAAAGTCATGTGAGCTATGCTGTTTTCTGGCTTTGTAGGCGTGCCCATGTGTGGAGTTGATATTAATGAAATTATTGTATACAGGGTTCAGATGCATCTTGAGTCGTATCTTACATATGGTGTAGTAGAGTAGAGTAGAGTATGCCTGCATACCCATACTAATTAGAGTGATTTACATTTTTCTATCCTGCACAAGGTGAGAACGAAACAACATCTAAATGTTCTCGAGGCCATTTCGATTTTCTTTTCCCATCCTTCCTTGTGTAGGCAGTATGACGGAGAACGAAAAAGAGCAAGACATTCTTGCCTGCCGGGATTGAACCCGCGTCCTCCCGCATGCAAAAACAGATGCCATCTAGGCACTGGACGGGCGCGAAGTGCCAGGATGTTTCGGTAAATACGTACATAAATAACATGTGAGTCAAGCGCTGGACAGTCAGGAGTTGCAGTAGCAGGTTGACTGACGTGAACGACCGAGTAAAGAAATGTGATTTTGAACTGCTAAAGATTATTTCGACTACAGTGACGGATTTTGCAGCTGCTAAACGAAAACTAAGAACGTTTTGACCAGGGGAAGGTTTGGCTTGCTGGAAGACTGTGGACTCGCTTGTTTTTGCCCCCCCCCCGCCTCTCGGCGGGAGCTTGTTGATACGAACATCTATTTCCCCCCATATATTCCCCCCCTTCTATAGGCAGATAAGACCCAAGCACTCACTATTTTTACTAAGTGAAGGGCTTGGGTTGGGTGTGACCTGAGGGGTTTTTGAAAATTTTATTTTATTTTTATTTTTTTATTTTTTCGTCCTCTCCTCTTGTCTAACCTAATTTCATATCATTTCCTCCGATTTGATTTAATTTACTATTGTGACTTTTAATCATTCTCCGGCTGTAAAACTTGAAAAAGCACCGGATGAAAGGGCCCTAGTTTTATATCAATAAAACAACTTTCCTCACTCTATCCCTCCTTTCTGTCTGTTATTCATTATCATAGTGTAGATTACTATATATGATATCCTTAATAAATATATTATATAAACTAGCAAATATATGCACCCTCCGGGTGCAAGTATTTAAGTTTAATGTAATAAAATATTATATTAAATTAGAAAAGCTAATGAAACTAAATAAGAATACTGATAAAAAGATTTGAAACAGAGGGAGTATAATAAAAAATAGAACAACTGAAACTTACTCTTCCATCACTCTCATTTTTCATTGTTATTTTTTCTAATTTAAGTATTTAGTTAAAAGAGGAAGTAAAGAATAAAATGACAGTTATTTTTTCTTGTTAATGGATTTCATTTAAGATTCATTGAAGAGATTTTTGCTTATATTCATTAAAATAAAACCAAGCAGTTAGAAATCAATAATACTAAGCATATATTTAATAAAATCACATTTTTAATATCAATATGCAAATTAGCCTTCCCGTTCACACTGTAAACCACTATTTTGTTGTATATATAAATATAATTGCATGTTGTCAGTATGTAGACATGGTTAATAATGTAAATCAATTTTATTAATAATTGAGGTTTAAATAAAAATACAATTATGGAAAATGTGATGTCAATAACTAAGGGAATAGTGATATGAGTAGTAATATAGTTTCGGTTACAGACAGAAAAGCACACAATCTCCATTATAATAAGATTTGCCTGTACCAAAAATTTATTTATACCCATGGTTGTATACAGATATACTTATCTTCTTTATACTTATGTTGTGTATCTTCTTTTGAAGTTCTGAGTAGATGGCTTTGTCTGTCATCTTCTATCGTGCTGTGCTGCTCTGGGCTGGTAGATGTTCTTAATCTGGGCTGGATCTTCTGTACTTTCTACTGGGACGTCTTATGTTGTTGTGGATCTTTTAGTTAACAAACACAAGACTTTTCTTTGTTTTAGAGCTCTTTATTATCTTATAAGATCCAGATCAAATCAAACAAGTGTATGAGAATTAAATTTCAATGGAGAGAGTGCCATTATGATCTGTTCTCTTTAGCGCTTAAATAAAACATTTCTCCCGTTCAATAAGAGGTCAACACAGTGTAAAAAAATATCAATCATTTTTCTTGTCTTTTTCCACTAAACTATTAGTTTTGAATCTTATCTTGGTAAACCTTTAAAAATTAAATGTTTCATACCATGTCTTGAGTTGTATTTTACATATAGTGTACTATAGTAGAGTATACCGGTATACCTGTGGTTGTATACAGATATACGTATTTTCTTTACACTTATCTTGTGTATCTTCTTTTTTAAAATTTTGAGTAGATGGCTTTGTATGTCACCTTCTATCTGGGCTGCTCTGGGCTGGTAGATGTTATTCTTAGCTGGATCTGCTGGATGCTGGATCTGTCTCTGGATCTGGGCTGGTAGATGTTATTCTTAGCTGGATCTATCTCTCTGGATCTGGGCTGGTAGATGTTATTCTTAGCTGGATCTGTCTCTGGATCAGGGCTGGTAGATGTTATTCTTAGCTGGATCTGTCTCTGGATCTGGGCTGGTAGATGTTATTCTTAGCTGGATCTGTCTCTGGATGGGCTGGTAGATGTTATTCTTAGCTGGATCTGTCTCTGGATCTCTCTCTGGATCTGGGCTGGTAGATGTTATTCTTAGCTGGATCTGTCTCTGGATCAGGGCTGGTAGATGTTATTCTTAGCTGGATCTGTCTCTGGATCTGGGCTGGTAGATGTTATTCTTAGCTCAATCTATCTCTGGATCAGGGCTGGTAGATGTTATTCTTAGCTTGATCTGGATCTGGTAGATGCTATTCTTAGCTGGATCTATCTCTGGATCTGGGCTGGTAGATGTTATTCTTAGCTGGATCTATCTCTGGATCAGGGCTGGTAGATGTTATTCTTAGCTGGATCTATCTCTGGATCTGGGCTGGTTAGCTGGATCTATCTCTGGATCTGGGCTGGTAGATGTTATTCTTAGCTGGATCTATCTCTGGATCAGGGCTGGTAGATGTTATTCTTATGTTGCATAATCCATGGATAGCATAGATTATTGGCAATTAGGAATTATAGGAATATTTTTACATATCACAAAGTGGAAAACTACTGGACAGTTGAAATCTTGCACGTCACGTGATTTTGACTTAGCCAGATACTGGGTGAAACAGACGTGTTTCAGTCAGCTGTCATCTCCGCGCGTTGAGTTAGTTACAAAAGGCAAATAAAGCTTTAAAAAGCAGCAAGCATTATCGATTAATTAAGCATGCCTTACTTAGAAAACAAAGAAACAGTCAGACAAAAGAAAGAAGCAACAATTACGTAGACATCACGGCGAAGGTAGAAAGAAGCAGAAGTGACCATTTCACATGACGACTAGATGAAGAACCAAGTAAGATATGTATCTGTCTAAATATCTCTCTGTCTCTCTCTCTGACACAAAAGAACTCGTGTATATACCCAACAAGGGTATATGGCATTGTAACACTTAATCTGGACTGGATCTTCCATATTTTCTACTGGGACGTCTTATGTTGTTGTGGAGGTTTTAGTTAACAAACACAAGACTTTGCTTTGTTTTAGAGCTCTTTATTAATCTTATAAGATCCAAATCAAATCAAATATGCGTGTGAGAAATTTAGTTTTAGTGCTAAGTTGCCTTTTCCATCTTAAAAATTTAAAAGGTCAGATCTATAAATGATTCTGTTGTATTCTTGACTTGTATCTTACGTATAATATAGTATAATGACCAAGTAACCAATAAGTACCCCAAATCTTCAACTTAATGAAAGGTTCATATTTTAACTCATCACCGGTAACAAATGATTTTAATCAGAAGTTTATGGAGATGAACTCACAATAAAGCAAATAGATAGATGGTTGGTACACGTAATCAAAATCTTTTTTTAAATAAATACTTTTTAATCAGAAATTTATGAATATTTTTCAACACTTACGATGATTTAAAATAAGACAAAAGACGTTTTTATACTAAAATAGTTTTTACTGAATCAGAAGAGAAATGCAATTATGTTTATTTAAATAAAAATACAGTTTTTATTTACAAAATATTTTTATGCTTATTTAAATAAAAAGGATGTTGTTCAGAAATAGTATCACACAATTTGTAAACATTTGTTTTTGTCAAATACAATATAATTGCAAACACCGTCTGTTCATTTATTTTCAAATAATTGAAAGCAAAACTTACGGTGTAGAGTTAAAATATGAACCTTTCATTAAGTTGATGATTTGAGGGTGCTTATTGGTTACTTAGTTCAAGTATAATATATTATACCTTGGTTGTATACAAATATACTTATCTTGTGTATCTTCTTCCATAATTCTGTGTAGATGACTTTGTTTATCTGTAAGATAGTAGTATCTTGCTATCTGGACTGCTAGATTGTTCTTAATCTGGGCTGGATCTTCTGTACTTTCTACTGGGACATCTTATGTTGTTGTGGAGTTCTTTAGTTAACAAATACAAGACTTTTCTTTGTTTAGAGCTCTTTATTGATAAGATCCAGATAAAATCAAACTCGCCTGTGAAAATTTAGCTATAAACAGACAGATCGACATCACAAGCGTTATGTTGTGTGCATAATTATCAGATTGAAATGTGAGAAAAGTGGCTAATCAATCATATTTATAGTGTGGTATATATAGTCACGTATTAAAATGGAATTACACGTGTAATTCTATCTTAACACGTGACTATACATCATATCAACAAGAAGGCTGACTTCTGAAGACGGAAAGTTTTTTGGTGGTCCCCATGACAGTTTAACTAGTCTATGAATTAATATTTTGCAAATTGGGTTACGGCTATAGGGGATTAAGATTAATTCGCAAAAGTTCATTCATAGACTGTAGTTAAACTGTCATGGGGGACCACCAAAAAACTTTCCGTTTTAATTTTCCGACCAATTTGCAAGTTTAGCCTTCTTTAGTTATTTACGAAGTCTTAGTTATGTCAAAAGGCCGGAAGTATGAAACACCCAGTGAGAATTGAACTGACTGACAACAGCTGTTCCTCTATCTTGCTAACGATTACACCACGTGACGTGCTCTTCCGGCATACTTCTTTAGTCCCCCCCCCCGGCTGACTTCAGATTTAGGTCGGAAGATTAAAACAGAAAGTTTTTTGGTGGTCCCCAATGACAGTTTAACTACAGTCTATGAATTAATATTTTGCAAATTGGGTTATGGTTTTAGGGGATTAAGGTTGTTTTTAATTAGGTATTGCTTAAAAAAACAAAACAAAAACACCAAATTACCCAAATTACTATACATTTAATTGAAAAATTTTTTTTTTTACCCAAGTTTAATTGAAATTATACATTACAATACTAACACAAACATTTGTCTCAATAATAGATTCAATAATTAATTTCAATGGTTAATTAAATGTATAGTAATTTGTTTTTTTTTGTCGTTTATTTTTTTAAAGCAATACGTAATTAAAAACAACCTTAATCCCCCACAACTGTAACCCAATTCACAAAAAGCGTTAATTTTATAGACTGTAGTTAAACTGTCATTGGGACCACCAAAAAAAAACTTTCCGTTTTAATTTTCCGACCTAAATCAGAAGTCAGCCTAACAAAATTATAGTGATTTTTTTTATATCTTATTATAAATGGAGATTGTGTGTTTTTCTGTCTGTAACCGAAACTATATTCCTACTCAAGTCACAATTCTCTTAGTTATTGACATCACATTCTCCATGATTTTATTTTTATCTAAACCTCAATTATTAATAAAATTGTCTTACATTATTAATACTGTTAACCATGTCTACATACTAACAACATGCAATTATATTTATATATACAACAAAATAGCGGTTTACAATGTGAACGGGAAGGCTAATTTGCATATTAAATTAAAAAATCGATTTAATAAATATGTGCTTAGTATTATTGATTTCTAACTGTTTGGTTTTATTTTAATGAATATAAGCAAAAATCTCTTCAATGAATCTTAAATGAAATCCATTAACAAGATAAAATAACTGTCATTTTATTCTTTACTTCCTCTTATAACTAAATACTTAAATTAGAAAAAATAACAATGAAAGACGAGAGTGATGGAAGAGTAAGTTTCAGTTGTTCCATTTTTTATTATATTCCCTCTGTTTCAAATCTTTTATTATACCCCCCCCCCTCTGTTTTAAATCTTTTTATCTGTATTCTTATTTAGTTTCATTAGCCTTTCTAATTTAATACAATATTTTATTACATTAAAACTTAAATACTTGCACCCTACGGAGGGTGCATATATTTGCTAGTTTTTATAATTAAAGCAGTTTATCCAAATTCTCAATATCATGACTACTATCTTCTACCTTGCTTATCCAAGCTGCTTTGGGCTGGTAAATGTTCTTTATCTGGGCTGGATCTTCTGTACTTTCTACTGGGATGTTTGACCTGCTGAAATGGAGATGCGTCTTATATGCCGTCAAATACGGTAATACTAATGTAGGTAACAGTTGTATATTATTGACTTTAAGATTATTGGGGATAGATATTGTGGGATTAGTGTATAAGGATTTGGAAATTATATTGCACATCAAGGAAGAGGATGGAACTATTGTGTTCTTGTAGATAGTGGGGGGGGAAAGAAAGTTAGTATAAAGGGGAGGAGACATCCTTGGTGACAAGGAGTGCTTCATTTGGGAGTTCTCTTTTAAGTAGTTTGTTTAGGAAGTACGTCATATCTGGGGATAGTAGGTAACAGGGCATTAAAGATGCGGTTGATATATCTGAACAAGACTCTAAAAGGGGTGCCAATCCCGGACACGGCTGTCCTTCCTGAAGGTAAGAGATTCAGGGATTGTAGGAATTGGTTTTGTTGGGTGTGGTCTTTCACTGGAGTCTGAGTGACAGCAAGTCTCCCCAGTTTTCTAGGACTCTTCTGAGTATTCTGGCAGATTGCACCAGTGCAGTGTTCTGAATGGTATCAATCCTTCCTCTGATTTCCAGACTTTCCAAGCCCTTTTCCAATCGTGTTCCTTAAGTGTACAACCATTATCATCTTGTAACACCCTGTTTAAAAGTGAGACTGTACAAATTGTCCAAAAGAAAATGCAAAAATGTAAGTGTTGCGTAGCCGTTGTCACGGTACCATATAGATATATTTGTTACGTCTTACTCTGGTCTATTCTTCCGGCCGTCTTCTGATCATCTAGTCTTCTATCTTGGTCTTCTAATGGTCTCGTCTGGTCTTTCTTATCTGGGGATTCCGTGTCTGGTTCTGCTGGGGATCATTTCTTATCAGAAGCCTTGTGTCATTGTTAGCTTTTAGTAATAACAACAAGACTTCGATTTACCTTTGATGTTATTTTATTCAGGATCCCCAGGCCAGACAACTGCGCGCTGAGAGTCACATCTTGCTAGCTTCTAACTCTGCAACTGACTAACTGAGTTGCCCACCTTAAACCGGAAAAGGGCTTTCTATCGGGGTTCCGTTCTCACGATTCTATCCCCAGAACGCAAGGTGAGAGTGAGGTCAAGCATTGTCACTCACTCTCATGGCCATCAGCTGTACTGATCGCCATAAGGATTTCTATACTACCTTAAAAAGATATTAGGGATCCAATTAATATGTAACATAAGTCCTGATTATCTGGAGTTGCTTAATGGCCAAATTTTTAATTCTTATGAGTGTTGTCTCCTCAGCTAAATGATAGAACATTGTTTTTATTTTAAAGAAAGAAAGAGAAGAAAAGGGAAATGGTACACAGAAGAAAGAAAAGAAAGAGAAGAAAAGGGAAATGGTACACAGAAGAAAGAAAAGAAAGAGAAGAAAAGGGAAATGGTACACAGAAGAAAGAAATGAAAGAGAAGAAAGAAATGAAAGAGAAGAAAGAAATGAAAGAGAAGAAAGAGAAAAATGAAAGAAAAGAAAGAGAAAAATGAAAGAAAGAGGTGATTAATACACAGAAGTGATAACACTAATCTGTTTCAATCAACCATAATGAAAAGATGAAAAGAAAGAAAAAAAGTGAAGAGTTAAATCAAGATTATGATACTTTTTGAATATTGAACTATTTATATTGGTTTGATGAATTTAAAAATTAAAAAAAAATTTCAATTGAAATATAGCAGCATAAACAGGTTTTGTTCCTCTCTTATACTTTCTTCTATATGATCTTCAATTGTGAGCAGATTTTATTTTTCAACACTTTCTTTTATTTACACACACATAATGTTGCCCTTATAGGGATTGGCCCCTATATTTTTACAGCATGTGGAATTGACCAAATTAAAATAATTAAGTTTTCTTAAATAATTAGTTTTACAATTATATAAGCTAAGTTTAGAAAGATGTAAACAAAAGAGAATCAAATAAATATTAGTTTAGAAATATTTTAACAACAATAGAAATAATGGTTTAAATTCCATGTGTACGCCATCGGAATGTACCAAAATCATTCGATATTGCATCATTGCAAATCACCTGATATTTGATGAATATTTTAGCTTAATGATCACGTAGACAATGACAAAAAGAAAATTATAAAAAGGCCCATAGGGCTGAAAAACAACAGACAGTGGAAGCTTACACTCTTCTCGACTCGGAGCTCCTAACTCGACAGTAGGAGCGAAAGTTCTCCCCCAACATCGACACAATGGGGAAAAGTCGCTGCCCAAAGACACAAAATGATATATCAGGTTGGTCACGTATTTTCGTTTCCAATTTTCTCTCTCTCGCTCAACAACAACAAGTTTCAATCTCAGACAAAACTGCTACAATCGCACAAATATAAACAATACATGACACACTTGTCACACACAACTATGTATAGACACATACAGTCGGCAACACTTCTGAAAGAACAATTGAATATACCAATTGTAAATTAATGTATATAAAGTTTGTTTCCTTTATCAATTTTGTCTTTTTCTTTTGTTTTCTACGGAAACTTAATTTCCGTAGTCTTATACATTTAAATTGTGGGGACCCATAACTCGGATCTTCTTCAATCATCAACCACACACTCACCAAACAACAACGGCCCCTACACCCTCAATTTAAGCATTAAAATTTGTTCCCTCCAGAATTCACTGCTACTAAGTTATCATTAATGTTTAATAAATCACACACACACACTTAAAAAATAACTTTTTTTTAAGCTACTTTCTGCCAATTGGAGAACCCACATCCCTGAAATGTTACGTGTTGATTGTGTGCAATGAATTTTTTTTTTTTTTTTTTTTTTTTTTTAATGCAAAAATTGCTTCCCTCGAATGCATGGATACAATTTTACAGCAACCTTTTAGATTTTTATGAATCAGGGATACAGGATGCATACCTATCAGCAATTCTGTACATATACAAAAGTTCTTTTAAATTTAATTATTCTTATGCACATTTTGAATTGACAAAAAAAAAAAAAAATTAAAATAAATAACCATGAGTAAAGAGGTAAAGTGAGAGGATAAATCGGGATACCGGATCACAGTTTGAAAACAAAAAAAAAAAAAAAAAAAAAAAACTGTTTTAAGCAAACAATTTCCTGAAAATTTAAGATGAAGAATTTTTAAAAATGAAATAAAATAAAAAAGTATATATAAAAAAAAAAAAAAAAAAAAAAAAGTATATATATAAAAAAAAAAAAAAAAAAAAAAAAAAAGTATATATAAAAAAAAAAAAAAAAAAAAAAAAAAGTATATATATAAAAAAAAAAAAAAAAAAAAAAAAGTATATATATAAAAAAAAAAAAAAAAAAAAAAGTATATATAAAAAAAAAAAAAAAAAAAAAAGTATATATATAAAAACAAAATATATATATAAAAAAAAAAAAAGTATATATATATAAAAAAAAGTATATATAAAAGTATATATAAAAAAAAAAGTATATATATAAAAAAAAATATATAATATAAAAAAAAAAAGAACCCACACTGAGAGTGGTTGGGGTGAAAATAAAGACAAAACTACAATCATATTTGATAGATTTTGTTGTTTTTTTTTCTTTGTTTATTTGAGAACAGATCACTGAATGCAAACAAAATTGTTTTGCAATCTTGTTCTGATGTTAGAGTCATTTACAAACTGATAAATACGTATTACATCTGTTTTTTTTGCTTGACAGTCCTTTCCTTCTTTCTTTTTTTTTTGTACAGTGTTCCATCAAAATGATGGATATACTAATATGACATGGTGGAGGTTGAAAAAAAAAATTAAAAATAAATAAAAAAATATTCTTAAAATAAAAAAAAATAAAAATAAAAAAAAAAACTGCCTTGGAATTTAGAGTAAATTAAAATCGGGCGAATGAAAGATTTAGACAAGAGGAAAAAGTTGAAAGATTTTTTTTCGAAGAAGGGGGAAAAAAAAAAAAAAAAAAAAAAAAGAGAAAAGAAAAATTCCTTCAATACTTTGTAAAAAGAGAAAAAAAAAAAAAAAAAGAAAAAATTTAGTCTTTATTTTAGAAGGTTTCGGCAGCATTTGACCTATCAGCTTTTCCCATCCGACATGACTGCTGTCACCTCTATTTTTTAATCATATATAATATATATATATATATATATATATATATATATATATATATATATATATATATATATATATATATATATATGATTTCGAGTACTGCCAATTTTGCAAATACACAAGTGGACCTACCACTGTGTTAAGGGGTGTATGAAAGACTTACCCAAGGTCTAGATGCCTGCTCATAGGCTCAAATTGGGTAATTAAGAACCATCCATGCCATCCACCAGTAACCTCCACTTGTAGCTGCTGCCTGGAAAGGGTGGCACATTAGGAGACCCACCCCACCCAGAAGAAGAGAGAGAGAGAGGGAGAAGAGAGAGGGGGGGGACTGGAATTTGGGGGGGGGGCTGTGAAAGGAGGTAACAGATCCAATATTTTCTCATTGATTAACAATTAATCAAGTTTCTAGTGATTAAATCTTTGATAAAAACCAAAGAGGGGCTGTGGGGAATCGGACAACCTTTCACATCGTTAGATCACAATACACTAATTAGTAGTAAAAAGCGGCAGGGGTGGGGGGTTTAATTTTTTTTTTTTTTTAAGAGTCTTAACTCATGTGGAAATGTTACAAAGCCACCTGGGCTTAAATTTAAATTAAAATATATATTAAAAAAAAAAAAATTTTCTCACTGCTTTGTGTTTTTGTTGGTAACTTTCAAAATGTTTGGCAGGGGAGGGGAGGGGGGGAAGTCTTCTTGGACAGAAGAAAGAAAAATTTTCCTGATGTCCATATTTAGGGTCCTCTAAAAAAATGGATGAACGAGGGAGGAGAGAGAAAGAGTGAGAGCGGAAGAGAAGAAAGATTGAAAATTCTGAGACGAATAAAGATTTCAGAATTATTATTATTAATTAATAATAATAATAATAATAAACTAAGGATACAAATTTTTGTTTAAAAACTTTCAATGCCATTTACAATAGATTTTAATGAGGGGGGGGGGGAGGGAAACAAAAAAAAAAAAAAAAAAACTGGTCGGCCAAGGGTTTTTTTTTAATGGGCAAAACAAATTATGTAACTAACATTTACAAAAAGTTTAGCAAATTTGGATATTTCAATTTATGATTTGTTACAAGGTTTTTTTTTAGCCTCCAGTAAAAAATTTTAAAATTAAATTATAACAGCCAAATGTTAACTGAAGAGAGAGAGAGAGAAGAGAGGGGGGGGGGAAGAGAATTAAATCTCTCCCCCCCCACCACAATTTTTTGTTTAGGGGTTAAATAAATATAAATACAATTCACTTAGTTATATGCAAAAGTTAAATTTAGCCAGACATTTTTTTTTTTTTTTTAAGTTGCAGGGGGTGGGGAGTTTTAAATTAAAAATTTTGGATTCTCCAAATTAGAAATCTTTGAAAAATAATAACTACAGAATTTTATCCTGTTTTTTTTTTTGTTTTTTGTAGAAAAAAAATGTTTAACAACAGCCCAATCTTAAGTTTCTCTGCAACTCAGGGCATTTGTTCAGAACACACACATATAGTGTGGGTGCCTATATATATATATATATATATATATATATATATATATATATATATATAGATTTTTTGGATGTTTGTTTATTTAGAAACGTTGCTGAATAAAGTATTAAATTTTTACTTGAAGGCATTTACAACGCATGTATCGCATAAAATTCGATACTTTTTCTTATAGAAAATGAATTTGACAAGTGTAATCCCAGCAAAGGATGGCTACACATCGAGCCATCCTTTGCTGGGATTACACTTGTCAAGTTCATTTTCTATAAGAAAAAGTATCGAATTTTATGCGATACATGCGTTGTAAGTGCCTTCAAATAAAAATTTTATATATATATATATATATATGTGTATGTGTGTGTGTGTGGACTGGTAACAGCTTTCCATTATTATTATTTTTTTCTTTCTTATCAACCTTAAACAGAATATCCATATCCAATCTTATAAAGAAAAAAAAAGTGCTAACTTTTGTAGTTATATAAAATGCTCAGAAGAATAAACAGGTATTCTTATATGAGAGAGATAAGACAGAGAGAGATAAAGACAGAGAGAGGGGGGGGAAAAGAAAGCACACAGTGAAGCAAAAAGAAGTCTATAAAAAATTTTTTTTTTTAAAATTGGGAGGGGAAAAAAAAAAAAAAAAAAAACATGTTCTTTTGGCAACCTTTGAGCTGCTGTTAAAGCTAGGAAAAAAACACAACAAAACATTTTTTTAGGGGGAGGGGGATGATAAGGAAGCAGAAAATTTCTCTGATATTGAATAATAAAGACTACTTGAATATATGGGATTCTTCTACAAGAAAATAATAGACTAAAAAATTCTTGGCCAAAATCAGGAATTACCATTATTAGGATTTCTCACTAGAAGAAAAAAAAAAAAACAAAAAACAAAGAATTGTGGGGGTAGGGGGTGGGTAAGGGTGAAAAATGGAATGTTGAGTAATCTCCAGAGATCATGGTCAGCAGTTTCTAGAAATTACAATTGTGGCACCTTTTGTTTTTTTTAAATCCGCTATAAGCAAGAGAAAGAAATTAAGGGAGGAGGGGGAAAAAATTCAATAAAAATAAAACAAGACTAAAATAGTTAAAATTCTGTACCTGTCATTTTTATCATCATCATCATAATCATCACAGTAAGCAAGGAAGTGTAAGGGGGGGAGGGGGAGATAATAATGTACAGTCAGGAGAGAGAGAAGAGAGAGAGAGAGAGAAAAAAAGGAATGCTTTGGCCAGTTCTTGAACCCAAGTAATAATCCCCATCCCCCCACAAGTTTCTGCCCGCCCCCTACAGATTATGCACATAATCAACAAAAAGCTTTAAGGCAAAAAAAAACAAAAAAAAAAACAACAGAGCCAAGATTTCAAAAAGATAATTTGGGAGGATGGGAAGGTTTTTTTGGGGGGTATGGGGGTTCTGTGGGTAGAGTGGTCAACAAACAAAATCTCTAAATCACAGAAAGAAAAAAAAAGGGGGGGGGGCTAGGGTTGGGGGTTGAATCTTTAAAAGCTTCTGAAAAGCTTAGCAAACCAAGAATGATTCAAAGCTTAACAGACAAAAATGTATTTCCTTTCTTTGATAATTTTGACATGAGCTTCACTAACCCAGCAGTGGAATTGAAAGCCTTTGTTTTTAAAAGTCCTCCCCTCTAATACTTAAACCAAACCTGCAAGTGAAAGTCTTTGTAGAATTATTGTATGGTTTAAAACAAACTTCAATTCTGAGTATAATACTTATAAATAGTCTTTTGTTTACAGACTTGAGTTCTCTGGTAATCGTAACATACATCTACGATGTATGTACTTACCAGTTAAATGTTCACCTCTTACTGACAGCCACCAATGGCCGAGAGGTAAGGAGTTGGACTGATGAAAATTCAGTCGGGTTTCACTCCCAGCTAGAAGTAGCTGTTAACTCTAGCCACACTGATGGGACGTAAACGTTGAAACACAATGTTTTGTGTGAGTGTGTGTATGAAATGAAAAAAAAAAAAAAAAAAAAAAAAAAAGTTGGGGGGGGGGAGAGGGTCATAGTAAATTTTATAAGTCCATAAATGTACTGACAGCAGGGGTCATAGAGAGATGGGTAAAATAATGCTTATGGTCTTTTTGCTCACACCCAAGCATATATTAAAAAAAAATTTACACAGGGATAATTTCTTTGTCCCCCCCCCCTCCCCAGCCATAGTATCCACTTTTTAGACCAGCCTTAGTATCCACTTACTTGGGGGAGGGAATGGGGGGAGCATGAGGTGGGTGATAATTAATAGTGGCAAATTATATTTAGACAGTCCTTTGAGAGAGAGAGAAGAGAGAGAGAGAGAGAGAGAGAGAAACAAAATATGTATAAAAAAAAAGAAAGTATTAAAAACCTTTTTCTCAAATTTTAACTGTTTCTAAACAAAAAACCACTACACTTCTAGTTTGCAGCAAATATGCAGTTGCTAAGGAAACGAAAAAATTTAACTTAAATTATTGCTTGATTCTCATTTGTAAAGATATTTAAACATTGAATATAATAATAGCCTCTTAAATGTAATATAGCTTTCAGCAGAGGTAAGTAAGACAAAATAGATGAATCATCAAGATTATATGAATGTAATATATATATATATTTTTTTGTATTTAAAAAAAAAAAAAAAAAAAAAAAAAAAAAAATATAAGAAAATAATAATAAGAATAAAGCTGAAACAATTAAGTAATGGCTCAATATATTAAAAAAAAATGTTAAAGTATTTGTTTTGGTTTATAAAAGACTTATAACACAAAACTACGCAATCCAACCTGCTAAGGGGAGTAATAATAATAATAATAATAATAATGTTAAACAATTGTGCCAAAAGAACAGAAAGATAGAAGGAAAGAAGTGTAACAAAAGACGAGAGAGAGAGAGAGGAGAGAGAGAGAGAGAGAGAGAGAGAGAGAGAGAGATATAAAAAGAAATTGGATTGTTCAGGGCCACTGTTGAGGTTGTTGTGAGAAACCAGCAGGATAATTCGGTGGAAAAGATGTTTGTGGCGGAGGATACTGGGCGGTCTGTCCAGGGAAGGGATACTGGATTTGCGGTGGGTACCCTTGGAATGATGGTGGGCAGTAGCTCATGTAAGGGTTGCATGGGTTGTACCCGGAAGGCATTGGCATCATGTTGTACATGGGATATGGAGCATTCCAGTTTGGAGGTTGTTGTTGTTGTTGTTGTTGCTGCTGCTGTGGCTGACCACCTGAGAAGAAAAAGAAAAGAAATTAAAATGAATTACAATAATTCTATTAACAAAACAATAATTCAGATGTTCAAGATAGTAGAAATAAATCTACTGTGTATATATATATATGTGTGAAGAAAGGAAGTGAATCCGACGGTATGTAGTATATTAGGAAAAATGAAAAAACACAGGTTTAAATGGGTTAAGTGGCGAGTTTATTGGCCGACGCTGCAGTGTTTCGATCTATTAATTAGATCATCTTCAGGGCATTTGTTGGTATATGGAAGGTGATAAATTATTTATCACAGAATAACGAGAAAAGCGAGTGGTAGTTATGTGTTATTCAGTTTTAAAATTTTTTGAAGTTTGAAAGAAGAACGGTTTTGAAATATGACATCAAATATTCTATTTTACTGCGTTGGTGTAGGATGGTGTATGTGTGTGTGTGTATCGAAAGGCAACATTGTGCATTTTTTAGGTGTGTGGTTGTGTGTGTGTATAAATATACTTGTAAGTTGATCTCATGTAGGTATTTACCCAATCCATTTGCCATGGGTAGGATGTGACACAAGGGTGCAAGTAAGGGAGCATCCAGTGGGGATCAAACACTATGTAGTAATAAATCTGTGAGACTAGCTTGCTAATCATTACACCATGATAGGACAACTTGTTGATCTCGGGTATAGGCCGACCCTTGATTTATGGTCATAAAAATCATTTAGAGAATTTTTTCATACAAGCGTCATTCATAGTTGAAGAATAATTAAAGTTCCAATTACCGTCGAACTGGGAAGACAAGGCAACAAACGGTTGTAACTTAAATACAAACCCGAATGTCACAAAGTCTACTGCAGAATGACAGGATATATATAAGACTCCACAATGTCATTCAAATCAAGCAGCCAATCAGAACTCAAGGAATGGAATGACCAAATCACCCAAATTCATGAATGGGTCATTCTTGATTTCTATATATACCAACTGTCTTGGACACTGCTTAAGTTGTACTTAGCTGCTGTTATTCAAACTAACAGTAGACTTACTGACTTCAATACTAGTCTTTTTCTTTAAGTTTGAATTTCAACTTTAAAAAAAAAAATATTATTATTGGTAAAAGGTCAATGGAGGAAAGATACCCTTTCATCATCTTACCAACAGCAACTTTGAACATCTTTTTGATCTTCATGGTTCTAACACACGTGGGCATGCCTACAAAGTCAGAAAACAGCATAGCTCACATGACTTTTTGAAACATTTTTTCTTGCTCAGAGTTGCCAAGGTGTGGAATAAACTGCCTGCATGGTTGCCGAAATACTGCATCTTTCAAAGCTTCCATGCTTCCTGTAATCCAATAACACTATACCCCCTTTCACACATATATGCATGCATGTGCACACATACATGTATATTATTACTGTACGCTATTCATGTTCCTGACACGAATACATTATTCTATGTACTAGACATGAGACTTTGAGGTGCACCTGAGTACTGTACACAATAAATATTATTATTATTATTTATTAATAATTATTATTATTATTAATTAATAAGTAATCCCCCTTAATAGAGGGGGCCCTATTAAGGGGGATTACTTAAGTCCCAACTATTTATCCTTTTTGTTTTTTTCTTAAAAAGCTTACAGTACAATTGCTTTGAATCTCACATTGCTTTCTAGCCCATTTTCAGTGTCCCAGGCTTTTGTTTTAGCAATTATGATCTCTGACCTATCACGTGTCAATCACACCACTGCAAATGTTTGATAAATCAACTATCCACCATCGGAGGGGTCATTATATCACACAATCCAGAGGGGGGCGGGAGATTGGCACCATTATATTACACTAGCCTTAGCTGAGTACAGCTCTGATACATGTATATATTGAAAAGAAAAGAAAGAAAAGAAAAAACAAAAAAAACAAAACAAACTTGTAATGATTTGTTTTTGTTTTGTTTTGTGGCATATCAACCTCAGTGGGTCATTTAATGCCGATAAAGTTTTGAAATAAATCAATTCTTAATGGATAATACAATTTTGTTTATAAATACATTTTCCTATTTTTCGAAATCTTTTTATCTGCATTCTTATTTAGTTTTATTAACATTTGTAATTTTATATATTTAAAACAGGGGGTGCATATTCTTGTTAGTAAGTAGAAAAGTGACACAGGTGAATAAATTAAACCTTAAATAGAGACAAAAATGAAAGAGACTAAATGAGTATTTGTTTCTTTTGTTCTCTGGCAAAAGATCTTTTTTTATTTTGGATTCAAATTTCTGGTAATGAAGAATTATACAAGATTAATGTGCTCATATTTTAACCGTTATTAGTCACATTGTATACTTTTACAGGACTGAAATGGGATAATAATAACAAACAAGATGAGCACACGAGTCAAAGTAGGTTTGTCATAGGTAGGATGTGACACAAAAGCTGGACCATCCATACGGTTTGGGGGAAAAAAAAAAAAAAAAAAAAAAAAAATTTTTAAGTTAAAAAAAAAAAAAAAAAAAAATAAATAAAATAAATGAATAAAAAATAAATAAATAAAAATAAAATAAATAAAATAAAAATAAAATAAAAATAAATAAAACTGTGCTAAAACGACTGGCAGAAAGGAAAAAAAGCAAGTGAAAGAGTTGACTAAGCTAATATGTAATATCAGTATTATCCTGAATATCCTTTAGGTTAAACCTAGGTAGGTGGTGTCCAACTCAAATCAGAGTTATATGTACAATATAATCTACTCCAAAGATCAGGTGAAGAAATCTTCCTTACGACATTGGAGTTTTTTCTTCTTCAAATGTTGTAGTTTGCAGAGTTTGATGTTTGCTCTTATTGTCAGAATCACAGAGCAAAATCAGGAAAAAAATAAAAATAAATAAACATTTAGATTTTTAGCTTTATAGACTATTTCAGAGAACCCAGAGACATTGTCTAGTATCTCACACCATAACACATGTGTGTCGTGTCATTTTATAATATAATATAATAATATAATATATATAGTAAATGAAGAAAAACTCTAAACTTGCTTCATTACAATAATTTATTTCAACCGTATTAATATGGCATCTTCAGGTAATCACAAGAACATGACTCTTACTGAGAACCAGTAAGAGTCATGTTCTTGTGATTACCTGAAGATGCCGTATTAATAACGGTTTCTTTTTCTCTTTTACTCTCTCTTTTACTCTGTCTCTCTTTTACTCTGTCTCTCTTTACTCTGTCTCTCTTTTACTCTGTCTCTGTCTGTCTCTCTCTCTCTCTGTGTGTCTCTCTCTCTCTCTGTCTTGTGTGTCTCTCTCTCTGTCTTTGTGTGTGTGTCTCTCTCTCTGTCTTTGTGTGTCTCTCTCTCTGTCTTGTGTGTGTCTCTCTCTCTCTCTCTGACTCTTACTGAGAACCAGTAAGAGTCATGTTCTTGTGATTACCTGAAGATGCCGTATTAATACGGTTGAAATAAATTATTGTAATGAAGCAAGTTTAGAGTTTTTCTTCATTTACTAAATTTCTTGCTCTGTCCTGTTACTCACTGGTATTAGGCACATTGAGCTCTCCTTATGGTCTACCTGCATCAGCTTGGTTAAACCACACATGGAAAGAGCCTAACTACGGAAAAAAACACACACACACATATATATATATATATATATTATATATATATATATATATACATACATACATACATACATACACAATGGTCAGTCATAGGAAATGGATTCATAGATCAGAGTTCAAATCCTGGACGAGGCTATTTGCATTTCACAGCGCTAATACTCTTTGGAAAGGTGTGTATCCAACTACTCTCCTCCCAGCTATGGGTAAATAGTAGGGTAGACTGGGCTCTTTAACCGTAGCTAGGTAGCCAATCTAGAAGAAGGAAAACTGAAACTCCACTTAAGAAATTGAGCTTGTACGGAGGGGTTGGTATATATAATTTTTTTTTTTTTAAATTTTATTTAAAGATTCTCAAATAAGATAGAGTATTAGAAGAATTCTGTCACTGAATATCAAGAACAGAGAGAGAGACACAGAGACAGAGAGAGAGAGAGAGAGAGAGACACAGAGACAGAGACAAGACAGAGAAGAGAGAGAGAGAGAGACAGAGAGAGAGAGAGAGAGAGAGAGAGACAGACAGAGAGGAGAGAAGACAGAGAGAGAGAGACAGAGAGAGAGAGAGAGAGACACAAAGACAGAGAGAGAGAGAGAGAGAGAGAGAGAGAGAGAGAGAGAGAAGAGAGAGAGAGAGAAGACACAAAAAGACAGAGAGAGAGAGAGAGAGAGAGACACAAGACAGAGAGAGAGAGAGAGAGAGAGAGACACAAAGACAGAGAGAGAGAGAGAGAGAGAGAGAGAGACACAAAGACAGAGGAGAGACACAAAGACAGAGACACAGAGAAAGACAGAGACAAAGACACAGAGAGAGAGAGAGACAAAGCAGAGACACAGAGAGAGAGAGAGACAAAGACAGAGACACAGAAGAGAGAGAGAGAGAGAAGAGAACAGAGACAGAGAGAGAAGAGAGAGAGAGAGAGAGAGAGAGAGAGACAAAGACAAAGACAGAGACAGAGAGAGAGAGAGAGAGAGAGAGAGAGAGAGAGAGAGGAAGAGAGAAGAGAGAGAGGAGAGAGACAGAGAGAGAGTGAGAGAGAGAGAGAGAGAGAGAGTAAAAGAGAGAGAGAGAGAGAAGAGAGAGAGAGAGAGAGAAAAAAGAGAGAGAGAGAGTAAAGAGAGAGAGAGAGAGAGAGAGAGAGAGGTAAAGAGAGAGAGAGAGAGAAGAGAGAGAGAAGTAAAAGAGACAGAGAGAGACAGAGAGAGAGTGAGAGAGAGAGAGAGAGAGAGACAAGAGAGAGAGAGAGAGAGAGAGAGAGAGAGAGAGAGAGAGAGAGAGAGAGAGAGTAAAAGAGAGAGGAGAGAGAGAGAGAGAGAAAAGAGAGAAGAGAAGAGAGAGAGAAAGAGAGAGAGAGAGAGAGAGAGTAGAGAGTAGAGAGAGTAAGAGAAAAAGAAACCGTTATTAAACTGAGAAAAGAGCAAAGTGTCATGCTTGTAGGTTAGTCAGAAAAACAAAACCAAATGCATCATGTGTTGATGACGCGGACACAATAAAATACGACAATACTAATGAAGATTAGTAACCGGATAGTCTTTCCTTACCATAATAAGGTGGAGGTGGCTGTTGTGCAGAGTTTGATGGTGTAGCTCCTGGTTGTGGCTGAGGGGCAGGGGCAGAGGCTGCAACGGGTGCAATCCCACCACCAGGGGCTACAGGAGGAGATGCTCCTGGGGGAGGAGGGCCACCTACTTGACCTGTTGAAAGGAGGAGGAGCAAAATATGAACACTAATAGGGATTTTTAAATTTAAAAAAAAATAAAATAAAATAAAGAAAAATAAAAAATGAAAAAACAAAAATAAACAAAAACTAAAAAAAAAAAAAAAAAAAAGAAAAAAAGGAAAAAAAGGAATTTTTTGGCTGTGGATAAATGTTGTTGAGTGAGAAGAAGATTAATGAGAAAAAAAAGCTAAGAATAAAATATCAAAAAGGAGAGAATTGCACTAAATGTTAGAAGTAGACCATTATATTACAAGAGTAAAAAGAGTGTGGGGGAGAAGAGAGAGCGGAGAGAGCTGTGGGGAGCGAGAGAGCTATGGGGGAAACAAGAGAGACAGAGCTATGGGGGGAGGGCGAGAGAGAGAGAGAGACAGAGCTATGGGGGAGGGACGAGAGAGAGAGAGAGAGAGAGCTATGGGGGGGGACGAGAGAGAGAGAGAGGCTATGGGGGGGGGCGAGAGAGAGAGAGAGCTAGCTAGGGGGGAGGGGAGACGGAGAGAGAGGGCACTAGAGAGATGAGAGAGAGCTATGGGGGGAGGGGGGGACGAGAGAGAGAGAGAGCTATGGGGGGGGACGAGAGAGAGAGAGGCTATGGGGGGGGACGAGAGAGAGACAGAGCTATGGGGGGAGGGACGAGAGAGAGAGAGAGAGAGCGAGCTATGGGGGGGACGAGAGAGAGAGAGAGCTATGGGGGGGGGACGAGAGAAGAGAGAGAGCTATGGGGGGGGGACGAGAGAGAGAGAGCTAATGGGGGGGACCGAGAGGAGAGAGCTATGGGGGGGGGACGGGGAGGAGAGAGAGAGAGAGGAGAGCTATGGGGGGGACGAGAGAGAGAGAGAGCTATGGGGGGGACGAGAGAGAGAGAGAGCTATGGGGGGGACGAGAGAGAGAGAGAGCTATGGGGGGGGGAGAGAGAGAGAGAGAGAGAGAGAGAGAGAGAGGAGGAGAGAGAGAGAGGGGGGAGACAGGAGAGAGAAGAGAGTTTAGAAAAGAGAGGAATAGACTGAAAAATGGAAGAGAAGGAGAGATAAAAGTTTGAGAGATTGAAAAAAAAAAAAAATCTTTCAGAAGAAAAAAAAAAAAAAAAAAAAAAAAAAAAAAAAAAAAAAAACTAAACCTAAACAAAAAGTTAAGTAAAATTTTTTTAAAACTATTAAAAACATTTTCATTTGCCTGTAACCAAATAAAAATATTAACATACTAAAATCCATAATCAATAAAATTAATGAAAACTCAATCTTTGAATGGAAGTTCTGGTTAAAAAAAAAAATGTCCATAGTGACTTGTGAAATTCAAAAACGGTCATTTCTTTTTTTAGGTAATTAGAAAGACAAGTGGTTGACTGAAGTTCTACTAAAATAGTTTAATTAGAAAATTTAATTAAAAAGATTATTTTTTTTTAAAGTAATGAAAAAATCTAGTGATCCAAATTAATGAATTTGGAAATAAAACTGAATAAAAAAAACCAACTTTGTATAAAAAATACAGCAGGAAAAAAAAAAAAAAAAAAAAAAATCATTAGGTAATCAAGTTTAATATAAGTAATTTAAACTTGTGTAGTTTAAGAGAAAAGTGCAGTAAGAGGGGGGGGGCTACTCTTTTAACCTGGACTAATGTAGACAAAAATAAAGAACAAGTTTATATTACTCTCCTTAAAAAAAATTATCTGACAAATATAGAAAAATTTGATTGAATATTGTGAGAAAATCAATAAAAATTAAATTACAATAGATAAAAAGGTTTGAAAGTAGACATTTAATTTCAGTTTTTTTTAGCAATAAAATTAAAATTTGGCAAAATAAAATTGCAACACTGAATGTTTTTCAATCTACAGATTCGTCTGAAAGTTTTGTCACCTCTTTTCATATTATTTTAACTTTCATTATTTTTTGTTTTAAAAATATCAATTATGATATACAATAAAATTTTCTATTTCATTTCCAGTGGTTTATTTCATGTAATTATAATTGATTAATTAGGAATTCTATTTTGATGGGTGTGAAAAACTTTTAGATCATGCTGTATAACTATAATCTTTAAATAAAATCATTGATTTGAGTTAAATTAATTTCAAAGTAGACACTTCTTCCTAAAAAAAAAAAATGAAACTGAAGATGAAACAATTTCAAAGATTAAGAAAAGTTTTTTTTCCTTTTTTTTTTTTTTTTTTTTTTTAAAAAAATACAAAGGAAAAAAATCTAAGAAATTCCCCAAACAATTCAGTGTTGAATTCTCAAAACAAAAATTGCAAAATTCATTTTTTCATTATTGCAATAAAATGTGTTTCTGTCAAAACCCATGCAAAAAAGCTTTAAACACATTCAGAAGATTTAAACAAAATTAATACAACTTCAAAATGCAAACAAACAATCCTTCCCCCCCAAAAAAAATAGAATAAAAATCTCTTCAAAAAGTAACAAGCAACAAATCAAACCCGAAATTCTGGCTTACCTTTTTACTCAGGGAATAATAATAATAACAACATGCAATTTCCACACAAAAGGGGGAAAATAAGTGGTGTGTGTTAATGTGTGCGTGTGTGTGTGTGCATGTTAATGTGTGCGTGTGTGAATGTTAATGTATATATGTGTGTGTGCTTGTTAATGTGTGTGTTAATTTAAAAAGTGCATTACAGTGAACATTATTTTAAAAGAGGATATTTTCTTTGAAAGAAAATGTAATAAGGCTGCTGTTGTTGCAACAATGGCAATGTTGATGAAAAAAGCTAATGTTAAGTGTTAGTTAAAAAAAAAAAAATGTGTTGGGGGAGGGGATTTAGAAAAGATAAACATTTTGTTAGAATCCAGTCAATATGGATTAATAAACAAAGGTAGGGATGAAGTGAAGGGGGGGGGGAGAGGAATAATGATAACATCGTGAATAATGATCTAAGAAAAAAAAGCTTTGAAATCCTTTTGTTTTTGTCATTGTATAAATCGAGATGGTTTTTTGGTTTGATATCCAAAAAATTAAATCTATTCCAATTAATTTAAAGCTGCTATGAATAGCCACAATAGTTCTCAACTAGTAATACAAATCTCTTTATTAAATAAACATTATATATACATATATAAAAGCCCAGTCAGTGTCTATATCTATATCTATATATATATATGATGGACTCTCCCGTCGATTTCGACATATGAGGTTCAGACAACCTTTTTCATCTAATTTTGTATGTTAATTGCAGGTGACATTTCAGCCCAGCTAATGACTTGCAATTTTACAAAAGGTTTTTTTCTTGCTGATTACCTAAAGTTGAAACTAGTTGAGAAGAATAACAAATTTATATTTATCATATTGCACTTTTGTTATATATATAAGGACAGTTTGTGTGTATGTATGTCTAGAGAAGACTTAAAAATAAAATAATTAATGACAAAGTAAATATACATACATTTACCATCACAAGATCTTGCTTTTTGAGCAAAAATAATCAAAAAATTGATCTATATTTGTGAAGATAATCAAAAAATAAAATTTAAATTTTTTTTGCATTTAATATTCTAAATAGTAGACATTAAGTTTTCTTTTCAGAGTGTCTTAAACACAACGTCTTTAATACATAGGGATTTTAATGGGGCATCCTGCAAGGATCCAACTCAGGATTCCATAATAATTGATCTACGAGACTAAATTTTTAACCCCCCCTTCTACCCAGGTGACATGGGGTAGCTGCTTCTAGTCTTATATATTTCTCTAGAAAAAAAAAAAAATACATGTAGATATGTTTTGAGATTGAATTGCAGTGTTCACAGAATCTGTAAATAAATAAGAAAAATAAAAATAAGACAGCCTATTCCCATTTTGAGTATGATGATGAGATGCAGTTCCACCTGGAAGTTGGAGGGGAGGTTGACCGATGAGGCTATGAGGGTGGGGGACCTGAAAAGCCGAGGACATTAGTCAAAAGCAAAAATGATTAAAAAAAAAACGCGAGGTTAGTAAATTTAAGTGGAGGGAGAAGAGAAAAAAAAAACTTCAGATGATACAAAATTGCCTTATAGCTAAATCATTATCAAAAAAAAATGGTAGAGGGAAAAGGGTGGTGGTTATGTCCAAGTTTTTTTTATAGTTTTGCAGTGATGCCGATAGCTTTTTAATTTAGTGTGTCCTAGGACGTATGTATCTAATTTGAACAAGTCCCCTGGAAATTTGATGGGACCCATCTAAAGTTTAATAGATTATAGAGTTTTTATTTATGAACAACTAAAGCTGTCTAACCCCTACCTTGTACCCCATACAGTGTAATTAGTTTCCAAGAAAATATTGAAATGTATTTACAGTTACAGAGATTACAATAGGTACGTATCCTGCATCCCTGCACAATAATCTAAAAGGATGCAATAGCGTTTTTATTTTTTTGTCCCTCACCATTTCAAGCTAACTGTAAATAGATTTCAATAGTTTCTTAGAAATGAATTACACAGGATAGGATACAAGGTAGGAGTTAGATGGCTTTAGTTAGGACCCATAAATTTCCTCCGGGACTCGTTTAAAGCAAATATGTGCACCCCAGAATGCACTAAATCAAAAAAACTATCAGCATCACTGCAGTTAGCTGGAAATGGTGGGGGAGAAGAAAGAAAACTGGGATGCACGGATAAGATTTTTCTGAGTCTTTAGATTTTAAGTGTTAGGGATGCAGGACGCATACCTATCTCTGGTTTTGTAAAATAGCTAAAATGATAAACTGGTTACTGGAATTGGGTTTCTATAATAAAATCAGTATATTTTTTGTTTGTTTTTGATTTAAGCAATAAGTTGGTTGAGGGGGTTGTTTTAAGCAATGAATTGGGGGTGGGGGGTGTTGGTTTAAGCAATGAATTGGGGTGGGGGGTTGTTTTAAGCAATGAATTGGGGGTGGGGGTGTGTTTTAAGCAAAATTGGGGGTGGGGGTGTTGTTAAGCAATGAATTGGGGGTGGGGGGTGTTGTTTTAACTCTTAACATCCTGTTGAGATTTTCAAAGTCCAGGCATTCCTATAAGGATATATCAAAAAATGGCTAAAAATGACCTTTGCATCTAAAGTTACCTGCTATTTCCCTTAAATCAAAGACTTCTAAATATGTTTGATATTACATTTAAACAAAGGCTATCATTTGGTGTAGATTAGGAAAATGAATGAGACTTCCGGCCGGGTGGAATGAGGTGGTATAGGACTTTAAAGTTAAGCAATGAATTGGGGGTGGGGGTGTGTTTTAAGCAATGAATTGGGGGGGGTGGGGGTTGTTGTTTTAAGCAATGAATTGGGGGGTGGGGGTGTTGTTTTAAGCAATGAATGGGGGGGGTGGGGTTGTTTAAGCAATGAATTGGGGTGGGGTTAAGCAATGAATTGGGGGGGGTGGGGTGTTGTTTAAGCAATGAAGGCAATGAATTGGGGGTTGGGGTGTTGGTTTAAGCAATTGAATTGGGGGGGTGGGGTGTTGGTTTAAGCAATGAATTGGGGGTGGGGTGTTGTTTAAGCAATGAATTGGGGGAATTGGGGTGGGGTGGTGTTGGGTTTGTGGTTTAAGCAATGAATTGTGGGGGTGTTGTTTTAAGCAATGAATTGGGGTGTGGGGTTGTTGTTTTAAGCAATGAATTGGGGGGTGGGGGTTGTTTTTAAGCAATGAATTGGGGGTGGGGTGTTGGTTTTAAGCAATGAATTGGGGGGGGGGGGGTGTTGTTTTAAGCAATGAATTGGAGTGGGGGTGTGTGTTAAGCAATGAGTATCAACCAAAGAATAGCAAAAAAGTGAGAGAAAATATTTAGAGATGTGAGTGGAAAGAAGAGCAAAGTAAAATATAAATATATATAAATTCTTTTATCCATCACCGATAACAACGGACACATCAGAGGCGGCTGAAGTTAGTGCTGCAGTTTTGGGAGAGAGAGAGAGAAAAAAAAAAAAAAAAAAAGAAAAGAAGGCTGGATCCCGACTGGTATAGCATTTACCTGATGCAGTAGGTTCACTAGTAGATGGAATAGAGGGGGGAGCTGATGGTGTATATGCCTGACTAACAGTGGGTGGAGGTGGTCGTGGTGGTGGGGTCTTTTTGTCAGATGGATTCAATGTGCTGTCTGCAAAAGAAATAGAACACACAACTTGACAACATCGAACTACAAGCTAACCAATAAGAAGAAAAAAAAAAAGGGGGGGGGTCGGGCAGACTAAGAGGAAAGTACACTTTCAGCTTATTTAAATATTAATTGGGGTGGAGGGTGGGGGATGTCTGCGAAATCCAGAACCCCCCCCCCAATTATTTTCTTTTAACCCTTTTTGCATGCATTTCGTCTGGTTGCAAAAAAGGTTAACTCTGGAATTCAAGTTTATTTCCATTGGATTAAGATTAGATATCTCCTCTTACAGAAGAAGGTGTTCCATAAATTGTGTATCAGTAAAAAATAAAAATAAAAATAGAAAAAAATAGAAAAAATAGAAAAAAATAGAATTATGAATTTATCCTTGTAAATGTAAGTCACTTTAGTCTCTTAAAATTACTGTGCCTGACACATTTCTTGAATTGATATAGAAGCTATGGAACACATTGAAACACACACATATATATATATATATATATGTATATATATATATATATATGTGTGTGTGTGTGTGTGTAAGAGGAGAGAGAAAAGAGGTATTTCAAGAATTAGTTGAAGGACCATTGACTTGACCCTTAAAATCCCTAATCCCCACCCCCCTTGTTTATGAGTAACTTCACTCTAGATTTCTGGCTGAAAATAGAATCTGTATTTAACAGCTGGATTGCTATTGCCTAGCAACAATACAACCAATATAGAAAATGGGATTCTTCCCTGACCAGAATTCAGTTTACTTCTAGGTAACAATACAAATACTGGTCACTTGGGGGTCTAAAGACTAAGAAGAAGAAAAAAAAAAAAAAAAAAAAAAAAAGTTGAACACTTTTCTTAGTATTTACCAAGACCTCCCAACAGGTTAGGAAGTGACATAAGGTCTTTTTAATCTGGGAAGCCACACACAAACTGAAGCTCATGTGTGGCTAGTTAAAAATATGCATGGATCCCATCAGATCACGCTGTTATTTTGCCCAGTGGCCTGAGCCGACTGAAAACAGGTTTCTTTTTAAAAATCCACCATGTCCAAATATATGAGTGTCTCTTTCTTTCTACTGACAAGAAAGTATCCAGATTTCAATCTTTTCTTCAATTTAGAATTATTTGAGAATTTAATTTGATTAAATTATGAACACACAATAATCTGTATGCAATGTCATGAACTATGTAAGAATTGATAAAAACTAAAAAAAAAAATCTTGTGATATAACTTTATAATCTAGAGTTTGTAAATATTCTAATTTCTATACAGACATTGTAAAATTAGCTTAAGACAAAGCAGTAAGGTAAAATACAATGTTTATTTTGCCATAACACTATTGTCGGTAAGTTAACCTATTGTATAGATTTAAAAAAAAAAAAAAAATAAATAAATAAAAGCCCCAATTTTAGCAGAGGTCGACCAACTCCTTTGTAAGAATCTTTAAAAAATGAATTTCAAATTATTTGAAATAATGAACTAAAAAATAAAAGACACTAGTCTCAGTTTCATAAGATTAATATTACATTTCATATTTATTCATTAGAGTATTTTTTTTAGGATTAACTTGATAGAAAATTTTTTAAATTTTCAAAATTATTTCCAAAAATCTGTGTTCACAAGTATAAAAAAAAAAAATCTTTGTAATTTGAAAATGACCAAAATTTTATCGGATATGTTGCAAGCAGATTTTATACTATATATTACTAAGTCATAACAACAAAAACACATCCACAACAAAACGTGCACCATTAAAAATTTTTTTTTTTTTTTTAAAATCTAGGAATTGTACTCAAGCCTTTTTTTAAAGTTTATTTTTCATTTAAACGCAAATGGAAAAAACAGTGGATTTGTTTAAATTTTTAATACTTTAAAACAGGACATTTTAAAACTTAAAATATAACCTTTTATGAAAGCCGTTGTTCTGTATGAGAAAGACATTGTAGATTAAAATATTTGCTGTTAAAAGTTTTTAAGTTTATTTGAATCATAAAGGAAAAATAATTAGAAAATTTAAAACAATATTGATGATCAGTGTTAGTCTGTGAAAATTATTTTAATTCTAATAATTACATAAAGTTTTAAGATCAGTAAATTTCATTTTAACAAGCCTTTTCCATAGTTACATTATTTATAAATTATCTCCCCTGATAATGGATCATTCCATTATTCAAAAGGGGTGAAAGGTATTTAAGCAATTGTGACTCAAAAGCATAGCTTTGATTTTACTGTAGAATTTTGTAATTGTTATTATAATTTGTGGATGAGAATAACATTTTTTTTTTTAATGCAAACATTTCTGGCCAATTCAAAGTAATGATGTTTATGAGAGTCTAGGGAAATTTATTGCATTGGTAAATTCGTCACAGAAAATTAATTGCTCTGATAATAGAGTTTCCCTAACACTTTAGATGTCGTTTTATTAAATCTTTTTAAAGCAAGGATTACATTCTGAATTTAACCAGGAATAATTCACTAGTGATAAAATTTAACCATGTAAGGAGTTTATTGGTTATAAAATTTACTACTAGTGATAAGATTTATGTGACAAATTTACCAAGAGTAAAAATTTAACCATGAATAATTTACCGGCAATAAATTTAGGAGTTTACTGTCGATCATTATATTGAACACGTTAATTTAGAAATTTAGAAGAAATAAATTAAAAAATTTTTTTTTTCTTAAAAGATGTGCTGTGTAAATGCATTTCATTTTCAAATTAAATTTTTTTTTTAGAGAATGCTCTTGAAGAAAAGAAAAAAAAAAGAAAAAGACAAACATTACAAAGTGAAGACTAAACGACAGACAAAAAAGATTTTACGATGATAAAAATTGGACAGTGGTTGGGGGGAGATGCAAGCGAATTTGCAAAGGATTTTTAAGAAGAAATTACCAGAACGTTTTCCTTGCGGCACAAAGAGAAAAGAGGAGTAAAAAAGAGAAACAAGAAGGTCAATTCACCAGCACATAGTTGGAACCGTATCACTTATATATATTCATATATATATATATATATCGCATTCTGGTCATAATGGGGAAAGGGGGGAGGAGAGAGAGAGAGGAGGGAGGAATTGTAGAAGTCGATATTCATAAACAAAACAAAAAACGCAATTCAATATCGGATCAATTGGTTTGGAACATTTTTTTTCTTTTTTATAATACACTAAGCCTTTATGTTACAATATTCAATCCATTTTGCAATCATCAGATAAGATTTAACACAGGTTTTCATTTGGCTGGTTGGATTTCATGGCATGTCAACTCTTGTTCTGTAATTTTATGCCAAAGATGTTTTGTTTAATTCTTGATGGGTATTATAAAAAAGAATAAATTCTTTTTTTTAAACATTTTTTAAAATGTATTTTTTTCTATTTAACCCATAAATGGGACCCTAACCAGTACTACCACTCCAAGTCAGAGTGGACCTGGGAGTAATGGTAATGAAGAGGTACTTCATACTCCCCAGAGCTACAAAATTGGAACTTCACCATTAGAGGTTTTCATTTGGATGAGTGGTATATTAAGTCAGTTTCATACAGAAATAGAGACAAGCTTAATTTTATTAAAAAAACAAAAAAAAAAAAAAAACCAAAAAAACAAAACAAAAAAAACAAAACTAATATTTTGTAGGTAATTTATGAGGAAGTGCGTCCCGGTCTCCTGCCTAAAAAAAAACGCTACCCGGTGACTATCAAAATAACAACCCCAGCTCGTAATTCTTGTTTGTTTATTATAATTTGTCGTAATTCTTGTTTAGATATGAAGATGGATATATAGTTTTGAATAGACTGAGATAGATAGATAAACAAAATAATATAGATAGATATGAACAAATGGAGATAGATATTTTTCGACAAGTAAATGTAATTGGTGGCTTCTTTTTTTTGTCGTAATTCTTGTTTATTTAAACTAAAAACAAGACATTAAACAAACATGAATAAAAAAAATAATCTTAGTTTTTAAAGTAATATAGATAAATATGAACAAATTGAGATAGATAGATAGTTTTGAATAGATGGAGCTGGGTTGTTATTTTAATAGTCACCGGGCAGCAACTCTTGAGGCAGGAGACCGGGACGCACTTCCTTATAATTTACCTATTTTGTATACTATGAAGGAAAAAAAAAATAGTTTAGCTCAGTTGGTAGAGCATTAGCCTAGGAATCACAAAGTTTCAGGTTCAATACCAGTCTTTGCTAACTCAGCGTATGACTAGCACAGCTTGGGTAATCTGATCTGTTCAGGTGCGGTTCTCCACCTCAGCAAAAACAATCACCCTGGTCTAGCACAAGTGAAAAGGGGATAGACTCCCTCGCTGTTTGGCTGATACTGACAATATTCCACTCCACAGACTTAATTTTTAATATTAATCTTTAAAAAAGTTAAATTTCATTGTTGCAATTGATCAAAAAGAATGTTTTAAGATTTTAAATTGTCATCTGATGATTGTAAAAACCAACAGAAATATTCTAAACAAAAAGGATGAGTGTATTAGGTCAAATATACCGAACTCTTTTAGAAAATAGCAAAAAATAAATAAATCTATTTGATTTGAAAAAAAAAAAAAAAAAAAGAACTAACATTTCAATAATTGGAATCCAGCAATCTTCAAGTCTCCACTTATTATTTCAAATTCATATCAGAATATTTGTACAATTATATAAAAAAAAATACAATATTTGAAGGAAGGAAGAAATAAAGAAAAGAAAAGCATTAATTTATTGATGAATGGGTTAACTTACTTTGTTGGTATTTAGGAGCCTGAGGTGGTTGTTGTGTTGGTTGGTTAACAATATCCTTTGAAAGATCAGATAAGAGTTCCTCTTTTTCAGTTTTACGGGCAAAACAAAAGTCCGAAATCTTGTTTTGCAATCTTAACAATAATGGTGTAAGATCATTATAGAACTGAAAGGGAAATAGAAAAACAAAAACATTAACAATGACAAAAAGAAAAGGTTTTCCACATAAAGAAACAAACAGTTTTAAAAAGTGTCTAAATTGGCTTTAAACATCATTAATTATTCAGGATTGAAGGTTATAAATCCCCCCCCCCCGACCGCATTTTAAAGTTTTAAGTAAATAAATGTTCATGGTATAAAAGATTTGTTAAACATTGTTAAAAATGCACTAAAGGAGGTCATTAGTGATCTTACAGTCTCACTACAGATTTCGGGTTTTGCAACATCCGTTCAACCTGTAGACCCGACATGTTATTAGGCCGCCTGCTTTCCAGATTAACTCTTAAAGTCCTATACCACCTCATTCCACCTGGCCAGAAGTCTCATTCGTTTTCTTAATCCACCACAAATGATAGCCTTTAGTTAAATGTAATATTAAACATATTTAGAAGCTTTTTGATTTAAGGGAAATAACAGGTAACTTTAGATGCAAAGGTCATTTTTAGCCATTTTTTAAATAAATCCTTATAGGAATGCTCTGGAGTTAGAAAATTCTCAACAGGATGTTAAGAGTTAATTGTGTATTTTACAAATAGTTCATAAATTCTTATATATTGGCCCAGGGATACATAACAGTCATGCAGAGACTTGCTCGGTACATGTATACAAAATAAAATATAAAGATATGAAAAGGAAAGAAAAGGTTACCTTGGTGCCTTCTTTAAGGTTGTCTGTTAATTCAATATACATATCAAAACCTGCAGCCAAATCTTTAAGCATAGCTTCTCTTTTGCCAGCTGATTGGTTTGAGGCTTTTGCCTTACAAAATTCTGAATTGGTCGTCTGAAAAAGAGAAAAATAAACAAGAATTAAGAAAATCCATATTTCAATCTCGTGTAAATTGGATTATGGGAATTGATTTTTTTTTGTCATTCATTAAGTATTTGGTTTGGTTTGTTTTACGGCATATCAACCTCAGTGGGTCATTTAATGCCAAGAAAGTTTTGAAATAAATCAATTCTTAAATGGATAATACAATTTTGTTTATAAACATGTTTTTCTATTTAACCTATAGATGGGACCCTAACAGGTACTACCACTCCGGGTCAGAGTGGACCAGGGAGCAATGGTGATGAAGGGGTGCTCCACATTCCCCAAACCTCAAAAACTGGAACCTCACCATCAGATAGAGTTTAACGTCATTCCCAGGACATGTAGACCCTCAGTCACCGCCTTCTAGCACCCATATGATAAAAAGGAGTTGGGGCTTGCCATAAGGGCAATAGGGTTGGGAAAATCATATAGGTGCTAGGGTTTGACGTGACCAGCCGATTGATCGGAGGGGGCCTCTTCGACCACCCGTCTAGCCCAAGATATCATTAAGTATTGATTAGAGGCTTAGAATATTCAAGTTTTCTTATAATAATAATAAATTTTCTGGTTATTAATATATTGTCTACGTAATTGGAAGTTGCTAATTGAACTACAGAGGATTTACTTTTTTTTTTCAATAGAAAATGAAGCTAGTAAAAAAATAAAAATAGCATTACTTAAAAATAATATACTGAAAAGTGATTTAATATATAAGTTTGGCAGGCAAGAGAGAGAAGTTTTGTTTTTACCTGTATTTTATTCAAGATTCCTTCTTGTCGACTGACACTATCAGAAACCTGGCCAAGCAGAGGACCAAAATATTTGTTAAGTTCTGGTACAGCAAGTGATTCTTCATTGATGAGACCATCTTGAGCCATTGCATTCATGAATTTGCTTGCTAGATAAATAGAAAAAAAAAAAAAATAAATAAATAAATAAAAATAAATAAATAAATAAAAATAGATAAAAAAAAAAAAAAAATCTTAGAAAAGATCTTCTCAATAAGGCATTACAAAATTCTGTTATCGAGTCTTATAGCGTTTTCGAATCCTTGCAAAGAAGCTGGATTGAAAAAAGTAAAGATACAGTCTTGAGTTAAAATGTGAAAAAGAGTCTTACCCTACAAAATAGCTTACAGGATTCATCTCATATTTTTGATAATATTTATTGAGTATGCACATATGCACATTTTAAGAGCTAATGCTTTTTGCAAATACAAAAACTATATGAGATTGTGAATATAACACATGATTGATTGTACAATGAATATGAAAAAGTTTTTTTTTTTTTTTTTTTTTAATCTGGAAAACTGATATGAATATCAGAAAAGCCAGTGTGTCTCATATATATATATATATATATATATATATATATATATAAAAAGAAAAAAAAAAAAGAAAAAGGAACCTCACCACTAGATAAAGTTTAGCGTCTTACCCAGGACAATTAAGCTTAAGTTGACAGATATGTACTTTACTTTAGATTTCAAAAGATTAAAAAAATTAAAAAATTTTTTTAAAAAAAGTAAAGTCGACGGGGCGGCCTGAAGTCGGTATCAGCCAGTCAGCGAGGGAGTCTATCCCCTTTTCAATTGCGCTAGACCAAGGAGATTGTTTTTTTTACCATCTGAGGTGGAGCGCCACACCTACTATCAGCTCCTTGTGCTACTCAAACGCTGAGTTGGCGAGGACCAGTATCGAACTAGGAACCTTGTGGTTTCTAGCCGAACGCTCTACCGACTGAGCTAATCCGGCCCCTATGTAGAAATGATGTTAGTACAATGTGTATCATAAAAGTATCAAGATTGAAGCTGTATTTACCAAGTTAGAAATAAATAATGAATGGAATGTTAATTTTTTTTCAGAATACAAGGTGTGTCAAAAAGTACAAAAAAATCTCAATAGCCTTTTGACACACCTTATATGAAATGATAAATGCTACTTACACATATCAAAAGTGGCATCTCGGATTTCCTTTTCTGTAACTTCCCTCTCAGCTTTGATAACTTCAACTTCTTCCATTAATTTACGAAGTTCCTGGACAACAGTGCTGTCCTTCAGGGCAGCCGTTGGATTGGCAGACGGTAGGGCAGATCGAAGCTCTTCCTGAAGTCAAAATATTTTAGGAGTGGTGGTTAGAGTGGTTTTTGAAATTGCACAGTCAAGGTGTGGGGCACGAAATGACTCATTGTTTAAAAATAAAATAAATAATTCATTTTTATTAATAAAAAAAAAAAAAAAAAAAAAAAAAAGAAAGTTTTAGGTTGAGAATGAGCCAAGTTATTGGCAGATCAAAACATCCAAATTGAACAATTTTTTCAATCAAGTCAACTTGGTTTCAAAATGAAGCCAATTATTGACTCAGCCTGATCAAGTTCAGAAATAGATCAATTAAGAGAGGGGGGGCACAGAGAGAGAGAGAGAGAGGAGGGGGCACAGAGAGAGAGAGAGAGAGAGAGAGAGGAGGGGCACAGAGATATATATATATATATATTATATATATATATATATATATATATATATATATATATAGAGAGAGAGAGAGAGAGAGAGAGAGAGGGGTATATATAGAGAGGGTATAGGTAGAGAGAGAGGGGTATATAGAGAGGGGAGAATAGATTAGAAAAGAAAAAGAAAAATATAGGTTGGTGGAGAACAAGAAAGACTTTAAGGATGGAAGAAAAAAAAAAAAAAAAAAAAAAAAACTCAGAGAAAATGTGGAATAAATCCAGACAAGTTATTGACCAGCCCAAACCAAAACCAATATATGTGGTAGGGTCAATTGAGACAAGAAGTAAAGTTGCTGCGTGGCCTAATGTCGATATCAGCCAGACAGCCAGGGAGTCTATCCCCTTTTCATTAACACTAGATCAAGGTGTGTGAGTATGCGAGTATTTGTAATTGGTTTGTAAGAGATCATTTTTTTCCCCTTACCTCTGGTTTTGTCAACAGCATAATTGCTTCCTTGTGTTTATTAAACTTTTCTTGAACAATCTTATCTGCCTGGATGGCATTGTTTAAGATCTGCCGATATTTTGCAGCTTCACTTCGCATTGGTCCAGTCAGTTTCTGTGAAGGAGTTCTCGTCCATCTTTCTTTAAATTGTTCTCTTAACTGAGAGTCACAGCTTGCTTCTTCATCTAACATCTTACTAGACTGAAAAGAAAAAAGAAAAAAGAAAATCCCTTTAGTCAAGGGCAGGGGTGAAGAGAACAAGTCTTAAGCCTAAGCTAGTTGGTTATTTTGTTTAATGATATATCAACACTCGAGGACTATTTAATGCCAAATTCTATGTTTTTTGTATTTATGATTTGTAAACAAATATTTTGTAGGTAATTTTCTTTGGTCTGGTAGAAATAATTTTCCTTAATGCAATGTGTATCAATATAATGATTGAAATAATTTTTATGTTAAATTTTTCACCATCTTCATGTGTATCAATAAATCAGAAGAAATAACTTCATGTGTACATTAATGCTGATAGCTTTTTGATTTAGAGCATCCTGTGATGCACTTATTTGCATTGAAGGAGTCCCCAAGAAAATTAAATGGTCCTAACTAAAAGTTATTAAATTGTAGGGGTTTTATTTATCATCTAGGGAAACAAAGCCATCTAACTCCTACCTTGTAACCTATCTGTGTAATTCGTTTCTAAGAAACTATTGAAATGTATCTATAATTAGCTTGAAATGGCGAGGGAAGAAAAAAGAAAAACAATGGGATGCATGGATATGATTTTACTGCTCCTTTTAAACTTTTGTGCATCAGGGATGCAGGACACGTACCTATCAGCATTTATGTAACTGTAAATACATTACAATATTTTCTTGGAAACGAATTACACTGTATGGGGGTACAAGGTAGTGGTTAGACTGCTTTAATTGTTTATAGATAAAAACTCTGCAATTTATTAAGAAACTTTAGTTGGGACCCATCAAATTTCCCGGGACTCATTCAAATCAAATACTTGTGTCCCAGGATGCACTAAATTAAAAACTTATCAGCATCACTTCATGTGTATCAATAAATTAGAAGAAATAAATTTTATGTGTAGTAATAAATTGGTGCTTAGGTTACAAAATTCAATAAATGAAAAGTAGCTTTATTAAAGCAACAACTTTAAAATGATTATTACCTCAAATTTAAGTCTTACAAATTCTTTTTTAAATTTTGTTTAACAATATTTAAAGTATTATCTGCGTTATTCGGACTTTTGTCCTCATCTTTATTGTTATCTGTACAACGTTTCGGTCAATATGCCCTCCGGCCTTCTTCAGGTATTTTTTTTTTTGGTCGGACTCGGGAACCTTCTTTTTGGACTCTGAAGGACATATCGGCTGAAACGTTGTACAGATAACAATAAAGATGAGGACAATAGTTTGAATAATCCAAATAATAGTAATTATCAAGCCTCATCGCAACAATTCAGAGAAATAGTGTAGATAACAATAAAGATGAGGACAATAATCTGAATGATCCAAATAATACTAATCATCAAACCTCATCTCAAACATTCAGAGAAATAGAATATTTAAAGTGTAAAAGAAGATGAGGTCCAAATGTGAACTTACTTCATTTAGGATTTCCCTATTACGCTCCAATAGTTCAGGCAAGTCTTGCATCATTTTGTTAAGGGTAGTAACCCCTCCACCATCTCTCAGCTGTTGAGCCTTCTCTAACAGTGATGTAGGAACACTGTCACCAGACAGGTCTTCAATAGCAGCAGGAAGGTTGAGTGAGGCTAGTACACTAGAGTAAAGAAAGAAAGAAAATATTCAGGTGTAAAGAATAAAGTTCAATTATCTGTACATATACAAATCACTCATGCATATCATATACAAAGTTTTTTTTTTTTTTTTTTTTTTTTTTTTTTTTTTTAAAACAAAATCTGCAGTGTATCCACAGGTTCACCTATAAAGATGTGATAGATAATGAAAAATGGGGGTGGCTGGAAGGGGGCATCCATTATGTCTTTACACCTATTGAAAAGATGGTATGAATAGAAAAAGAGTTTGTTAGGCTGTCATGACTCATCATTTTAGGTAACATTTTTAGGTTAGCTGGTTGGATTTTTACAGCAGATCAACCCTTGGGTTGGTGGGTTTATTTTACGGCATATCAACCCTTTTTGGGTCATTTAATGCCGAATTAAGTAATTTTCATATTCAGTTTTGTAATGACGAGGCAAACCTACCTGACTCAAAACGGTTCCGGTGCATGGCTTGCAGGGAGAAATGTAGCGAAGAAGAAAGGAATGGGTCGGAGTGAGAAATGTTGAAAAGTTGGAAGGGGGGCAGAGAAGACATTGCCTCGTCATTACAAGTTTACTTACAGTACCTACTGGTCACCAATCTAAGTATTGAACAGGCTCATCACTGCTTAACTTTGGTGATCTAGCAGGAACTGGTGTTTTCAATGTTATTAGATGAAAACTTGGGTTATTTTTATTTTTTATACTAAAGAGGTTTTTGTTTTATTCATATATTTTTTAAACATTTTTAAAAACTCATTTTTGGATTTAACCCACAGATGGGACCCTAACAGGTACTCCCACTCCAGGTCAGAGTATACAGGGGAGTAATGGCAATGGAGTATTCCGTACTCCCCAAAGTTCCAAAATTGGAACCTCATCACAAGATGCAGTTTAAAGTCATACCCAGGACATTTTTAAGAATGTATATCAAATGCTAACTTTTTTTTTTCTAAAATATCAAGTGTTTTTTGGGGTGGGTGGGTGGGGGTTCTTCCTTGTATGATGGCATGTCAACCTTTGTGGATTATTTAATGCCAAACTCATCCTTGTAAAAGAATCATAGCAGAGAGGGTTTCATACCTTTCCCAAAGGTATCAGTCCGAAAGTAAATGTAATAGAGTGACCAAAGTTCAAATTCCCTTACTATGATGCTCTTTTTATAAAATTCGGTAATTTATGAGGAAGTGCATCTCGGTCTCCTGCCTCAAAACTTACTACCGGTGATTGCTGAAAAACCAACCCAGCTACGATTGAAGTCCATAGCCGAGGTAGTGTCACTTGAAAGTAAACAACCAACTTGGGGCGTTTTTTTTTTTTTTTTTTTCGACATTCACTTACATATAAAAAATCCAAAACGTTTATTTTTTTTTGGTATTTTCATTTTATTTTAATATATTTATTTCCAACAATCAATTACAAGTAAAAAAAAAGAAAAAAAAAAAAAAAAAAAAAAAAAAAGAAAAAAAAAAAAAAAAAAAAAAAAAAAAAAGAAAATCAAAATATTTAGATATTCTTGTTTATTTAAACTAAAAACAAGACATTAAACAAACATGAATAAAAGAAAATCTGAGTATTTAGATATTCTTTTATATTTTAATAAAAAAAACCAAAAAAACTATCTATCTATCTAGTCATCTTCCTATCTATCTATTGCTTCAGCTACGAACTTCAATCGTAGCTGGGTTGGTTTTTCACCACTCACCATTAGCAAGTTTTGAGGCAGGAGACCAGGACGGTCTTCCTCATAAATTACCTAAAATTCTTCTAACCAATGATTAAATTTAGGTACAAATTTGACATTTGATGAATTTAATTTAATATAACATATGCATTTACTTTAACAGTTTAGAGTTCAAATAAATATGGATACCTGAGGAATAAACTTGAAAATGATTTTTAACTAACAATAAAGAATTGACACAAAGCAAAAAATCCCTTACCCATTCAGCAATTGTGTAGCCTCCTTTAAGCGACCACATTCTTGGTTGATTATTTGGTTCTTCCGATTCTCAAAGCTTACCATTGCTTCATGAACAGGCAAAGGAACTAATTTCTCAAAGAGATCTGCAAATAAAATCAGCATTATAGTAGATTATTTTGGTAACAAGAATACATCTTCAGATGTTTGGTTTGTTTTGTTTTGTGGCATATCAACCTCAGTGGGTCATTTAATGCCGATAAAGTTTTGAAATAAATCAATTCTTAATGGATAATACAATTTTTTTATAAATACATTTTTCTATTTAACCCATAAATGGGACCCTAACAGGTACTACCACTCTGGGTCAGAGTGGACCAGGGAGCAATGGTGATGAAGGGGTGCTCCATATTCCCCAAACCTCCAGAACTGGAACCTCACCATCAGATAGAGTTTAACGTCATTCCCAGGACATGTAGACCCGCAGCCACCGCCTTCTAGCACCCATATGATAAAAAGGGGTTGGGGCTTGCCATAAGGGCAATAGGATCTTCAGATGTATAATCTTGTGAAAAATCTTAGAATATTGATTAAAAAAAAAAAAAAAAAAAAAAAAATTATATATATATATATATATATATATATATATTTATTATACAATAATAATACCAGAGATGCTGATAGGTATGCATTGTGTCCCTAAATGCACAAAACTCTAAAAGGACACAGTATACTTATATCCATGCATCCCAGTGTCTTTCTTCCCTCACCATTTCAAGCTAACTGTAAATACATTTCAACAGAAATGAATTACACAGGATAGGTTTCAAGGTAGGAGTTAGATGGCTTTAGTTGGGACCCAGAAATTTCCCGGGGGGGGGGGGGACTCATTCAAAGCAAATATGCGCATTCCAGGACAAACTAAATCAAAAAGCTATCAGCATCACTGATATTTACTAACATTTCTTGGAATTTCTTTTTTTTTCTAATACAAAATACCAAGAGTTTGTGGTTATATGTATATTACTACTTCTGTCCAATAAAGGGTTACATTTAATGTATGAGATTTCTATGTAAAATGTATAACCTTTTATGGGACAGTGGAAGTAGATAATAACAAAGAAAATCTATTAAATACAAACAACTTAAATGTTTATACAAGATTAGAGGATTTTAACTATTGCATAATGTTGGACAGGGTTGGCCAAAAGTGTAAAGACATAATGGATGCCCCCTTCCAGCCACCCCCATTAAAAGAAAAGAAAAGATTTTCCAGGTAAAATAATTACATAATACAACCCGAAATTCTTGAAAATCTATTTTTCAAAAGATTTATTTTTAGAGGTAAAATAATTATATAACTTGTATATTATATCATTAAAATAAAAAATAATTCAAGTTAAAACAATATTTAAGTGGTGACAAGACTTTTGGACCATCCTGTAGAATAATGTACAGTGTGGTCCGAAAGTCTTGTCACCCGTATATATTTTATTTAGCAGTAAAATAATTACATAACTTGTATATTATATCATTAAAATAAAAATAATGTAAGTTAAAACAATATGTAAGGGTGACAAGACTTTCGGACCAGCCTGAATGAATTTAACAATATTCAGGAAACCTTCACAAGTTTTTGATCAAATAATCTAGAATCCTTAAACATATCAAAACTGCAAAAGTAAAAACAAAATTTTAAAAAATGCACAAAACAAACATTTAAAAAAGAATCCTAATCTCATTAGATATTTTAATCAAGATTAAAGAATAATAGAAATTTGAATAAGAAAATTTGTTTAAATCCTCAACTGAAGAAGAGGCTATATATTTAAAAGTGGGTCAAAATCTACAACTTTCCCAACCCAAGGGGGGGGGGGGGACTACCTAACACCATCATTGGTGATGTGACACCCTATTAAATAGTTCAAGTATGTGTGGTGGTGGTGGTGGGGGGAAGGGACTAAGAGAGAGAGAGAGAGAGAGACCCCCTTGTTAATAATACAGGCAAGTAGAAGCTTTAGGTGAAAATGGGTGTCAGTGAACAATACCTGCACATATATGATGGAGAATAAACATAGGCTAACAGATTCCAATATGGACACACAAATTGGAGAGAGAGAGGGGGGGGTGACTGAAAGAGAGAGAGAGAGAGAGAGTGAGTGAGTGTGAGAACTGGATTTAAAAGGAGGACAGTAAAAAAACCTTGCAAAGTAGAAAATAGTACAAGGGAAAATAGGATTTAAATGTAGGAATGAAATACAATATTGGTAAAAGATCTGTCAGTCAACAAGCTCAATGTTTAGTCAATACAAGATGAAAGCAACTAGTGTGTGTGGTGGGGGGAGAGTGTGTGTGTGTGTGTGTGTGTGTGTGTGTGTGTAAAGTGTCTGGAAGATAGTAAAAAAAAAAAAAAAAAAAAAAAAATCTTGGTTCATTAGAATATAGATTAAAAAAATCTTATATGTAATTTTTTTTTCTTTAAAGTGTGTGTGATATCTTATTATAATGGAGATTGTGTGTTTTTCTGTCTGTAACCGAAACTATATCACTACTCAAGTCACAATTCCCTTAATTATTTACGTCACATTCTACAGGATTTTATTTTTATCTAAACCTCAATTATTAATAAAATTGTTTTACATAATTAATACTGTTGACAATATCTACATATTAATAACATGCAATTGTATTTATATATACTACAAAATAGCAGTTTACAGTGTGAATGGGAAGATTAATTTGCATATTGATATAAAAAATCTGATTTTAATAAATATGTGCTTGGTATTCTTGATTTCTAATTGTTTGATTTTATCTTAATGAATATTAGCAAAAATCTCGGGGATAAATCTTAAAAGAAATCCCTTAACAAGAAGAAATAACTGTAATTTTATTCTTTACTTCCTATTTTAACTAAATAGTTAAATTAGGAAAATTTACCTATGAAAGATGGGAGTGGGGGAAGAGTAAGTTTCAGTTGTTCTATTTTTCGGTTATACATCCTCAGTTTCAAATCTTTTTATCTGCATTCTTATTTAGTTTCATTAGCCTTTCTAAAATAATCGAATATTTTATTACATTAAAACTTAAATACTTGCACCGGAGGGTGCATACATTTGCTAGTATATATAAGTTTAACTAAGGAATTACATTGCCTTATTTAAGCGTAGGGTAGGGTCCTGATGAAATCATTTGGATTGAAACAATGGTAGACCCTTAATTTTTTTCCCTCTAATATCATTATTACTACTGTATGTTTTTTAATATATTGAGCACCTTTTAGATTATTTACTGATGCCACTGCAACAGAAAAGTGGCAATTAAATACTAGTTGTGTCTAGCCACACTGAAGAGACGTGAAACATCGAAAACATGGTGTCTGTGGATGACACACACAAGGCGTTGAGGTGGCCTAAATTCAGTATCAGCCAGACAACGAGGGAGTCTATCTCCTTTTCTCTAGCGCTAGACCAAGAAAATAGTTTTTTTAGTGTCTGAGGTGGAGCGCCACACCTACCATCAGATCCTCACTTTACCGCACAGATCCCTGAGCTACTCATACACTGAGTTGGCGAGGGAGAGTATCAAACCAGGAACATTGTGGATCCCATGCGGATGCTCTAACAACTGAGCTAAACTGGCCCTTATATCTTAAAAAGTGAAAATTTAAATTCCTAGTTTTCCAAAGAAGGCTGTCGGGTTGCAAGTACTTGCATAATATGAGGGTCAGCTGAAAAGTTTATCGGTTGACCAAGATAAACTAATGGAATGTGATCAAATGAGGTTTATTTTTTTTAACACTGCCTGTGGTCCACAATTCTGTGTTGCAGTGCTATGTGATCATTAGTTAATAAAAAAAAAAAAAAAAAAAAAAAAAAAAAAAGATAAACAACAGCAGATATGACTATCATATTAACTTTTCAGCCCACCTTCATACATGAGAATTTTAAAATCCCAACTTTAAATAGTTTAAGTTTCAAAATTAAGTTTTCTAGGAAACCTATCATATGCATAAATTAGGGGTCTGCCAAAATGTTGACTAGTTTTAATTTCCAAAACGAATTAAAATTGATTAAGTCGAAAAGTAGTAACATAATGAGCATCAGTAAAAAAGCAAAATATTACACATGTAATTTATTTTTATAAATTTTAAACTATTTTTTTGGTCAATTTTACCCAAATATATTATAAATTTGGCAGTGTTTACGGCCAAAGATGACATAAAATAAATTTACCTTCCACCTCCAATGCATTATAAAATTCATTCATTGATAAATCAACACTGAAAATTTTATTTAATCTGATAATTCTGATTTTTTGTAAATTTTTTTTTGGTAAATTTATTTTGTAAAATATGCATAAGACGTGACTTTTGGCAGACCCTTAGCATAAATAGATTCTTGTCAAATTCATTACCCCCCCCCTCGGGCCTAAAAAAAAAACTCCCAGCCTTGGCCTTAAAGAAAGGCCAGTTACGGATTAATTTATTCAAAACTGCTACACCACAATTGTTTTTTACTATTTTTTATGAATAACAATGACAGTTAAAAAAGAGGGAGAATAATCAGGTGTGGCTAAGAAAAAGGATAGGCAACCCCCCCCCCCCGGCTTTGGGTCAAATTCCCATGTTGTGTGTAATAGAAACGAACAGGAAGTTAGTAGTTACTGACCTACAAAGTTATGTCATCATACGACCTATAATTTCTACTTGAATGAACTGCTTTTATTTTTTCCCTCCAGGAGAAAAAAGAAAAACAACATTCTTTTTATAAAAGGTAGATATATAAAGAGAGACCAATAAAAGGGGGGGGGGTTAGACCAATAAAAGTTAGATAACATTTAAAAAGGTTTCAAATAACCAGACAGAAACGGAGACAGAAACGAAGACAAAAAAAAAAAAAAAAAAAAAATTAATTTTTTGAGATGAGGCTTGATAATTAGTATTACTAGCAAATATATGCACCCTCCGTGTTCAAGTATTTAAGTTTTAATGTAATAAATATCGTATTAAATTAGAAAGGCTAATAAAACTAAATAAGAATGCAGATAAAAAGATTTGAAACAGAGGCGGGTGTAATAAAAAAATAGAACTGAAACTTACTCTTCCATCACTCTCGTCTTTCATTGTTCATTTTTTCTAATTTGAGTATTTAGTTAAAAGTGGAAGTAAAGAATAAAATGATAGTTATTTTTTTTTTTTTTTTTGTTAATGGATTTCATTTAAGATTCATTGAAGAGATCTTAGCTCATATTCATTAAAATAAAACCAAACAATTAGAAATCAATAATACTAAGCACATATTTATTAAAATCACATTTTTAATATCAATATGCAAATTAGCCTTCCCGTTCACATTGTGAACCGCTATTTTGTTTTATATATAAATATAATTGCATGATGTTAGTATGTAGATATGGTATTAATAATGTAAAACAATTTTATTAATAATTGAGGTTTAAATAAAAATAAAATCATTGAGAATGTAATGTCAATAAATAAGGGAATTATGACTGGAGTAGTGATATAGTTTCGGTTACAGACAGAAAAAACACACAATCTCCATTATATTAAGATTCTGACTATTGTCCTTATCTTTATTGTTATCTGTACAATGTTTTGGCTGATGTGGCCTCTGGACATTTTCAGGTATTTCTTGTTGGACTCGGGAGCCTTTTCGATCTTGGGAACCTTTTCTTTTCCCGCGTCCAACAAGAAATGCCTGAAGAAGGCCGGAGGTCACATCAGCCAAAATAATGTACAGATAAAGATGAAGACAATAGCCCGAATAATCCAAATAATACTATAAAAAAATCTTTTTTTTTAAATCTATACAAAGTTCAAGTTAATTTGGTACAAATTAAAGTTTTTTTTTTTTGATTAAGAAGAGGAGAAAAGAGAAAAATGTATTTAGTCAATCATCTCCACCACGAGCAGGGTGTGGCACAGGGTCAATTTTTTAAGCAGAGTACAACAGATTTGAATTTAGTTTTCCTTCTCCTAGAGTGGTTGCCAGATCAAGGTTACGAGCCCAGTTTGCCCTACTATTCATTATATATATATATATATATATATATATATATATATGAGAGAGAGAGAGACAGAGAGAGAGGTGAAGTGTGTTTCTTACCTACAAAGTTGGAACTCAAAGGAGAAGAAGGGAAAATCGGTTTTGCCACTGGAGCTTTCCCAATTGCAGGCAACGATTTCGTATCTGGAACCTTATCATGATAAATAAAATCATTATCCTTTTTGGCTGCTTCTAGAGCACGTAAGATTCGGTTGTGTTCCGCACGGAAACAAAAGCTTCCACTTCCTCTGGTTTGTGAAGCTTTCATTAGTTCATCTGCATGCTGAAATGGAGGAGAAAAAAAAAACAATTTTTATTCAGTTTTATTAAAAATATTTAATAAAAAAAAAAAAAAATTCAGTTTTTAAATGGTAGTGAAATTAAGTAGTAAATTAAGAAAAAAAGTGAACTGTACTATACATAATATTTGCTTGGTGTTTTTTAAATTTTTTTTAAAAGGCTATCACAATGCAAGTGTAGAGAAAAACAATGTAATCTCTTTGAAGGGATTTTTTTTCATCTCGAAATATTAAAATAAATCAAAGAGGTAATACTGATCCTTAGTAAACAATACTTAATACAAATAATTTGATAACCATTTCAATTAAAATGATCTATTTTAATCTTTTGCTGCTGATGTTTTGAAAGAGATGGGACCATCGGTGATTGATTTTGTTTGAACTCTGGACGGATCTATCAGGAATTTCTCAACTCAATGCCCCCCCCACCTTCATGGGCACTGACCCATGTAATGATTCAAAGACCATTTTTAAGAAACTAAGAGACAAAAATAATTTTGTTGTCTCTAGGTGGAAAAAAACAAAAAAAACAAAAAAACAAAAAACAAAAAAAAACAAACAAAGTGAAATTACTTACTTGTAATCTTGCAATTTCTTCTCCATAACATTTTTTCTGTTGGGCAACAATACTTTGGTAATATTCTGCCAGGGCATGAAATGCAGCCTGCTTCATTACAGCCACTGGAATCCATTCCTAAATAAAAAGGAGGAAAAATATTTCACAATAAGAAAATTTTAATTCAATATTATGAATATATCAGTGTCAAAAAAAAAAAAAAAAAAAAAAAAAAAAAAAAAAATAAAAAAAAAAAAAAAAAAAAAAAAAAAAGATTCTTTTAATACAAACTACAGTTACTAGAAATTGACTTCATTTTATTATAAATGAAGTGTGTGTGTGTGTAACTGAATTTACATCATCATTTATATGCATTCTTATTTAGTTTCCTTAATCTTTCAGATTTAATAAATCTCATTAAATTAAAATTTAAATACTTGTACTTGGTGGAGGGTACATTTTTGCTAGTGTGTGTGTGTGTAGACACACACATAATATATAACAGTTTGCTATATGTATATAAAGTAAAGGGTAGTGAAGACAAAGTCAACAGCGCTCGGTAAGTTAGCCTGGTGAGGTGAATATTATTTTGAAAGACATGAAACTTCCCTGTGACCAAAGATAATTACATCACTGACGACACCTACCAGCAACCCAAATGTAGTAAAGAGCGTATGGTTAAAGTAGGAGATAGAGAGATAGATAGAGATAGAGATTAAACTTACTCTTGGCCAAAGTTCCTTAATTGTTTGCAGTTGCAACAGTTTCATAGCATCGGCATAGAGATCAGAGCATTGATAGGCCAATTTGGCAATCATGGCTTCTTTCATTTTATCTGATAAAGAAATCACAAGAATAAATAAATAAAGTCAATGACAAAACAAAAATATCTAAAATAAATGCATATTACAAAATATGAATTATAAATAAGAGAAAGCTATTTATATCATACCTGCTGTGGCTTTCCGATAGAAACTTTCCTGTGCTTGAGCCAACATTAGAGCACTGATAGCAGCTAAAGTGTCAGGATTCAAATCAGGAGTTGGATCTTGTTGGATGTGGGATAATACTATGTCTTTCAAGTGACCGAAAATACCAGCAGATTGCTGAAAATAGTTAAATAGAAACAATTGATAAATTTAGGAGAGAGAGAGAATAGAGATTCAACAATCCAAGCACTGCAACACTAGTGTATGGACTGCAAGGATGGGATTATGTTGAAAACTTATAATCAAAAGTTACAAACGAGATCCATTTAGAATATTCAGATGCACAAAATTCTTTCAAATTTGAATTTATAGCTTGAAGTAAAGTCAGTTTAGCTAGGCTAAAGTATATCAGAATTATTTAAATCAAAACATTTTTTTATAAACATTGCTGGGTTTCCTTACTAATAAAAGTATAAAACTTAAGCAACAGGGAAACATTTAATTGGTCATCACTTAGCAGTTAGTAACATCTGTTGAGGTCATTTTCAGTAGCACCAAAACCAAATCAGTAAGATTTCACTTTCTATAGCAGAGTTCTATTTTTATTAGCAATAATAACATCTTCAGCTGGAAAGATTTCTCAGCAGGTCAGCATAGTAGTCACTTGTTTTTTTCTTTTTCTGTATATCTCCAAGTAAAAGTGGTAGTTACATTTCTGTTGAGTATTTTGAGATACTTTAAATAAACTGGAACTTTAAAAGAGTTTAATGAGGGGGACATTTAACACTGTTGATTGTACCCCCCCCCAAGAATCAACCACCCTATTAATATTTTTTTTGCCTATGATTTTAAAGAGTTTAATGAGGGGGGCCTTTAACACTATTGAGACCCCTCCTAAAAAAAAAAAAAAAAAAAAAAAAAAAAAAAAAAAAAAACATCAACCACCCTATTAATAATTTTCTTTGCCTATGATTTTAAAGAGTTTAATGGGGGGGGAGACCCCCCCCCCCTAAAAAAAAAACAAAAAAAAAAACAACCACCCTATTAATAACATTTTCTCTCTATTGGTTGTCATGTAGTATTTTTAGTTCAAAAGTCTTAGTTGATGTTGCTAGTAATACTTTTTGGATTAAATGGGCAGTAGGTTGGGGATTTGTAGAGTAAAGACCAAGTGATTATTTATAGACTTCAATCCACAGGTTTGATGATGAGAATACAGACTGGGCCTACTTTATCCATGTGGTAACATTCCTCAATTTAGCACCTTTTTTTTTTTGTATTTCAATGAGCATTCTATCCTTAATGAGTTAAGTTGACAGAAAGGCCATTTGTCGGCATCAGCCAGAGAGCAAGGGAATCTATCCTCTTTTCGCTAGTGCTAGCCTAGGGAGATGTGTGTGTATATATATATATATATATATATATATATATAAAGAGGAGGACAACAGCCCGAAAAATCAAATATAAAATTAAGAAGCCTCATTTCAAATTCGTACAAACAGATTCTAGGCTTCTTACAATTTTTCAAGAAAAAGCATCTGTTTAAAATGGTTTCCATTTCGTGATTTTTCATTCTATTGTTAAATACAATAAACCAAACAACTACAAGTGAAAGATTGTAGGAAATAAAAAAAACAGCTGAACAAACATAGAAGTTAATCAATAATCTTAAAACTTTAGATAAGAAAGTAATGGAGTTAGACGTGGTCATCTTTTAATCTCAAGAAAGGAAGGGGGAAAAAAAAAAAGAAAAAAAAAGTGTGTCAGTTGCATCAGAAAACTGATCTGATCAATGAATCTAGATTACAAAATAAAAATCAATCTCCAGGTGAGAAAAAAAAAAAAAAAAGAAAAAAAAGAACTTACCTGGAAAAGTTTAACTGATAGTTTAAGTCCTTCATCGCTGTCATGGTTCTGTGTAGCTGCAATTTGACTCTGCAATGCAGCAATGTTGAACAACATGCACACTTTCTCATACAAACCAGATGCAATAGCTGAAAATTGAACAAAGATTTCTTCAATTATTTGGACAAGTCTTTGCAGTTGAGATGGAAAGAACATCAGGGAAAAATAAACTGAATTACATAAACTCAGATTTTGAACATTTAAAAAAACTTTTTAAAAAAATGTTTATATATTTAAATGTATATCATATTGATAAAGTCAATTTATATCTAGAATTAAATTATCATACAGACAATTCTTAGAATTTACCTTCATATTCAACTCTTTGTTAAGCAGTTTGCTTAACACTAAGAATTTTAAGTTTTAGGATATAAATTTTGATTCATAATTCAGATTAAAAAAAAAAAAAAAAAAAAAAGAGAAAAATCTTTTAAAATTTTTTTAAGAACAATTCAATTTAAATCAAAAATGCAATTTCATTTGGTCAAACGAGATATCTTAAAAATATACCATATTGAAAAAAGAATTTTAATTTGAAAAAAAAAAAAAAAAAAAAAAAAAAAAAAAAAAAAAAAAATGTTTTTCTATTAAGAAATTCTCTCTCAATTTAAACAAAGAAAAGAAAGAAAAAGAAAGATAATTACCAAGGGTTCTTCTACCAGAGAATAAAGATTCTTTATCAAAGGCATCTCTCCATTTAAATTGGACCCTGATCTAAAAATGAAAAAGACAAAAACTATTAGTATAAAAAAAAAAAAAAAAAAAAAAAAAAAAAAAAAAAAAAAAAAAAAAAAAGGTTGTATTGAGAAATGCAAATCAAATAGTATATTTCTTCCCACACAAAAAGAATTCTTTAGACATATTTTATAAACTAAATACTTTTTTGTTTGTTTTGCGGCATATCAACCACAGTGGGTCATTTAATGCCGGCAAAGTTTTGAAAGATTCGTAGCGATAGTTTAGAAAATTTTTTAAACTCAATTTGTTTTTGTAAACAAATTTTCTATTTAATCCAAAAATGGGACCCTAACAGGTACTACCACTCTGGGTCAGAGTGGAACTGGGTGCAATGGTGATGAAGGGGTGATCCACATTCTCCAGACCTCCGGAAATGGAACCTCACTATCAAACTGAATCTTAGATAAATATATGTTGCATCCTAATTTTCAGAAACAAAACTTAATCATTCAGAGATTGATATTGGTCCTACTTGTGCAATCATAAAACAAGTAAAATTATAAAGATGATCAAAATTTAAGTTTTAAATTGATCCAATTGTCCTGAATATCATGGAATATACATTTTCAGTTTTAGTTCCATAAACAAAAGACTTACAATAAAGACCTACAATTAAATGCGTTTATAGTTGCATGGAAAGATTCTAAATTATACTGAAATAGGATAATTTTTGACAATATTGTGTGCTATATTCATAAGTAAATAACACTGTTTGAAAATTGCATAGTGAGAAACTGTCAGTTACCAAGCACTGTTGATCTAATGTCCATGCAACCCTAGAAAATATGTGTGTGTGTGTGTGTGTGCAAACTGTAAAAGTTTTAAGTTTGTTAGAAAATCAAAAGAATGAAAAATTAAATGCAGAGTATTTATATTTTAATGAAAATTAATGTAATTAAAAAAAAATTTTTTAAACAGTTTTAATCAAAAGCATTTAAAAAATAAAAATAAATAAATAAAAAAATTATATATATATATATATATATATATATATATATATAAGTTTTACACTGAATTCGTTTTAGTTTCTAGAGACCAAAACAAAGATAGCATTGGTGTATAACTAAATCCTTAGTTAAAATGTCACAGGAACAAGAAAAAAAAATCTATGAAAAACTTTTAAAAGATTTTCTTAACAATACCGTTGATTTTGTATATTGGTAAGTTAACTTTGCTTTAAATGAAAACATTGATAAAAAGATTTATGGCCCTTAAGCCTTTTTATATTGATTGTGCTCTTCTCCTTCATAATAGTAGTCCACCAGGATGTAAATATTTTGATAGGCCATTAGATCAGTAGGGGCCAGATTCTTTTTGCCTCTCTCCTTCATATCTGGGTTAACAGAAAAGCTGGAGTAAAACATTCAAGTCTTCAGTAGAGACACTAAGAGACAGGAGGTGTGTGGGAGGGGGGGGAGTAAGGGGGGGGTGAGTGAGCTGAATGTTTGTAGAGAAAAGGCATGTAAGAGATTGGAAAGAACATATGATCCTCCCATGGGCTGCCACTTTCCAGCCACTCAGCAACAAGAATCTAACCCTACACACACATGTTCTGCTAGCAGCAGACATTTTTGGCACCAAAGAAAAAAAAAAAAAAAATTAAGTCAAAATAATTTTTTTTTTTTTTTACCCTGTCACTATGCACACAAGAAATTTAAACAAATGACTTTCTATTCCAAACTTTATTTTTATTTTTGCTATTTTTATTTCTCCATTTCACTAACTGATTTTCAAGAGATTCTGGGGAGTGAGGGTGGGGTGTTGGTAGTGGTGGACACAGCACCAAGATTGCATTTCAAAAAAGTTCTTTCTGCAATTAAATAGGCCAAAGAGTCCTTGAAGAGTTGACTACAAAGACTCGGTCTGAAAGTGAGGCAAGTGTGTGCAAGCAAAAGAAATGCAAACAGTTTTGGCACCAGAAAAAAAGAGAGACATTACCAATAAAGATAAAGACTTGTGTGTGGGGGGTGCAAGTACTAGGAGTGCCCAGCCAAGTGGGGGGTTGTGGGGTGCAAGTACTGGGCTTGCCTGGCCAATAAGAGTATTTATTGACACTGAACTGTGTTACATATATTTTTGAGAAATCTAACACAGAATTATGCAATCCTTATATCAGGTCACCTTTTTCAGACATTTACTATATAAAACCCTCAATTGAGATTATATATATAAGATCAGTTTATATACAAAGTTAAATACCAACTTAAGACAAACTAACCCCTAGGCCTTTTGGTTGGTATTAGTGTAGTAACTGCTCATCTCTCAGCAGAAAAGAACCCCCCCCCCACTTACACTCCCCCATTAATATTAAATATGAATCAAAATCAATTTTAAAAATATACAAATCTTTATTTACAGAACATTAAAAAAATGTTAATATGAACATTCCAATAAAATAAAAACCTTAGCAGCCCCCCCCCCCGTAGAATTTTATGAGATATCAACAATAAATCAAAAATCAAATCCATGTTAATTGTCAAAGTTAATCAAAGTCTCAAATAAAAAAAAGCACCATTAGGGACTTTTTTGAGGGGGAGTGGGGGGGGGGTACAAAGATGTTTATACAGGATGAAGTTATCACAGATATACAGTCATTAGATTTTAATGTAGAAATGTTCTTTGTCTTTAATTCAAACTGAACAGTTTCTTCCTTAGCTGAAAAAGAAGACTTATAGCAAACACCTTTGTTTATGTTTGCACACACAAAACTTTTTACAAAACAAAAGGGGGGGGGCATTTGTGAATTTTTTGGGGGTTACAAAGTTTTGTGTGTACAAAAATAAACAAAGGTATTTGCAACAATTAAAAAAAACAAAAAAAAATGGTTAAATTCCCACAAAAGTTTATATTGTAGACAAAAGAGAAATTAACACAAAGGATTAAAATAAATGAAAAAAGAGTTTATATCTTCATTTAAAGTAGATAAAAAAAAAGATGCAATAAATGAGACATCAAAAAATTAACCCATAAAAAGGAAGGGGTGGGGTGGTGGTTGGGGGAGGAGGGGTTAAAGGTCTAAATTTTACCCGGCATAGAAAGATTATCCAATTTTAGATAAAAAGTTAAAGTAAACTTACAGATACCGTTAAAACTCAAGATATATTGAGACCAGATAGTAACTATTTCTGACCAAGTTTTGGTTATGCAAAATTATGCATTGACCATGACATTTTAAGGGTTAAAATAATTGTTGGAGTTGGACAACACCAGTGTCCCAATAGGAGTGAAAGGATTAAAAACCTAATTATAACATGTAGCTTTATCAATAGGATTAAAAAAAAAAAAAAAAAATCAATTTCACACAATTTTGACTATATAACCATACAAATCTTTCAATGTAATGTTCATGGTTCTTAGAGAAAATTTTCTGAAAGTATTACAATTAATTTATTACTAGACAAGAAAACAAAACAAAAACATGTATTAGTTTTTTGAAAGTATTGTCATGAAGTCCTTTCAGTTTATTTTAGATTTTAATCCATTCAATTTTCTATCTTGTGAAAGATCCAACTGGGACACTATACAAACAAGATAAAAGGAAACAAAATATATTGAGTTGCTTTATCAATTACTTAAAAAAAAAAAAAAAAAATTAATTTCACACTATTTTGAGAGATATATATATATATATATATATATATATATATATATATGGGAGATTATGTGCTTAATTAAAGTCATACCTAATTTTGTTAATTAATCATAATTAAATGAATTAGGCGTGCATATCAGTTTAAATGTAAAGTGTAAACAAATCGAGAAAAAGTCGATCTCTGTATGTACATTTCAGCCTAGTAGGCCTCATCAGCAGAGCTATAGACAGGGCAGTGCTTTGTGCGTGATTCGAACTGTCAGCCTGACAGGTATTAAGTCTCATCAGCGCTGATGAGACTTAATAAAGTCGAAACAGTCTGTATGATATTCTACACACCAAGTGATCCTTTGCCGGGATTACACTTGTCAAGTTCATTTTCTATAAGAAAAAGTATCGAATTTTATGCGATACATACATTGTAAGTGCCTTCAAGTAAAAATTTAATATATACTTTATTCAACAATGCTTCTAAAATAAACAAACATTCAAAAATCTTATATATTATATACACACACAAATCTTAATATAATATTCATGGATCTTAGAGAAAATTTTCTGAAAATATTACAATTTATTACTAGGGGAAAAAAAAATAATATATATATTAACTTATTACTAAACAAGAAAGAGAGAAAAAACATTAATCTTATGGAGAAAATATTTTGTCATGAGGTCTTTTTAGTTTATTTTAGATTTCAATCCATTCATTTTGTCTATCTTGTAGAAAGATCCAGCTGAGACACTATACAAACACAAGATAAAGGGAAACAAAATGTTCCTGACACAAATACATACATTGTGTTTTTATTTTTATTTTATTTTTTAAAGTTCTTCTTGTTTTTATTCATTCGTTTCTAGAGAATATTATGTAGATAGTGTAAAAAGAAAATAAACCCACCTGATTTTCTGACACCGGCAATTTATTCTCAATGGCAACAAGCTGATCATAATATCTGTTAAGAACAAAAAAGAAAAGGAAAAAGATAAGTTGTTGAGTATATTATGTAGACTAAAACACAAAGTCCAAGTTGAAGAAAAAGAAAAGTTGGGTTTTTGTAGATACAAAGAATGGAGGGTGGGGACGGGAAAGGCAAAGCAATTAAGGACAGCTTTTATAACCGTGACTTTGTAAGATATACATCACTACAACTAATTTTGGGGGGGGGGTGAGAGAAGTAAGAGGGGGGGAATATTGGCTAAGTGAAAGCACATGTAGAAACTTGTAACAGTAAAAATCAACTTTAGAGTTAAGAACAAGATCTAACAAAGATTGTCCTTCACACACACAAGTTGAAAAATGGAAATGAATCCGACAATATGTTGAAAAGATAAATAAAATTATTGTAAAATAAAATTTCTTTGTATACTTAAGTTTTTAAATATTTTTCTATTACTATTTTATTTCATATTTAATATAGTAATAAATAGAATACAATGTGTACATGGACAAACTCTCGGCCAAAACACGTGTTGGCATTTCATTAAACCATTTTTATCCATTCAACATTCTTTCCTTTATTTATCTTTTCAACATTATATATATAACTTTTAAAAGAAAAACAACAAACTGTCATTTGGCTATAAATTTATTTTAACCAAGGACTCAGTAGGAGTCTAGTCTAATCAGATAGTATTTACAAAAGACTGAGAAAATCGAATAGAGAAAATATCCCCAGTGAAAATGTGATGCACAGTGAGATTTTAATGATCCCAAATAGAATCATCCCTACTTAGCAATCAATTGGATTATTTTTTTTACACACACACACACACACATATAAAACCATCCTCCATGATCTGCCTCCTGATAGAAGGCTATTTGCCAGCATTATTTCTTTTAATGAATCAGTGTATTAGATGCTCTAACCCATACTCCACACCATTTCATTTACATTAACAGTATTATTGAGTAAGGCTAAGTACACGTACCGGTAATCTAGGTATCTGGGTAAACATTAGCCTACCAAATATCTCGAACATAAGACCTAGATGATATTTTGAGCCATTTGGGTGGGTGGGGAGTGGGTAGGCGAAATGCGGTCTTATATACTATCAAACATTTGTTTTTGTTTGTTTTAAATGTCAAAACCCGGCATTATTTTAAGACTAATCAGTAGTGTATAAACTACAATCAAGATAGAGTACATACAGGTTGTTAATAAACTCGTGTTACAGATCAATTTGCTAACTAGGAGAATTTGACCCTCACAAATTCTCAAAATAACCAGAATCCAAATCAATAATCAAAAATACTTTTAGTATTATCATTTTATTTTAACTATTGAGACTAGTATATTGTTTTTATGGGATGCTATCAAGACCAATTAGGTCTTTTATTGTATTGAATTACAATTGGATTTCACTGCCAGAAATTAATCATCTGTAGTATTGAACTTGTATAAAGAGTTGCAAATTATTTACAAGAAGATATGATGGTACATTAATGGTTAAACACCCCAAAGATAAATGTGAAGGAGCCAAAAGATTGCACTCATTAATATAGGATTAAGTTATCACAGATATACAGTCATCAGATTTTTAGTGTAGAAATGTTATTCAAAACTGAACAATTTATTCACAAGTTGAAGAATTAATCCAAATATCTGTTTTGGTAATCTAAAACTTGGTATTCCTTGATTGTTTTTTTTTTAAAAATCAAAATCAGTTGTGAAGAAGTAATTAGGCACTTTTTTCTTAAATACCTTTAATTTGCTTAACATAAAAAAAAGACAAGTGTTTATTAATAACTACAGGTAACTTTGAAAATAAAGATTTCGTTTTCAAAGTTTATTTCTTTATATCAACAAGAAGTCTATAAATTGAAGAGACGATACTTATTGGTCAGGGATAAATATATATATATATATATATATATATATATATATATATATATATATATATATATAATGTGTGTGAAGAAAGGAAGTGAATCCGACGGTATGTAGTATATCAAGAAAAATGAAAAAAACACAGGTTTTAATGGGTCACCACTTAACCCATTTAAACCTGTGTTTTTTCATTTTTCTTGATATACTACATTATATACATATATATATAGTATTGAAAAGGATGGAGTCTTGTTTTCCAAACAATATGAACTTATAATTTATTAAATACAAAAAATATAAAAACAACTTTAAATCCTATGAATTTTTAACAGAAATTCCATTTTAACATTTTTATAAACTTAAAAAAAGAGAAACAATAAAAACTGTAAAGACCAGACATTGTCTCTAAATGTTTAGATAACACAGATATCAAGTTAGATTATTTAATATGAAAATCTAATTTGTAAAACAAGACTGTTCTTTTGTCATTTCAGGCAGGTAAACAAAAAGACAAATTTATATTCCCTTTATTCTTTGTAGAAGGATAAATAGTTTGTAGGAAGAGGGATGCTAATTCTAATATTGGAAAAAAGAAAAGGGTCAGTTAGCACAAGGGGTGAGGTGCGGGGGGGGGCCTCTTCTGTCCCTCTCCGTCTCTCTATACAAGTAACCAGCAAGTAGAAACTTGTTCAGACAGAAAGGACTCTTGTTTAACTCCTTGGGGAGTTTCATCACTTCAAAAATAAAACTCTTTTCAAAGTTAGGGGACTTTAACCTATAACACTAGAGATATATCTGTGTTTACTTTTTTTTTTCTAAGTTAGGGGACTTTAACCTTTAATACACTAGAGAGAGAGATATCAGTGCTTAACAGAAAGGCAATAAATTTTATATAGCAACAATTCAAATAAATAAAAAAAAGCTTAGCTAAACATACAAATAACTTAGATAATCAATTTTATGTAGGTACAGCAGTTAATCCAAAGCTTAAAATGTTGAAAAGCCATTTTATATGATAAAATAATTCTATTACAACATAATCTCCTTTGTCAAGGCACTTAAATCGGTGAATATTTTAGATAAAATAAAGTTAATAACTGTTTGACTGTAGACATTAAATGTATTCTTGTATACAAACAAGTGCCTTAAAAAGAAAGAAAGAAAGAAAAAAGTATTAGTTGAAATAAAGTAATCAGATCTAACTCGAATGTAAATGGAGTGATAACCAATTTATAATCCAAAACTGATCACAGTAGATCCCATGTGGAACAGTGTGGGTGTGTGTAATATACATATACACACACACACATATATATATTATATACATATTTTAAACAGACTGAATGACAAGGATTACCACTCGCTTTTCTCATTATTCTGTGATAAATAATTTCTTATCTTATGCCCTGAAGATGATCTAATTAATAGATCGAAACACTGCAGCGTCGGCCAATAAACTCACCACTTAACCCATTTAAACCTGTGTTTTCTATTTTTCTTGATATACTACATACCATTGGATTCACTTCCTTTCTTCACATATATATACAATACATACGCACACACACTGGGAGCTGATTTTTAAGCATTGTAAAATTGGTTTGAATTCAGAGTTTTCCTTCTCCTGCACTGGTTGCCAAACCAAGGCTAAAAAAAACAATCTGCCCTACTATTTACCCGTAACTGGGAGAGAGGGAACAGATGAATTCATGCCTTTCTCAAGAGCATAAATGCAAAGTCCTGTCCTGGATTATATATATATATATATATTTTATGTTGAAGTTAGGTGTTATTATGAAGATTATATATATATATATATAATTTAAAAGAAACCATTTCAAGTTTTCAACCTGTAAGAAGAGACTAGATCATAGTTGTGAAAAGAGCAAATTGTTGGGTCAATAATAAATGACAATTATTGGTATCAATAGAGTTGAATGAATAGTAATTACCAATGTTAACAAAATTGTTTCCTGTAACCTGTAATTTTAGACGAGAGTGTAGCGGTAAAGGAGAGAGAGAGAGAGAGAGAGAGAGAGAGAGAGAGAGAGAGAGAGAGAGAGAGAGAGAGAGAGAGAGTAAAGATTTAAGATTTAATTTAGAGAGAAAGAAAGAAAGAAAATGATTTACTGAACAAATTTAACCACGCATCAACAGTCATCAAAAAAATACAAAAAAAGTTTTATGAAAAAACAACAAAATCAAAATGACTTATTTTCTTAGTCCTTTGGGGTCTGGTAATTAAAATATTAAGGGTGTTCGGTTTAGCTCAGTCGATTGAGCGTCCGTCTAGGAACCACAAGGTTCCTCGGCCCTTGCCTACAGTGTACGAGTAGCACAGGGATCTGTGTGGTAAAGTGAGAAGCTGATGGAGCTCCATATCAGATACCAAAACAATCCCCTTGGTCTAGCGTGGTGAAAAGGGGATAAGACTCCCTTGCTGTCTGGCTGATACCAACTTTAGGTCACACCAACGACTTCACTTTTTTTATTATAAGATCAAGAGTTAATGCTTTTAATAAAAAAGTTTCAAGAGAACTGCTATAAATGTATTTTCCACATTAATTATCATAAAGTAAGAGAAATATTTTCTAAAAATTCCAAAGTCCAACATATTCAGAATAATAAAACATTTAATATTATGAGTGCAAAAGAGAGAGAGAGAGAGAGAGAGAGATGAATGACAGTGAGAATCTGTAGAGTTCATTTAAACACTTCTAACACAAAAATATTTCTTACTATTTAAAATAAAAGGTGTAAAAAGAAAGAAAAATGCTAATGAAAATCACCTAGTTCACATTTTCATTCACACATTTAGAGTTTCTAATAATAGGTCGTAACCAGTCAAACTTGTTTGTAGAAAAAAAAAGCACTTAGTACACAACTTGGGTTTATTCTTTGTTTCAGTTAAAGGTTCGGTTTATTTGTTTAATGGCATATCAACTGTTGAGGGTTATTTAATGCTAAAGCCATACTTGTAGAAGAACAATAATGGTCCCATTCAAAAAAACAAAAACACAGAGACAGAGACAGAGAGAGTTTATACTTTTCCCTAAGGGTATTTGTCAATTACTAACAGTCTAGCCATTACACCACAGGGACTCCCCCCTCCACCGAGTTAGAAAGACTCACAAACTTAATCCAATTTAGATTAGTGTAGATTAAAAGGGAAGAAATTAATACAAATTCAGCCCTGCGTCCCCCGACGCACAAAACTATAAAAGGACGCAGTAAAACCATATCCATGCGTCCGAGTGTTTTTCTTTTTTCTTCCCTCACCATTTCAGGCTAACTAAATACATTTCAATAGTTTCTTAGAAATGAATTACACAGGATAGGTTAGATGGCTTTAGTTGGGATCCATAAATTTTCCCGGTGACTCATTCAAAACAAATATGTGCGTCCCAGGACGCATTAAATTAAAAAGCTATCAGCATCACTGCCCAAAGCTATTGTTATTACTAGCAGTCTAGCCACGACACCACAGGGACTCACCCCCCAGTTAGAAAGAGACTCGAAAGAAATTTAATCCAATTGAGATTAGTGTAGATTAAAAAGGGAAGAAATTAAAAACAAGCCTCAAAGTACTTTCAAGAATTTAGGATACCTTTGATAGCCCGGATGTAAAAGTTCATAAAGAATAAAGTTTGGATAATATAATTAAGATAAAAAGAAAACCTGTGACATGTGAGACATTCCACATGCAGTCAATACTAGTAAAAAGGATAAGTAAAATAGTTCAACTGTCAACCATAAAAAGCCCCATTAGGTCAGTTAGTGAATAAGGTTTTACATTAACCTGTTTTTCAATGTCTTCTCAGAAAAGAAATAGGAATTTTTAAAAAAATGTGGGCTACAACTAAACATTCTGTTCTTGTGTGTGTGTGTAATATATATATATATATATAAGAAAGAAAGAAAAAAAAAGGTATTAGAAAGCTACAGTAATCCTTTGTGTGTACATCAGAGAAAAATGCACAATACAAAAAAGAAAAGAAAAAAAAATGCATTTAAAAAAGGAAATAGTAACAGGAAATGTTACCTAGATTTTTTTACCTATGTAATGATAAAGATGAAACTAAACCTGAGGCAGTTGTAATAATAATAGAGTTGAGACCGGCAGTCAAAAACAGCAGAAGAGGAAGAAAATAATTTATTAGCTTACTATTATTAAAAAGTATATTTCTTTTCAGGAAAAGAAATGAAGACATTCAGAAAATATAAATATTTTAGTTGACAAGGGACAGAGCTGGAAACTTAGAAGGGGGGGGGGTTCCCATTGTAGTGTAATGGTTAGCAAGATAGTTTCGCAGAACCCTTACTACTGAATTGTCAGCGAGTTTCTTAGGATGTCTCATACTTGCAACCTTATGTTGCATCCTAACCATTATGAATGGGTTTAGTAAATCATTGACAATTCAGTCTCGAAAGACTATGATAAAAGTTTTTGTCTGCCCCTGAGTTGCAGCGCCTCCTGTGACTATGAAGTCCTATGTTTGAGAAACATTCTCGACCACAGATTTTGCATTTGTAGGTTGTCCCTGTAGATGATGATGTTCCGATGCTTTGTTGCCGTTGCTTTCTTATGGGGATCTTAGCTTCATGATGTTGTATCAGGGTGAATTCTGACATGTACAGTCCTCTATGGAGATTCTGCCGCCACCGAGGGCGGTCTTGAGCCAAATTTTCCCAGCTGGGAGGTTGGGAAAATTTGGCTCAAAAACATACATACATGTAAACTTAAGGAAAAAGAATTGAACTCATCTAATGTGAAACTTAAACATCTAAATGAATTTATAAAGGAGATAAACAATTCAACTTTCTCAATAGATTTCCTCCGATTGATTTTAACAGCATGTCAACCAGTTATTATATGCCGAGAGGTTAGGGAATTGTATTCATTATGTTAATATCTACACCTTAGTTTAATTTTATCTTTTTTGCACACAGTTCTATCAAATAATTTTTTAAACAAATCTATTCAACTCCTGGATGGAACCCTAATAGGTCCTATCACTCCGGGTCAGATTGATCCTGGGAGTAATGGTAGTGAACGGGTACTCCACTCTCTGCAGAGGTACATAGTCAGCATATTCTAAGCCTTGTTGATTGGGTGGGATATATTTCACTGAATGATGGAATTAGCAAAACTGGTTAGAATCTCAATAGAAATTATTTTTAAGAGACAAAAGAAATTATTTGCACTTGAAAGAATTTAGGTATTTTTTTTTTTTTTTTTTTTTAAGCATGAAATTTAGATTTTATCAGTCAAGTATCAAATTGCTAGAAAAGGATTTTTGTTTAACAAAAAAAAAAAAAAAAAAAAAAAAAAAAAAAAAAAAAGCAAGACAACAAAGACCAAAGAAACAGGAAAATAGACAAAGACTAAAAAAAAAAAAAAAAAAAAAAAAAAAAAAAAAAAACTGCAAAGAAATAGAAAAGATGAAAAATCAGTAAAAAGAGAGAAAAAAAAAACAAACCCTGACCTAGATTAAAACAATATATTCTTAATAGTTATTCATAAAAATCTATAACCAATCCTAAAATTCTATTAAAATTATTTTCTATATCGTGATTGAATCTTAAGAGATTTCAACAAGACTTATAAATATTAAAATCACAAACTGTGATGGAAATCTTATTGAAGTGGCCGCATAATCTTTTTTTTTTTTTTTTTTTTTCCAACCAAGTAAACAAGGGAGAGAAAAGAAAAAAAAGACACGGTGACAACATAAGAAAAAAAAGTGAACAGGAGGCTATTTCAACCTAGTTTTACAGCAACAGAAGAAAGATTGTCTTCAAAAAAAAAAAAAAAAAAAAAAAAAAGGGGGGGGGGGCACAAGAGAGCTGGAGATGTATTGGTATTCCAAAGCAGAAAACAGATGTTAATAGATAAAATAAAATAAAAAAAAAAAAAAAAAAAAAAAAAAATGAAGAAAGTATAAGTTTTGTTTTGCATGAATTAACCAAAAATAAGAAAATAAAGGAGGAGGAGGAGGAGGAGGGGAAGATGCCCTCCAATCACCACGTGCAACAGCTTGAAGGTAAAAATGACCCCCAACAAATCACAGTGTAAAAGCTGTTGCTGTTTTAGCTTATTGGAATTCATAAATTCACAAAAAGATCACCACCAATTCATAAGGGGGGGTCAGAAAAAAAAAAGTTGTGAAGTTAAATCTAATATTGTATAGTTATTTGGTTTTGGACATGAGACAGGTGTTAAAAAGCACTTAAGCAGAGAGAAAAAAAGAGATACATGAAATAAATCACGCACACTAGTGATCTCTCTTGAAGATCAGCAGCTAATATGCTGCTTTGAAACCAATGGTAACAAACAGTTTAATTGTATAGTATCTCATAATACAATAAATAAAAGTTCTTAAACTTGTAATTGAGCAGTTTATTTTCCAATTATTTTCTCCAATACTAATACCTCATACTTTTGATAGTCAAGGGTTACACACTGTATCCATGTACATATATTGGAAAAGTCAATTAACCAAAGTTTAACCATTGAAAGAACAGAAAAATGAATTGGACACTCTTCATCCTAACTTATAAAATTTATAGTATGATATAGACGATTATAATATTGTTGAATGCTGAGAAAAATCAAATGGACATCTTAAACGAAGATTCATTTAAAATATTAAGAAGCTTTAAAGGATTATAGATATTCAATGATAAATATATGAAGGATTTATGAGATAATACAATAGACAAAAGAAGAAAGACAATAACTTTCTAACAGGATAGCAAGGTTGGAGATTTTCTTTATCAGTGGCCTAGTTTATTCTTTTTCTTTTTATCAAGACTTTAAAATAAGCAGAGTGGATGCACTTTGAACAATTCTGTTGCATCTAACATCTGTCTTTAATCAGAAAAGAAAAAGAAAAAAGAAAAATTCTCAAGATATTTTCTAAGTCTCAGGGACAAACTCAAAAATGGAGACAAAAGAGAAAGGGACAGACAAAGAGACAAAGAGAGACAAAGAGAAATTTGATAGCAAATAAAGATTTCAAAAATAAAATGGTCTTGGTTCTACTTTTTGGACAGATAATATTAAAAGTTAATTTGATACTAAAAATTCACCACGCCCTTATTATCTTGATCTTACTGACCTCTGTGAAGGTTCAAGCCCTGTAGTGGACAAAGAAAAGAGCCAATTAGAGGGGGGATTATATATATATATCATACACACTTGATAGCTTTTTGATTCAGTGCGTCCTTCGATGCACATATTTGGTTTGAATGAGTCTCCTGGGGAAAATTCTTGAGTCCCAACCAAAGCTCTCTAACTCCTACCTTGTAACCTATCCTGTATAATTCATTTCTAAGAAACTATTGAAATGTATTTACAGTTAGCTTGAAATGGTGAGGGAAGAAAGAAGAAAACCACTGGGACGCATGGATATGATTTTATCGTGTCCTTTAAATTTTTGTGCTTCAGTGACACTGGACGCGTACCTCTCACATCTCAGAGACGGATTGAGAATTTTGGACAAACATAGCATTAAAAGATAATTTGATACTAAAAATTCACCCCACCCTCATTATCTTCTCTATCTTACTAACCTCTGTGAAGGTTCAAGCCCTGCAGTGGACCAAGAAAAGAGCCAAGTAGATGGGAGATTATATCACACACACACACATTATATATATATATAATATATATATATATATATATATATATATATATATTATATATATATATATATATATATATATACATACACATATACATACATACATACATACAGTATATTAACTTGTTTGTATAATAAGTTGTTTAATTTTTGTATGTTTTTAAATATCTAAGAATTTAAAATGGTCTGCAATTTTTTGAATGAAATCCAAGTGTGGCAGCCTTTATGATTATTAGATCTGATTTCTTTGTTCAGTCAAATAATAATCCAAGTAAATTAAACTTGTTGATGATGGAAAACAAAATGCCAAACAAGATTATAGTTGTCTGGCATTTGCAACAATTCTGATACATATCATTTCATTGAGCATCAGAGAGAGACAGAGAGAGATAGAGAGATAGAGAGAGAGAGAAAATTACCCATACATTGTTTTTTGGCCTTACACTGACACAATTAGGTCTTCAAATTGAGATCAAATTGAGGAAGAAGAATAACAGGGGGAAAAACAACAAGTGAGTTTTAAAAGGGATATACAAGGAAAGAGAGAAAAGGGGTTGGAATTGTTAACAAGGGAAGAGGAATCAGAAATAAAAACTCTTTACAAACTAAAACTCGAAGAAGGTCCAAACAATAGAATAACTTTGTGGAGGAAGTTCTGCATTTATAACTAAAAATGTCAACATTTTTTTTCTCCAACACAATCTCTCACAGAAAAATTGATCTTAATAAGTTTCCTTCTATTCAAATGTTTGTAACAGTTAAACGCCAATTTAACATTTTATTTGTCTGGTATTGTCTGACTCAATGATGGTGAGAGAGTTATGGCCTCTAAATGTTTTATGTTTACTCATAGGATCCTAGCTAAGGTATTTAACATTAGATTTTGAAAGATCCAAATTATCTTAAGTTTTTATTTGGTGGTGGAGTGAATTACAATGTATTTACCCAACCCCTCTACTGAAATCAGTTAGTCTACTGTTGGTTTTAATAACAACAGCTTACTAAGCAACTCAAGCAGTGTCCAAGACAGCTGGTATAAATAGGCATCAAGAATGATCCATTCAGGAGTCTGGGTGATTTGGGATTTGGACATGAGCAGGATGTGACACAAGGTCAATTTTTAAGCGGAGTTTAACAGGTTTGAAGTCAGTTTTCCTTCTAGACTGATTGCCATACCAAAGTTAAAGAGCCCAGTCTGCATTACTATTTATCCATAGCTGGAGGGAGAATAGTTGGATTCATACCTTTCCCAAGTGTATTAACACTGAAATGCAAACAGCCTTGTCCAGAATTTGAACTGTTTGCCGTATCCATTTTCTATGACAATAACCATTGCACTACAAACACCTCATTAACAATGATCTACAATGCAAGTAGAATATTAAACTGGGCCCTTATTTAGTGGTCATTAGGTT
>CM042173.1:36067576-36097576 GCA_023376005.1 Doryteuthis pealeii | reverse complement strand
ACAACAACGAACGACGACGACGACTCAAACGACGACAGGTGTTGATCGCCTTCCAAATAAGAAAAGAAAGAAAATCACTAGGAAAAAAAAAAAAGGTATATTTTCTTTTCTTTCTTCTTGATAATTAGTACGGAACGGGATAGAAAGAAAGAAAAATAGTGATAGCCTTGAGATTAATGATTGATAAAAATGAAAGGAGGAGGAGGTGTTGAAACAAAGAAAAGAAAATTAAATTTGGACCAAAATTGATATTTAGTGAATATCAGACAAATTTTGTCTTTCTTTGAAAAGGAACGAAAAGAAATAAGCGAGAGAAGAAAGAAAGAAAGAAAGAAAAAAAAAACAACAAAAAACAAACAAAAAACAAACAACAAATAACAAAGAAAAACAAACACTGAAATATTTGCAAAAGTCTTATCACCATTGTTTTTAACTTTCACTATTCTTTGTTTGAATAATATGATATACAAGATGCTCCGAAAATATTGTCACCCCCTACATATTCTTTTAACTTTCATTATTTTTTTTGGTTTAATAAAAGTAAAGTAAAGTCGTCGGGGCGGCCTAATGTCGGTATCAGCCATGCAGCGAGGGAGTCTATCCCCTTTTCACTAGCGCTAGACCAAGGAGATTATTTTAGCTTCTGAGGTGGAGCGCCACACCTACCATCAGCTCCTTACTTTACCGCACAGATCCCTGTGCTACTCATAACGCTGAGTTAGCGAGGGCGGGTATCGAACTAGCAACCTTGTGGCTACTAGCCGAACGCTCTACCGACTGAGCTAACCCGGCCCATAATTTTCTATTTCAGTGGGTTGACATGGACTACACAGATGAGAAGAAATGCATCTTGTAATTGTATAGACATTTATCGTATGCATTTTGGCAAGAGCAAAGAGGATGTGCAACATGACTTCACAGCAAGATTCTCATTACTTTTATGCTTTTACAATTCTAATTACTTTTGGGGGGGGGGTGACAAGACTTCCCGACCACCCTGAAATATTATAGTTCCAATCAAATAATCTTTAAGAGAATTCATCTCGTAAATAATATTTTTTCTTAGTAATAAGATAAATTGCAACATTAAAAGAAACATTTAAAATTTAGTCAATAGTTTTGTCTGTTTTGATTTTCTAAATTCATCTATTGCACTAGTCGTCGAGGCAGCCTAATCAGCCAGACAGCGAGGGAGTCTATCCCCCTTTCACTAGCGCTAGACCAGGGAGATTATTTTAGAGTCTGAACTAAAGTGGAGCGCCGCACCTACGACCAACTCCTCAATTTGCAGCACAGATCCCTGTGTTACTCATACGCTGAGTTGGCGAGGGCCGGTATCGAACCTGAAAACTTGAGATTCCTAGCCGGACACACTAACGACTGAGCTAAACCAGCCCCATTCTATTGCACTAAGAGACCTTAAATCTTTTTTTTTTTTAAATCATTAAATAAAAAGATTAAGTCCAAGAACAAAAGTCACAGTGTGTATTGAAAAGAATCATGAGAACTGGTCCCTTTGTCTTTAATAAACCACAAATCAAGTTTATGTTGAGAAATAAAGGAAACTTGTAGGGGTTGATAAAGGGCTTTGTCGGCAGGTGCGGTTGGTGGAAGCGTTACGGGGATTTTGGTAGAAGGAGGGGGGGGAGAGAGTTTGTTGAATAAGGTTTATGTCTCAAGCCAATGGTGACAATCCTAGGGGCAGACACAGAGAGAGAGAGAGAGAGGGAGAGAGAAAGAGAGCCTGTTTGTCAAGTGGCACGTGCCATCTCCAGTCCGGGTGTTGCTGCTGCTGCTGCTAGTGATTATGATGCTTTATTTTAAATCTAAAGACGGGTAGAGTGAAGCGTGGTAGTTTGAAAAGGACGCTGGTGGGGTGGGTGGGGTAGGTGGGTTGGTAGGGGCCACGGAGTTTAGAACAAGGAAAGGGAAGGAATTGGACCTTCTTTGTGTAGAAGAAGGGGGGGGGGTTGTTTTTGTCGGTTGTTCCGCATACATTAATTTTCCGAAATTCAAAAGCTAGCAGAAGGCCAGAAAGAAACAAAGGACGCTTCTTTTTTTTATTTTCATTTAAAAAGTTGGTAATATTCATATTAAATGTTGTGTTGTTGAAAAACATAAGAGAGTCAAAAAGGGATAATAAAGACTAAATACTTGTCCATTTCCGTTTTTTTTTTAAAATAACCAAGCCCAATATTAAAAAAACTTAACGGAATAGATGTGGATGAACAAAAACTCATCCCATCTGGATCCGGGTCTTCGTTTTTGACCACAAAGTAACCTAGTTTTCTTTCAAAGATTTATTGTATGGGGAAAAATCATTAGTCTTACCAAACATAGAGAGACTAATAGATTGTTAATCGATGATTAGTAGAGAGATCAATAGGAATAAAAAGAAAATGATTAATAAGAAAAAGGGAAAGACATTTGAAGAAGAATACTGATCACGGATCAACAAACGGGGAATATTTGATCCAAGATTTTATTTTTTTTCTTCTGCTAGGAAAGAAAAAAAAAAGTCTAGACATTTTTGTGCTGAATACTAACCCATCCTACCTAGGGATTAAACAAAAGGTTTCATTGTTTTCGATAAAGATCTTTCAAATAGAATTTAATAGGAACTTGAAATTGAAAATGGTCTACAAACAAAGAGACCATTCTTTGAAAATAACTGGCTGATTTTAACGCCATATCAACCCATCTAGTGTCATTTTATGCTCAGAGGTTAGGGAATCACGTTCATTGAACATTTATATTTGTGTAGTTGTTTAAGAGAATTTTGCAGTTATGGGATATCAAGTATTCCTATCTAATACAACAAAATACACAGTAACAATTATTAATATAAAATAATTTAAAGTTATGACATCAAGCATTCCAATCAAACATTAATGATTTTTTTTTTAAATAGATCTATTTGACCCATAGATTAGACTAAAAAGGTACGAACTACTCCGGGTCAAGTTGCATGTGGGACTAATGGCAATGAAGGTGTACTCCACACTCTCCCAGACATCAGATACAGTTTAGTATGTTACCCAGGACACCCCTTTTTGTAGGGAGTCTTACCCCTCTGTGGGGATACAGCCTTATTCTCAGCCCTTTGTTTATCAAAAATTACTGAATCCAGTATTAAATGACCCAAAAAGGTTTGACATGCCATAAAACAAAACAAATCATTTTAGTATTATTTGGACTATTTTCCTCATCTTCATTGTTATCTGTACAACGTTTTGGCCGATGTGCCCTCCTGCCTTCTTCAGGTATTTCTTGTCATAATCGGGAACCATCATGGAACTTTGAACCTAACCTTTTATTCAGTCCATGGGGTTATGCTGTTCTCATTTCGCTAACCATAGCTGGGGTAGAGGCATTAAGCTGTGTTAATTATTATTCTATGTTACTGTCACCCTTGACCAGGATTGAACCTGTAGTCTAGAGATAACTGTCTTAACCTAACTCCTTTACTGAAATGAAAGATGTAAAACTTCTGAGTGATGATTAAAATCAACCTTTAAAGCTCAAAGGATCAAAATGAGCAAAGAATAAAAATCAAATAATATAAAACGTTTTAAGACTTTTCAAGCTCAAGTTGATCTTAACATTAGTTGAGTTTAAGATGTTGATTAATGATCTTATTTGATTGCAAGAGAGAGAGAGAGAGAAAACAAGAAACTTAATCATCTGGTTGTTATGAAAAGTGATTTATTTGATCTATGTTTATTATTAAAAGCACCGGTTAATCTAATTTGTAGAGAGTGATCAAAGGGTTGCTGGTAAACAAACAGTGTAATTAAAGAGTTAATAAGACAGAATGATTACATTAGCAATTGACAATTAACTTTACAAGTGGCTCTAATTGGAAATAAAGTGATAGCTTCAAACTAATAAGATTAAGTGAAAGGAGTTTGGGTTTTTTTTTGGCAAATAGGGTTGAGACAGAAAAATGTTAGGTGAAAGGAAATGGAAATCGGAGAGATAAATATTTCTTTTTTGGCATTTTAACAAAAATGTATTCTGTACTACTAACCCATCACGACGGAAACCAAAGGATTCAAGATACAAAAATAGAATAGTGCAGATATTATTGCACAAAATGTACTAGTATAACATGGGTACACAGGAAATAGCAGAAGGAGGGTTTGGGTTTGGGTTTCTTTGTTTAATGGCATATTAAGCTTCATGGGTTATTTAATGCCAAAGCCATCCTTGTAGAAAAAAAAGAAAAGTAGAGCAGTGATGCTGATAGCTTTTTGATTTAGTGCGTCCTGGGATGCACATATTTGCTTTGAACGAGTCCCCAGGAAATGTTATGGGTCCCAACTAAAGTTTCTTAATAAATTGTAGGATTTTTATTAGGATTTAGGGAAACATTGTATTGTATTATTTATATTACTATTTTTTAAAAATTTTTATATTATCATTTTGTATTTATTAGTATTTTCTGTATTATTAGGATTTGGGGAAACAACTAAAGCTGTCTAACTCCTACCTTGTAACCTATCCTGTGTAATTCTTTTCTAAGAAACTATTGAAATGTATTTACAGTTAGCTTGAAATGATGAGGGAAGAAAAACACTGGGAGGCATGGATATGATTTTACTGAATCCTTTTAGATTTTTGTGCATCGGGGATGCAGGGCGCATACCTATTAGCATCTCTGTTAATGGCATATTAAGATTCATGAGTTATTTAATGCCAAAGCCATCCTTGTAGAAGAACAGTAGTGATTCTAGTTAACCCATGTGACGGGGGTTCATACTTTTCACAAGGGTATTAGTTCAAAAGTGAATGTTGTAGAGCAATTGGAGTTCAAACTAGTTTACTATGATGACAGTTCAGTACTTTAGCCACAACTAGAAATAGCATGAGGATGGTTTAGTCACTTTTTCTTCAATGGCATATCAACCTTTGTGGGTTATTTAATACCAAAACCATAAAGATTGATATGCCATTAACTCTTAACATCCTGTTGAGAATTTTCTAAGTCCAGAGCCAATTCCTTTAACCATTTATCAAAAAAATGGCTAGAAATGGCCTTTTCATTTAAAGTTACCTGTTATTTTCCCTTAAATCAAAGACTTCTAATATTACATTTAAACAAAGGCTATCATTTGGGGTAGATTAGGAAAATGAATGTGAACTTCTGGCCGGGTGGAATGAGGTGGTATAGGACGTTAAGAGTTAAACAAAGAAACTAAGCAATCCTCTGCATGGGAAAGGTATGACCCCTCACCCCCCCCAGCTATGGTACTAGTTGACCCACTGCTGGGGGGGACACACACACACACACACACACACGAGGAGATTCATAACTTTTCCAAGGATAATAGTCTGAAAGTAATAATAGCACAATTGAATTTTGAACAATCTTACTATGATGGGTCGGGTTAGCTCAGTCGGTAGAGCGTTCGGCTAGAAGCCATAAGGTTCCTAGTTCGATACCGACCCTCGCCAACTCAGCGTATGAGTAGCACAGGGATCTGTGCGGTAAAGTAAGGAGCTGATGGTAGGTGTGGCACTCCACCTTAGATGCTAAATACAATCTCCTTGGTCTAGCGTTAGTGAAAAGGGGATAGACTCCCTCGCTGTATGGCTTATACCGACATTAGGCCACCGCGACGACTTTACTATGATGTTGCAATCCAGCACTTTAGCCTCTCCCCGACAGGGACTCTCCCCGGGGGGAGGAGGAGAGACATGCATAAAGATAATTAACATACTGCTATTAGTGCAATATAAATATCTAAGCCAAAGATAATTGTTACATATAAATTCCAAATATGAAAATTAATGTTTTTTTCTCCCTCACATTAAGATAAATGCACAGTTCAAATATCACACCCATAAAATAAAAAAAATACATAGACACACGTTGATCATGTAGACTTGATTTATATGAAAAATCGTTAATTTATGGAATTAGTTTTGAAAGTTGCTACCAATCCTTTTTATTATGTATGTATTTATCCAGCTGGGAGAGAATAGTTGGATTTCATACCTTTCCCAAGGGTATTAGCACTTTTGTGAAATGCTAATTTGTTCAAGATTTAGATTTGGGTTGCAGAGTTAATTTCCTACAATAATAACCGTTACACCATGAGAGCCTCATTATGTAGGAATTTCAATTTTACAAAACTACTTTTAGACGGGTCAATACCAATTTTGGGGAATAAGTAGATACGGTATTAACAATAAAAACCAGGATAGAGTAGAGAGTAAGGTTTTTGAAACCATGCTTATTAAACAGAGTTGTAGAGTTGAAAATAATTAAGGGGTCAGTGGAGTTGGAAAAACTATACAGATTCTGACCCAAGTTGAATTTACTCTTTATATGGCCCTAGTTTAGTCTGTAAAGTCATACAGTGCACACTCCTTTATATATTTACCAACCCCTCCGTACGAGCAGGCTGCAACACAAGATCAGTTTCTTAAAGTGGAATTTAACAGATTTGAATTCAGAGTTTTCCTTCTATTAGACTGGTTACTTAGCTAAGGTTAAAGAGCTCAGTCTGCCCTACTATTCAGCCATAACTAAAGGGAGAATATACGAATTCATACCTTTCCCAAGGGTATTAGTGCTATGTGAAATGCAAATTTGAACTCTGGTCGATAAATCCATTTCTCACGTCTAACCATTACACTACACACCTCCATACAGATTATAAAAAAATTATGGTCTTATATTTATTTGTAGGCCATAATCAATTAATTACATAAAAAAGGAGTCAGTGGTGCCAAAAATAGCATTGGGGTTTTGTGTTCCAGCTCCACAACTCTGCTATTGAAGGTTCGCAATTTAAACAGTTTGATTGGACAAACTTAACGAGTAAGACCTTTAATATAGTAAATATATAAAAATATAATAAGTCTGAACCAAGTCTAGCCATACAAGTGGAGGTGGGTAGGAAAGAGTGTGTTGCGTCAAACTTTCAAAGGAGACTTTTCTGCCTAGAAGAATCAGTGAAGTCTCAGGTTTTACTCGGGCCAGAACAATAGAGTCAGTAATAGATACACAACTCAAAGCAACCCCACACCCCACCCGACCCCGACCGTAGCCAATTCCACCCGTTTTCTTTGTGACTGTCACAATCATTTCTAGTCCACTTATCTTAAGGCAATACACTAGGTAATATTGTTCGGAAAAGCCAATTAAATTTGCTGGGAATTTCTAGTTAAGATTTATGCATTTTACATTAAAACATTTGACTCTTGAAATTTTATGAAATGAACAAAGGTTTCAAATCTTTGGTTAAAGATCAACGTCTTTAAAAAACAAAAGAAAAAGATTCTCAAGAAGAAAAAGAAAAGAAAAAAAGTTAAATTTTACTGCATTGCGATTTAATATACACCTGCTCTTTTATTCACCTGTCTGTGTTCAACGACAGGTGAAGCGAAAAAGAGAGAGAGGGGAGGGACAGAGAGAGAGAGAGAGAGAGAGAGAAGGAAGCGGTCAGAATCAGTCGAGAAAAGTGACTATTGTTGGGAGGGAGAGGAGGGAGTGGGAACAAGAAAAGAAAAAAAAAAGAAAAAAGAAAAAAAAAGGCCCACCGTCACCACCGTGCCCACCCCCACAACAACAGCAGCAGCAACCACACGAGAGAAAGAGAGAGAGACCAGCTGTCGTCAGAGCAGGTGGAGCTTTTGAATTGGCCCTAATAAAAACAGGCAGCAGTTGCAAAAGAAAATCTCCATTCAGATAACTGTGCCAAGTTGGCCACAGGTAAATAATACCGGCAGCACAAAGACTTTTTAAATCTTCTTTACCATTTAGACTGATACAGATTAAGTTGATAAAAAAGGTTTCACGTTTTGGATGAGCAGTTTGTTGCAATAGACAGTTCAACTGTGATAACCACAAATTAACTACAATATTTTAATGACAAATTATATATATATATATATATATTATATATATATATATATATATATAGGCAATCCAAATGACTGGTAAGTAAAGGATGATTCTATTTGGGATCATTAGATCTCACTGTATGCTCTTGTAGGTGCAAACATATATACTCATACAAGGATTTTTATAAATACCAAAAAAAAGCTCAATGTATAATAATCAATAAACTTTCAAAATAAAAAACTGTCATCCCGTTATATTTTTATTTCAACCAGTGCTTTAGCCTCATCAGATGGATTTTACAAATACAAATATGTGTGTGTGTGTGATTGTATTTTTTTTCTCCAACTTCATAAAACTGGTAGTAATGTGTGACACAGATGAGCAAGAAAACATTCATTTATTTTATCCTGCTCTACTATCCTATAATGAGCACTTTTTGATTAATGAAAATAAAAAAAAATTTTAAAATTTTTTTAAGTTAGATGTTTATTTCCCTATAAGTTAGGATAGCATAGAGAGAAAACATCGCTTGGTGACTGTCAGTTTCTCACCTATGAAAATCATCAGCTGACCTGATGTGGTTTCATGTATTTGTTTTCCCCAAATACAAGAAACTTTTAGTTATGAAACTGACATACGTTTTGTCATGCTCTACTGGCCAGTATCTGAGCACTACGATTCAATAAATGAATGAACACATCATTATAAAATTGTTTTTCTTAAATATACATGCATACACGTGTGTGTGTGTTTGTGTGGTGTGATTCTTAAAAATTACAAAGGGAAGACAGTAATTGCAAACAATAAACAATACTAGTAATTTTTAAATTTATAAGAAAACTTTTTCAAAATAACAAAGAAAAAATTAGAGAGCTTTTCAGAAAACCTTTAGAATATTTCTTTAAATAAATAAATAAATAAATAAATAAATAAAAACTTGACCTTAAATAAATTTCAAGTTATTTGATTCATTACAAATTTGAAAATTAAACTTTCTTGCCTATATCCTCAAATGATAATATCAAGTTTAAATAAAAAAAAAAAATCACTTTGAAAAGCCAAATGGCTAGATAGATATTAACAATGATATAAAAGTTTGAATTTGTTCAGGAAAAAAATAAAAATAAATATTAAATAAATATTAAATAAATAAAATAAATATTAAATAAAAGTAAATAAAGCAATAAAAAAAAAATTTATACACAGTTTTATACTTGTAAAATCCAAACCTTAAATACCAAAGAAAATAAACTAAATGACTAAAATATTTAACGAGTGACGTAATAGTTTAAATATACACACCCAAAAGGAATATATCAAATTTCAAAATATTTTACAACTTATAAGTGTTCTATGTAGCATGACTAAAAACTACCAATTAATATAAATATATATATATATATATCTCAATTGTAGATATTTGTACTCGTAAAAGTATAAATCAACCTAAATAAATGCTTGTATGAACTTGCAAGCAAGCATCGTCTCTGTGCGCGTGTGTGTGTGTGTCAGTAGCCAAAACATTGGCATTTCCTCCTTCTCTTCGGGTTTATTACCTTTGCATCTCCTCAAAAAAAAGAAAGAGTTGATCCAGTGCTGATAATTAGCTCTTTATAAAATTCAACAGAGCAAGAACCAACAAGAAAAAAAGAAATACGGGGGTAAGGGAGAAAGAGGGTATGGGGTTTAGGGGTAGTCCTTTTTTTTTTTAAAACATATCCTGGCTTGTTTTTACAGAAGAATGCCTGTTAAACAGCTAGATTTACATTTTTCAGTAATGTACCATGTTAATTACCTTTCAATACTTCTGTGTCATTTAAGGTTTATAAAAGCACTTGCATCAAGTACATATTACAACATATCAGTTCATTCATGCACAGACAGAAACGTATTATTGGGCTTTATTACAAGGGATTGAGAGCAGTCATAACAAATAAAGTTATAAACTAAATAACAATTATAAAAAAGAGATTTGTAGTAAAACGACCCATTCAGAAAATTTAGTTGGTTGGTTAGATTTTACGTTGGAGGTGTGTGGTATAATGGTTAGAGTCGCAGGAAATGGACTCGTCGACCAGAGTTCAAATCTTGGACGAAGCTACAGTTCACACAGCGCTAATACACTTGGGAAAGGTATGAATCCAACTAATCTCCCTCCTGCTATTAAGTAAATAGTAAGGCAGACTGGGCTCTTTGACCTTAGTTAGGCAACCAGTTTAGAAGGAAAACTGAATTCAAATCTCTTAAATCTCCACTAGGGGTGGGCACTAATAGAATAGTCTCAGTCCTAATTAGTGATATATTCCACTAACTAATTTTACGGCATGTCAACCTTTGTTGGGTTATTTCATACCGAAGACGTTTTGTTTTATTCATTCTTGATGAGGCTCTTTTTTTTTTTACTAATAAGTTTATTTTTTTAACTCATATTTTCTACTTGACCCATAGATGGGACCCTAACAGGTACTACCACTCCGAGTCAGAGTGGACCTGGGAGTAATGGCAATGAACGGATATTCCACACACCCCAGAGCACCAGAATTGGAACTTTACCAATAAATGCAGTTTACTGTCATACACAGGACACTTAGAAAATTTAGTGATTTTGTTTTTATGTTCTTAGATAAAGAAACTACCAACAAAACAAAACCCCATTCATTAAAGAGAACATCGTTTGCTTTATTTTCTAAAATAAAATTTCGGTGCAGAATGATTAATTAAAAAATAAAAATAAAAAATAAAAATTATCCTAAACTTTAGAATAATTTTATTTATTTAGAATCTAGAAGTCAATGAAAATGTATCTCAATTCTAAAAAGAATAGAGAACAAAAGTTACCAAAAATTCTGATTGAAAAAAATTATCCCCCCCCCCCAAAAAAAAACAATTTCACTAACTACTAATTTTACGGCATGTTCACCTTGTTGGGTTATTTCATGCCAAAGATGTTTTGTTTTATTTTATTCTTGATGGAGATTCAAATTTTAAAAACTATTTTTTTAAACTCATGTTTTTTTCTACTTGACCCTTAGATGGGACCCTAACAGGTACTACCATTCCAGGTTAATGAAAATTTGTTTCAATTCTAAGAAAATTTAAAAAAATAAAGTTACCAAATTCTTATTACAAATAAAAACCGAATAAATAAAATTAAAAACAAAAACAAACAAAACGATCCTTTTGTGGTCACAACAAATGCGGAAGACAATGAGACACAAAATTGATTTTTGTTTAAAAAAAAAAAAAAAAAAATTATTTAAAAAAATTTTCTTGCTTTAAATAAAAATGAAGAATTTCTTATATCAAAATCCTAAAAAACCTATTTCCTTTACTAGACGTTTATAAAAGAAAATAAATGCAAAAATGTTTTTGCATTTCTGCCACTGCTTGAATTGGTGATTTAATAATATTATTGTCATCAGCTGCAGAGAGAGAGAGAGAGAGAGAGAGAGAGAAGAGAGAGAGAGAGAGAGAGAGAGAGAGAGAGAGAAGAGAGAGAGAGAGAGAAGAGAGAGAGAGAGAGAGAGAGAGAGGAGAGAGAGAGAGAGAGAAAGAGAGAGAGAGAGAGAGAGAGAGAGAGAGAGAGAGAGAGAGAGAGAGAGAGAGAGAGAGAGAGAGAGAGAGAGAGAGAGAGAGAGAGAGAGAGAGAGAGAGAGAGAGAGAGAGAGAGAGAGAGAGAGAGAGAGAGAGAGAGAGAGAGAGAGAGAGAGAGAGAGAGAGAGAGAAGAGAGAGAGAGAGAGAGAGAGAGAGAGAGAAAGAGAAAGAGAAAGAGAAGAGAAAGAGAAGAGAAAGAGAAAGAGAAAGAAAGAATTCTTGTTAAGTCATCGTCCAACCAAAATCGTTGGACAATATAATAAAGGCCTTTGTATGAAAAGAAGTCGTCAAAGAGGCAACAAGCTATATATGATGCTTTCCTCTCTCTCTATTGTCTCAATGGTTGACCCCCCCTCTCTCCCCCTCAACAGTCCCTTACTCACCTTTTATTAGATGAACTACAACACAAAAGTATTCATGATGAGAGAAAAAAAAATCATAACGTATTCACACTTCCGTTGGTTGGGGGGAGGGGGAGAGGGAGGGGTCGATTAAGATTCATTCTAAACACCAAACAACAACAACAACGACGATAGCGTGGGTAAGAGAAAGAAAGAAAGACAAAAAACAAAAGAAAAGGTTTGGTTTTGTTTTACGGCATATCAACCTCAGTGGGTCATTTAATGCTGATAAAGTTTTGAATTAAATTCATTCTTAATGGATACTCAATTTTTTTTTTATTAACACATTTTACTATTTAACCCATAAATGTGACAGGAAGAAAAGGGAAAGAAATAAACATAAAAAGGGGTCTTGTTGCTATATAAATATTAAATAATAAAAATATCACAATAACGAAAAATAAAACATCTTAAAAACAAAAGACAATATATTCACACTTCCGTTGGTTGAAGGCATGGGGGAGTGATTATTAAGCTTCATTCTAAACACTAAATAACAACAACGATAGCGTGGGTAAGAAGAAAAAGAAAAAAAAAGAAAGGGTCTTATTGCTAAATATTAAATAATAAACAAAGATATATCACAATAACGAAAAATTAAAACATATTTAAAGTGGGTTCAATCCTTAGAGGAAGAAAGATAAATTTGATAAGTTTAAAAAAAAAAGGGGAAGTATTATATCAGAATCTGATGACAGTTGAGTAACAAATTAAATAGTACAATATTTAAGTATTCTGCTTGTCTACAACAGGAAATAGCTACTAAAAACAAGACAGGATTTCCTATCCTTTAGGGGTAGACTTGAAAATAACGAACCAAGGAAAAATGTATAAATAGAACATACCAATTAACTACACGAGAGAAAGAGATAGACAGAGAGAGAGAGACACAAAGAGAGAAAGAAAGAGAGAGAGAGTGAGAGAAGTAAAAAGAAAAATGCTAGCAGCAAAGCCAAAACATCGATCATAAAGGAATGAATGTTGAATGAAAATTCCAAAATCTGTACAGTACAATACAAATAATGTGGTCCCTGAAAAAGAATCGTTAAGTAGTAATTTGCTTTATTTTCGCATTCTATCTTGAATTCAAATAGAAATAGTCCCTGCTTGGAATTTGGGACCACGGTTATTGGAGAATGCGAAACAAAAATAAAGCAATATATTACTACTTTGTATTTACTAAATGTAGGAAGACTCTTAAAACTTGGTATTTATTTTGACAAAACCCTAAACACAAGTACTACGATACATTAACAGTAATGGCAATATATATTTTATGGCTCACTTAGCTAATATTTTGCTGGAAGAAAATCCTTGTTAAAGAAAAAAAAAAAAAAAAAGAAAAAGAAAGAAAAGGGGTATATCTTAAACAGTATACACACCAACAAGAGAATAAAGAGAACTGTATATAAAAGCAAGCAATTCAAAATGTATACGAAGAAGAAAAGAATAAAAACAAACAAAAAACAACACACACTTTTTTTTTTTTTTTGGAGGAGGGGTGGATTAGAGTCTCTCATAGGGTGAACATCAACGACAAAGACGAAGGGAAAATATTTATTTGAGAGAGAAAGAAAAAAAGTAAAAGAAAATGCTACAAGTTTCGATTGATAAAAATAAAAACACCTTAGCAGACAGACACTTCTTTCTTTCCCTTCGAGCACGGACCCTCGACCAAAGTTAAATTGAACGAATCCAGATAAAAACTTTTAATCCCGATTACAAAAGAAAAACGTTATGAACAAGAAAAAAGAAAAAGAAAAAAAAAAAGTTGATTTTAATCACTTTATCTATCAACTTCACTGATAAATTATCAAATAAAAAAACTGATTTTTTTTCATTCAAACTTATTTCCTTTTACAACACCAATGCCCGAAAAGGTTTAACTACAGAAGTTTCGAGGTAAGTAAAGTTTTTATTAATTAATAAGACATAATAAATTAAAATTAAAAGATGATGAATATATAGAAAAACATTTAAAACTATAATATTGCATTATTTATGTAGAGTGAGTGAGTAAGAAGAAAAATGAGTCACATTATTAAGCACTTGGTTTTACACTAACAGTCAATAAATTCAAACACGGAAAGATATTATTCAAGCTTTGTGGAGAATTGTTGTGGACGTGAAAAGAAAGAGTATTTTTCATTCACTTTAAAAAAAAAAAAAAAACAACATGTTTAAAAATACTTGTAAAATATTAATTTTTTCCCCGAAGAGCTTTTGTTCTTCATAATTAAGTAACTAAAAACGTTTACTAAGTTTATGCAATAAAAAGGACTTTTTTTTCTTTAAGACTGGTGTCAAAATGTAAAATAAAGTACACTTTAAATGAAAAATAGTTTTTACTTTGGCCTTAGTAACGAAACTAAGAGAATAAGGGATAAAAAGGGAAAGAAAAGGAGACATTTTTCTTTAAAAAAATAAAAAGAGAAAAGAAAATAATAATAAATAAAAAAAAAAACGATGTTTACACCGTTCTTTCTAGGTTACTCAAATTCCGAGAATTAAAAGAAAAAAAAAAAAAAGTGTGTCTTTATCGAAACATTCTAAAATAAATATTTCAAAATATCAATTAATTAAAAAGAGAAATAAAGTCTAAAATATTTTTCTTTCGCATATCAACAATAATAAAAAATAAAGAAGCAACAAGCAATTAGACAGAAACAAAAACAGTAGTAAACTCAAAAAACAGAAAGATACAATTTAAATAAGAAATGAATGAAAAAGTTAAAAGCTGAAAATAAAAAGCGAGCAAAAAGGTTTAAAAAATGTGGATAGAAAATTTCTATCTCACCTTATTTCAATTTTTCTAAGTCTTCTTAATGAAATTTTAATTTTAACCTTTGTTTGCATTTTGTTTTCGTTAAAATATAAAGTCCCCGTCTTGGCAAGTGTCCGTTTCACTGGATGGTTCCTGCTCAGGGAGCAAAGCCAGAATGACAAGGAGGCGAAGTGGTATATGCTAACCTAGTCACCCCCCTTGGAAATACCCTATAATGAACTCGTCCGCTGCGTTGATAACTTGTAGACACTTGCAACACTTTAGCATTACAACAGCCACAACAAAGACAAGCACGGGGCAGGGAGGATAGCTCAGTTGGTTAGAACGGCCGTTATTTCAACAGCTGGGTCGGGTTCAAACCAAGGGGAGGGTCATAATCTTTTGTTTTTAGTATTAACTATGGGTTTATAACGATGCTAACACAAATACAAGATTTAATGGAAATAAGGAGTGGTGATCGTCTGACTAGTGGGTTTTATTAATTATAAACACTGGGTTTGGGCATCTTTGATTATATAAAAACACAAAACAAAACAAAAAAAAAACGGCAAATTTCTTTAAATCTAAGTAACAAGGATTGTTTTTTTTTATACGATCCAGAGAAAGGAGATATTTTTTTTATAGATTTTCACGTGTGGTGGTACTACTACGACCACCATCCTTGTCAAAAAAAAAAAAAAAAAAAAAATTTTTTTAAAAACATGACCGACGTCATCAAAGAAATAATTATAAACAAAAGAGAAAGCAGGTGGGAGATTCAGCTGATCTGGTGCCGAGTAACGGGCATCTAGACTTTAGGAAAAATAATTTAGCTGTTTAACATATACAGAAAGAAGATAATCTCTTTAAAAGATTTTTAAATAGTCTACCCTACCCCAATAAATATCTTTTTTTAAATCTACAAGAGAATTGATCCTGTCTAACAGGTTAGTAAATTTGTTTAATTAATTATCTTCGACCCTAGAAACGAACATATATTTACCATATTTTTCTCATCATCATCCTGGAAGATGGTTGATATTTCGAGGAAAGGGGTTTATGAATATATAGTTATTTACTAAGCTTAGCTTAAAATGTGGTACACGACCAGAAGTATAGGGCACACAGTGAGAATCGAACTCACTAACAAATGGTCAGCTAATCCAGCTTGCTAATCATTACACAATGGCTTAGATGTGGCACAATAGGTCTGCTAATCCAGCTTGCTAACCATTACACAATTTAGATGCCCAATGGAGTAGTTATTTTTTTTTTACTAAGCTCAACTTAGATGTGGCATAAAGCCAGAAGTATGTGGCACCCAGTGAGAATCAATCTCATTAACAATGTTCTGCGAATTTCGCTTGCTAATCATTACACAAAACGAGGTGCCCAATGGAGTAGTTGTTTACTAATCTTAGCTTAGATGTGGCACAATACCAGAAGTATGGGCACCCAGTGAGGATCTAACTCACTAACAATGGTCTGCTAATCCAGCTTGCTAACCATTACACAATGTTAGATGCCCAATGGAGTAGTTTTTTTTTTTTTTTTTTTACTAAGCTCAACTTAGATGTGGCATAAAGCCAGAAGTATGTGGCACCCAGTGAGAATCAATCTCACTAACAATGTCCTGCTAATTTCGCTTGCTAATCATTACACAAAACGAGGTGCCCAATGCAGTAGTTATTTACTAATCTTAGCTTAGTTGTGACTCAATGCCAGAAGTATAGGGCACCCAGTGAGAATCAATCTCACAATGTTCTGTCAATCTCGCTTGCTAATCATTACACAATACAAGGTGCCCAATGGAGTAGTTCTTTACAAAGTGTAGCTTAGATGCGACACAAGGCCAGAAGTATGGGGCACCCAGTGAGAAACGAACTCACTAACATTGGTCTGCTAATATAGCTTGCTAGCTATTACACAATCTAGCTTTTCTAACCATTACACAATTGTGAGGTGCCCAATGGAGTAGTTATTTACTAAGCTTAGCTTAGATGTGGCACAAGGCAGGAAGTATGAGGCACCCAGTGAGAATCGAACTCACTAACTGCGAATCTAGCCTAGCTGACCACATGAGGTGTCTTCGGTTTATGAATATATATATAAACATTCAACATTACAGGGTGCGGCTATGGCTTTATTTGGTAAAGAAATTAACCACCTTGAATGGTGATTTAAAAAAAAAAAAAAAAAAAAAAAAAAAACAGCAAGCAAACATGAGTAATCGAATTTTTCCGGACATTTATTTACAATCATAAAAAAACACACACAAAAAAAACAAAAAACAAAAAAACAAAAACAAACCAACAAAACAAAAAAACAACAAACAACAGTTGATTATGATAAAATGTCATTCCAATCATCACGAGGTAAAGAAATGAAACAGATGTGAATTTCACAACCAAAAAAGAAAGTGAAACATTCTGGATTATTCAAAGAAATTGATTACATAAATTTATATACAAATTTTTAAAAAAGAAAAATTGTTTGTATTATTTTTATTTATTTACATATTTTCTTGTTGATACTTACACAACAAAATGGATTATTTCCTTAACTGATACCAGATTTTACTAGAAATAATAATATTGGGATTTTTTGAATGTTTTGCTGAAAGTCTAGACTACCGGATATAGATTTGAATCAAAGCCAGATGATCAAAAATTAAATATATATATGTATGTATATGTGTGTATATATATGTATGTGTATGTGTATATGTGTGTGATGTGTGTGTGTGTATGTATATATTGTGTGTGTGTGTATAGATGTGTCTGTGTGTATAGATGTGTGTGTGTAGATGTATGTGTGTATAGATATGTATAGATATGTATGTGTGTGTATAGATATGTGATAGATGTGTGAATGTGTATAGATATGTGTGTGTGTGTGTATGATATGTGTGTGTGTGTGTATGTGTATAGATATGTGTGTGTGTGTATGTGTATAGATGTGTGTATGTGTATAGATGTGTGTGTGTGTGTATGTGTATAGATGTGTGTATGTGTATAGATGTGTGTGTGTGTATAGATGTGTGTGTGTGTATAGATGTGTATGTGTGTATAGTATGTGTGTATGTATGTGTGTGTGTGTGTGTATAGATATGTGTGTGTGTGTGTGTGTGTGTGTGTGTGTATAGATATGTGTGTGTGTGTGTGTGTGTGTGTATGTGTGTGTGTGTGTGTGTGTGTGTGTGATATGTGTGTGTGTGTATAGATGTATGTGTGTGTGTGTGTATGTATAGATATGTATGTGTGTGTGTGTGTGTGTATAGATATGTATGTGTGTGTGTGTGGATGGTATCAAGTATTTCCTTGATAGGATTCAACCCAAAATTGAGAACTCAATTTACATATAAAGATTAGGGTACACATATAGTCATCAATATAATGTGATTAAAAATTGAGGAGTAATGGATAAAACACTAACAACTTGAATGAAGTTGTTAGTGTTTTATCCGTTATTCCTCAATTTTTAATCACATTTTGTTGGATTTTACCCAATCTGTTACTCCTCATATATATTCATATTCATTATAGTGTACAATACATTTAAAGTGGGATTGTTACCATTGGTTTCAAAACACCATGTTAGCCACTTATCAAGAATCATCACTCCTTAAATGTATTGTGCACTATAATGAATAAATAAATAAATACAGCAATTTATTTTCAATTCTCCAATACTAGAAAAAATATATATATATATATATATATATATATATATATATATATATATATATGGAACAAATCTGACAAAATGTGAGTAAAAGCTGAGGAACACAGTGAATAAAAACACAAACAATTTACATTCATTTTTTATTCACTATGTTCCTCAGCTTTTACTCATCAATATATATATTTATTATTCCTCAATTTGTAATCACATTTTGTTGGATTTTATCCAATCTGTTACTCCTGATATATAAATATATATTGAGGAACACTGAATAAAAACAAACAATTACATTCAATTTTTATTTACTGTCCCTCAACTTTTACACATCATATTATATACATTATATATATATATATATATACATACACATATAAATGTATTATATAACACTTTACTAGATGATCCATAGTAAACCTCCCAGTAGAAGCAAAAGCGAATTAACAATAATTTATATCGTCTAAAAATGTCTATCTTTAAAGACCAAACATGTTTATCCTTTTTTTAAGGATTTAAGTTATATTCAAGATCCCCACGGAAAGGGGAAGGAGAAGGATTTGTAGGTTTAAAATTTAAAACAAAAATGGTTTTATTTATTTTAATAAAACACCACAAAAAAAAAAAAACTTGAAGTAAAATTAAATATATCTGACCAGAAGAGACAGCCACAACCTACTCTAGTAGTAGCTGCAATAAACGAAGTCAACAATCTGACAAACCATTATTACATAAACACAAATATAATCAAACATTATAATGTTTAACAACACAAATATAACAATTAAACCTTTATAAAAATAAATTAGAGGTTTAATAAATCTGAAAATATCGGAGACAAAAAGATTTTCACGATTAAAACGGTCTGGGTGTCGATTTTTTTTCTTTAAAGATATGGGAGGTACAAAAACAAAATGACGACGATGTAAAACTAGACTCGATTTTCTGGCAAGACTTGAATGAAAAAATCACTTCATTTTCGGCTCTAATATGACAATTTAAAATCCCTAAAACGGTTTGATTATTAAATAAGACCCCGATTCAAATATTTAGGGTATTAATTTAGTTAAATTCAATCTTTTAAGAGAGGAAAAACTATTTTTCACAGGGAGTGGTGACAAGTGAGTAAGGTAAAAAAATGTAGTCGTTTTTACTTACCGAAGTAAAACTTCTAGAGCAGATTCATGGCGATCTACGGATTTTGCTATCATCGAATTCCTAAGCTTGTTGAATTCATTTAAAGCCGTGTTGTAATCGTTTGGTTCGGCATTACTGAATGTATTTTCAATGAAATTCCTCAGCGGTTTAACCAAGTCTGTCTCTGAAGCTTTTTTCAGTGGAACACCTATGAAAGTCGCCATCTTGAAATGGTCTGTTCATCTCCCGGACGAGTTTATTTATAGATCTAACCTAACAATGACGTAGTAAACACAAAAACGGGGGGCATCGCATTCATGTCGTCTGCTAACGAACATATAATACAACAAAAATAAATATCCCCTATTTTTTTAGTTTAATACCCACCACAAAATTCTAATTTAAATTCAAAACTCATTTCCATGAATTTCTTAGAAAAATAAAACAAATAATAAAAAATAATAAAAAAACTTTACTGCTTAAAATATTACACTATAAATGTGTTAGTTCCCATATACAGTGCGAACTAATGCATTATCCGAAAAATCGTTTTAAATGTATTAAAAATAAATTACATGTATGATATTATTTTGCTTTTTTACTGATGCTCATTATGTTACTACTTTTCGACTTAGACAAAAATTATACCTTAAATAATCGATTTAATTAATTTTAATTCGTCTTTAAAATGAAAAGCAGACGAAAATTTGGTTATACCTATCATATACTCATCATCATCTTGTTGAAGCGGAAGTTGTAAAATTAAATTAATTTCATATTTATAAAATAAAGAAACTATCAAAATTAATTTATTTTTTATTTTGGTTTTAAAAAATAAAATTTATCCAGATAGTTTGATTTTTTTTATTTCCTGCTTTAGTTAAACATTTCGAGTGAATTCACGTCTGACTGTCAAATTTTCTGCCATTATTGTTATTGTCTGCTCCATAATAACAAAAGATTTTGAATTTGAATGTTTATTTATTTTTAAATGTCTTCATTTAATAACGGATCGAGAAAAATAATAAATTCAAGTAAAAGAAACATAAAATAACGGTTATTTAAACCCCAAATTTATTTAAACAAAAATTAGCAACTTTAAAATCATTTAATTTTTTTTTGTTGACAAAACGATTTTAACGTCTTTCACTTTTAAACACAACAGAGAAAGAAAAAAATTATTATTATATCTTAATAAAATAATTATTAACAAAGAAAATGAATATTTAGATTTAGATATTTAGTCAAATAGAAAGAAATTAATGAATATTTTTTATTTCTAGAATGGTTAGAATAATTTTCGGGAATAAAATGACAGAAGAAGAAAGCACTTTCTTTTTCTTCTAGCAACTGGTTAAAAATCAACAACAAAAACTTGATGAATATTTATATAAATTTTGTCTAAAATATCTCAAATTAAAACAAATTTGATCGTTTTTATAGAAATTAATACATTTCTTTGAGCATTTTTTAATTCTAAAAGATCGATTTTATTGTTTAGGTTTTATTTTAAAAAATAGTATTAGAAATACAAAGAAAAGTCAATAATTTTAGATACATTATTTAAAGAATGGGCACATTCTAAAATTAACATTAAACTTATTAATTATTGAAATATAGAATTGGTAATAATTTTGTGGAATAAGTTATTTTCTTATTATTCTTTTTTTTTAATTAAATGTTAATCAATTCGCAGCAAAAAGTAATTTGAATGAAAAAATTGATTGGAAAATTTATATTTTTTTGTTTAAATAAAACAAAAAACAAAGAAGATGTTTTAGTTTCATTTATTTCTTTTATTAAAAATGAATTTTAAATGAGCAAATCTTAAATAATCAAATTCTTTTAAATTTGAGAACTTTAAATAATTCTCTAGATAAATAATTAAAAAATAAAATAATTAAAAAAACAAAAACAAGCTATTTCTCTGAATTTTTTAGATGAGGCTTGATAATTTGGATTATTTGGATTATTCAGACTGTTGTTCTCATCTTTGTTGTTGTCTGCACAATTGGACATATGACATAGGTGTTAGGTTAAGTGACAGTTATCTCTAGGCTGCAGGTTCAATCCTGGTCAAGGGTAGCAGTAACATAGAATAATAATTAACACAGTTTAACACTTGTACCCAGTCATGGTTAATGGATGAGAACCGGATACCCCTGTGGATTTGATAAAGGGTTGGATTCAGAGTTCCATGAAGGTTTGAAAAGAAAGTTCCCGAGTTCGACAAGAAAGACCTGAAGAAGGCCGGAGGGTACATTGGCTGAAACATTGTACAGATAACAATAAAGATGAGGATAATAGTCTGAATAATACAAATGATATAAAATGTCTCATCTCAAAAATTCAGAGAAATAGTGTAGATAACAATAAAGATGAGGATAATAGTCAGAATAATACAAATAATACAAAGCCATCTTTCTTGATGAATAGTACTAGAACTTCTTAACCCATAGCTGGGGGGAGGATGAGTGGGTTCATACTAGACATGAAGATTTAGTGATTATGACAAGAGGTTCCCAAGTTCTAGAAGGCTCCACAAGAAATACCTGAAGAAGGTCGGAGGGCACATCAGTTGAAACATTGTACAGATAACAATAAAGATGAGGACAATAGTCCGAATAATCCAAATAATCCAAAAACAAACTAATTGTTCTGAAGTTTTTAAATAAAGGGAAAAAAAATAAATTTTTTAGATAAATAAATTTCATAGATTATGCAACACTTGGAGAGTTCTTTTGGTCTGAAGGCTCATGGGAGTTTATTATTTTTTTATTTGAATTTTATTTTAATGCACCAACTGCACCTCTGCAGAGGGGTAAGACTCCCTCAATGGGGCCACCTGTTCGCCGTGGGTGGCGACCCGTGATGCTTAAGGATAGAGCCCAGGTGGATGAGCAATTCATAACGTGCAATACTCCACTTTGGCCCTATCTTGGGCTAGACAGGCGGTCGGAGAGGTCCCTTCCGATCAATCAGCTGGTCCCATCAAGCCCTAGCACCTATATGATTTTCCCAACCCTATTGCCCTTATGGCAAACCCTAACCCCTTTTTATCATATGGGTGCTAGAAGGCGGTGACTGAGGGTCTATATGTCCTGGGAATGACGTTAAACTCTATCTGATGGTGAGGTTTCAGTTTTCGAGCTCTGGGGAATGTGGAGCACCCCTTCATCACCATTGCTCCCTGGTCCACTCTGACCCGGAGTGGTAGTACTTGTTAGGGTCCCATCTATGGCTTAAATAGAAAAATGTATTTATAAAAAAATTGTATTATCCATTAAGAATTGATTTATTTCAAAACTTTATCGGCATTAAATGACCCACTGAGGTTGATATGCCGTAAAACAAACCAAACCAAACCAAACAGCTTTTTGCAATCATTGCATTTAATAACTATTCATCATAATTGTAGTGACCTGTCAAATTCCTGTATTTCATACCACTAATCCGGCCATGTTACATTAGGTCATTGGCATTTCACTCTCGGAAGACTATATAGTTCTTGTTCATGAGGCGCATGGTGTAATGGTTAGAGTCATAGGAAATGGACTCGTCAAACCGAGTTCGATTCCTGGACAAAGTTGTTTTCATTTCACATGTCGCTAATACCCTTGGGAAAGGTATGAATCCAATTCTCCTTCCAGCTATGGGTAAATAGCAGGGCGAACTGGGCTCTTTAACTATCGCTAGGTAACCAGTCTAGGAGAAGAAAAACTCTGAATTCAAACCTGTTAAACTCTGCTTAAGAAATTGACCTTGTGTCACATCCTGCTCACGCGGAAGGGTTGGTAAATATATATATATAGTTCTTGTTCCCCTGAAGTTATAGCACCTCTTGTGACCGTGAAGTCCAATGTTCGAAAAACATTCTCGACCACAAATGTCACATGTGAAGGCTGTCCCTGAAAATGTTGATGTGCCGGTGCTTTGTTGCCGCTGCTTTCTTCTGGACCTCTTGGCTTCATGGTGTTGCGTCAGGGTGACTTCAGACATGAATAGTCCACTATGGAGAGCATGTTACAAATACCACCATTTTATACACAGTGAAATTTAAACATGTAGCGAGAGAAATTACTTATGTGGGAGCTCAAAGCAAGCACGAACGTGTCTGGCATGAAAAATGAGGAGATCAGGGGGGTAGTGTAGCAGGCAACTACAGAGAATGAACTCACAACCTCCTGATCATGAGTCATGGCCCGAAGTTAGACTATCTCGTTGGTGTGTATGCAAATTGCTACATCACGATGGCAGTGCTGGGCGCGATTAGCCTTGATGTGGGATCTTAGTCAGAGCAGTTAATTAATATTTAAGGCCTGCCTTCCCACACCAAGAGAGTTTGACATGTCATTAAAATCAGCCAATCAGTAGAAATACTTGAAACCATATAACTGTGTGCAAACAAATGATTAGTATCAAATAGGAATAGTTACTTTAAATGATATTACTGTGTACAAATTATTTGTATTTGAAATCATATAACTGTGTAAAAATTATTTGTATTAGATAGGAATACTTGAAATCATATAACTGTGTAAAAATTATTTGTATTAGATAGGAATACTTGAAATCATATAACTGTGTAAAAATTATTTGTATTAGATAGGAATACTTGAAATCATATAACTGTGTAAAATTATTTGTATTAGATAGGAATACTTGAAATCATATAACTGTGTAAAAATTATTTGTATTAGATAGGAATACTTGAAACCATATAACTGTGCAAATTATTTGTATTAGATAGGAATACTTGAAACCATATAACTGTGTGCAGACAAATGATTATTATTAAATAGGAATTATTACTTGGAACCCTATAACTGCAACCCCCCACCCCCATGACTTACCTTGGTATAGAATAACCCAATAAATTTGCCATGCCTACCAACTGAACCTTTTAAGAATAAATTATTTACTGAGAATATTTTTAAATGCTGATCAAGATGAGCAATGAATCTTTGTTTGTCAATATATATATATATATATATATATATATATATATATATATAATAAAGTAATCCACAGACACGTGTTTCGAGGTATCACCTCTCATCAGTGTGGTTATACCGTTTAAACTCTAGCCGGGTTCAAGACCTGAATGAACTTTCGTTCGCCAATCCTCTTACCCGTACGGCCACAGGCAGCTGTCAAATATAGGAGGCTATCTAATCGCTACATTTCTAAGCGGAAATGTTATTTACTAAAGGCCTCAAACTTTATGTAAACAAAGCGAGGCTTAGCTGTACGCCGAATGCGGTGAATTTTGCAATTAAATCCCTTCTAATTAAAGTGCTCAACCAAATTTGGGAGCATATAATAAAGTAATCCACGTATATATATATATCGCCAATTTTCGCCAGATATTATTAAAACAATCTGGCAATATGAAAGGATAAAAGAAAAAAATTGCAGACAAAAAATGGCTGCAATGTTCAACAATATATATATATATATATATATATATATATATATATAATAGAATTTTTTTTTTGCTCGCTTTTACAGTTAAAATAGAAGCATTATTTAAAATATGATATATTTTTTTCTTCTTTTTTTGAAGGCAAAATAATGCAGATTCATGTTGAAAAACATATTTATTGAAGAATTCTTAATTTTCGGACCATATCCATCTTCAGAGAATTTATTATAGAGTTGAAAATGTTCCATCAGATGGAACATTTTCAACTCTATAATAAATTCTCTGAAGATGGATATTCCGAAAATTAAGAATTCTTCAATAAATATGTTTTTCAACATGAATCTGCATTATTTTGCCTTCAAAAAAAGAAAAAAAAAATATATATATATATTTCTTTTTCTTTTAGCCACCAACTAGAATTTGGAAAAGGAGAACTAAATGGATAAGTTTACCTGCAAAAATGAAATTATTCTCAAATGTTTGAAAATAAAAGATGCAAATAAATTTGAAATAAATAAATGAATAAATAAATAAATAGATGAATAGATAAATAAACAAATAAAATAAGAATGTTTGAAATTATTCTCAACTTTTTGATCATAAAAGATACAAATGAATTTAGTATAAATAAATAAATAGATAGATAAGTAAATAAATAAATAAAATAAGACTTTGTGTTCAGTTTACTTAAATCTTATTATAATGGAGATTGTGTGTCTGTTACTTTCAATAAGGAAAACTATAACAATAGCCAAGTCACAATTCCCTTAAATATTTACTTTACTTTCTCCAGGATTTATTTATATCTAAACCTCAATTATTAATAAAATTGGGTAATTTATGAGGAAGTGCGTCCCGGTCTCCCTCCTCAAAAACCTTTACCCAGTGACTATCAAAATAACAACCCCAGCTCATTGTAATTCTTGTTTATTTATCGTAATTTGTTGTAATTCTTGTTTAGATATGAAGATGGATATATAGTTTGGAATAGACTGAGATAGATAGATAGAAAAACAAACAAAATAATATAGATATATACGAACAAATGGAGATAGATATTTTCGACAAGTAAATGTATTTGGGGGTGGTCGCTTCTTTTTTTGTCGTAATTCTTGTTTATTTAAACTAAAAACAAGACATTAAACAAACATGAATAAAAAAAAATCTTAGTATCTAAAATAATATAGATAAATATGAACAAATTGAGATAGATAGATGGATAGTTTTGAATAGACTGAGCTGGGTCGTTATTTTAATAGTCACCGGGTAGCAACTCTTGAGGCAGGAGCCTGAGACGCACTTCCTTATAAATTACCTAAAATTGTATCGGAAATATGATAGAGAATTATCTCCCCCTGCTGCTCGTGGGTGAATTGCCAACATACGATGTTGGTGGCAAAACCAAACCCCATCACTTGTCTGAAGATTGTCGACCTGAAGAATCACCTGAACAAGGGCTCCATCCGTCGCCCACTTAAAAGGGCAGTTAACTAGGAGAGTCGCACAAAAAAGCACTCCCCAACACTTTTACTTATCGGATGAGAATCGACCAAAACGGACACGTTTTTAATAGCATTCCAAAACCACACCGAGTAGAACCCCTTTACTAGCGCTCCTCACCAACGAACTGTTAATTTCACCTTTCAAGATAAGTCTTGTAGCAAAGCCAACAAATTTGCAGCAATTTTTAAGTCTGTTTTTAATGATCTTGTTTTTAAAAATTTTTTCATCTGTTTTTAATGATCTTGTTTTTAAAAAATTGTTTTAAGTCTGGTAGCAAAGCCAACAAATTTGCAGCAATTTTTTAGTGTACATTACCCCAACTTTTACTTATCCTAAGAATTTTCACCCGGAGAGACGTCTCAACAGCACTCTACCATGACGGCGAGTAGAAATCCTTTTCTAGCGCTAATTCACCAACGAACTGTTAATTTCACCTCTCAAGATAAGTCTCGTAACAAATGCCATCAAATTTGCAGCAATTTGTGTACCTTTATAATACAAGTGTTTTAATTCCATTGTGTTGTTTGTTTCTTTCATCCGAAATATTTGCCGACTACCTGGAGAATAAGAGATCCCTACGAACCCCATAATTCCTCTTAATTGTTCTATGCTATAATACTGTTGACCATATCTACATCTCTTATTATAATGGAGATTGTGGGTTTGTCTGTCTGTAACCAAAACTATATTACTATACAAGTCACAATTCCCTTTGTTATTTACATCACATTCTCCATGATTTTATTTTTATTTAAACCTCAATTATTAATAAAATTGTTTCACTTCATTAAGACTGTTGACCATATCTACATACTAATAACATGCAATTGTATTTATATACAACAAAAGAGCAGTTTACAGTGTGAATGGGAAGTCTAATTTGCATATTGATATTAAAATGTGATTTTTAAAATAAAACCAAACAATTAGAAATCAATAATACCAATCACATATTTATTAAAATCACATTTTAATATCAATATGCAAATTAGACTTCCCATTCACACTGTAAACTGCTCTTTTGTTGTATATAAATACAATTGCATGTTATTAGTATGTAGATATGGTCAACAGTCTTAATGAAGTGAAACAATTTTATTAATAATTGAGGTTTAAATAAAAATAAAATCATGGAGAATGTGATGTAAATAACAAAGGGAATTGTGACTTGTATAGTAATATAGTTTTGGTTACAGACAGACAAACCCACAATCTCCATTATAATAAGAGATGTAGATATGGTCAACAGTATTATAGCATAGAACAATTAAGAGGAATTATGGGGTTCGTAGGGATCTCTTATTCTCCAGGTAGTCGGCAAATATTTCGGATGAAAGAAAACAAACAACACAATGGAATTAAAACACTTGTATTATAAAGGTACACAAATTGCTGCAAATTTGATGGCATTTGTTACGAGACTTATCTTGAGAGGTGAAATTAACAGTTCGTTGGTGAATTAGCGCTAGAAAAGGATTTCTACTCGCCGTCATGTAGAGTGCTGTTGAGACGTCTCTCCGGGTGAAAATTCTTAGGATAAGTAAAAGTTGGGGTAATGTACACTAAAAAATTGCTGCAAATTTGTTGGCTTTGCTACCAGACTTAAAACAATTTTTTAAAAACAAGATCATTAAAAACAGATGAAAAAATTTTTAAAAACAAGATCATTAAAAACAGACTTAAAAATTGCTGCAAATTTGTTGGCTTTGCTACAAGACTTATCTTGAAAGGTGAAATTAACAGTTCGTTGGTGAGGAGCGCTAGTAAAGGGGTTCTACTCGGTGTGGTTTTGGAATGCTATTAAAAACGTGTCCGTTTTGGTCGATTCTCATCCGATAAGTAAAAGTGTTGGGGAGTGCTTTTTTTGTGCGACTCTCCTAGTTAACTGCCCTTTTAAGTGGGCGACGGATGGAGCCCTTGTTCAGGTGATTCTTCAGGTCGACAATCTTCAGACAAGTGATGGGGTTTGGTTTTGCCACCAACATCGTATGTTGGCAATTCACCACGAGCAGCAGGGGGAGATAATTCTCTATCATATTTCCGATACAATTTTAGGTAATTTATAAGGAAGTGCGTCTCAGGCTCCTGCCTCAAGAGTTGCTACCCGGTGACTATTAAAATAACGACCCAGCTCAGTCTATTCAAAACTATCCATCTATCTATCTCAATTTGTTCATATTTATCTATATTATTTTAGATACTAAGATTTTTTTTTATTCATGTTTGTTTAATGTCTTGTTTTTAGTTTAAATAAACAAGAATTACGACAAAAAAAGAAGCGACCACCCCCAAATACATTTACTTGTCGAAAAATCTATCTCCATTTGTTCGTATATATCTATATTATTTTGTTTGTTTTTCTATCTATCTATCTCAGTCTATTCCAAACTATATATCCATCTTCATATCTAAACAAGAATTACAACAAATTACGATAAATAAACAAGAATTACAATGAGCTGGGGTTGTTATTTTGATAGTCACTGGGTAAAGGTTTTTGAGGAGGGAGACCGGGACGCACTTCCTCATAAATTACCCAATTTTATTAATAATTGAGGTTTAGATATAAATAAATCCTGGAGAAAGTAAAGTAAATATTTAAGGGAATTGTGACTTGGCTATTGTTATAGTTTTCCTTATTGAAAGTAACAGACACAGTATCTCCATTATAATGAGATTTAAGTAAACTGAACACAAAGTCTTATTTTATTTATTTATTTACTTATCTATCTATTTATTTATTTATACCAAATTCATTTGTATCTTTTATGATCAAAAAGTTGAGAATAATTTCAAACAGTCTTATTTTATTTGTTTATTTATCTATTTATTTATTCATTTATTTATTTCAAATTTATTTGCATCTTTTATTTTCAAACATTTGAGAATAATTTCATTTTTGCAGGTAAACTTATCTATTTAGTTCTCCTTTTCCAAATTCTAGTTGGTGGCTAAAAGAAAAAGAAATATATATATTTTTTTTTCTTTCTTTTTTTGAAGGCAAAATAATGCAGATTCATGTTGAAAAACATATTTATTGAAGAATTCTTAATTTTCGGACCATATCCATCTTCAGAGAATTTATAGAGTTGAAAATGTTCCATCTGATGGAACATTTTCAACTCTATAATAAATTCTCTGAAGATGGATATGGTCCGAAAATTAAGAATTCTTCAATAAATATGTTTTTCAACATGAATCTGCATTATTTTGCCTTCAAAAAAAGAAGAAAAAAATATATCATATTTTAAATAATGCTTCTATTTTAACTGTAAAAGCGAGCAAAAAAAAAATTCTATTATATATATATATATATAATATATATATATATATATATATTGTTGAACATTGCAGCCATTTTTTGTCTGCAATTTTTTTTTTCCTTTCATATTGCCAGATTGTTTTAATAATATCTGGCGAAAATTGGCGATATATATATATACGTGGATTACTTTATTATATGCTCCCAAATTTGGTTGAGCACTTTAATTAGAAGGGATTTAATTGCAAAATTCACCGCATTCGGCGTACAGCTAAGCCTCGCTTTGTTTACATAAAGTTTGAGGCCTTTAGTAAATAACATTTCCGCTTAGAAATGTAGCGATTAGATAGCCTCCTATATTTGACAGCTGCCGTGGCCGT
>CM042173.1:36006958-36067476 GCA_023376005.1 Doryteuthis pealeii | reverse complement strand
AAAAAGAAGAATCTGACCACGCGTCTAGCCAAGAGCAAAAGTGCGGAGTGTTGCATGTCATGGCCTGCTCAGTTCTATCGTTAAGCATCACGGGTTCGCAACCCATGGCAAACAGGCGGCGCGTGGTCTAATGGTTAGAGTCATAGGAAATGGACTCGGCGACCTGAGTTCAATTCCTGGACAAAGCTGTTGGCATTTCATACAGCACTAATACCCTTGGGAAATGTATGAATCCAATTCTCCCTCCAGCTATGGGTAAATAGCAGGACAGATTGGGCTCTTTAACCATGGCTAGGTAACCAGTCTACGAGAAGGAAAACTCTGAATTCAAACCTGTTAAACTCTGCTTAAGAAATTGACCTTGTGTCGCATCCTGCTCGTGCGGAGGGGTTGGTAAATATATATATATATATATATACATACAAGGTGTGTCAAAAAAAGTATCAAAGATTTTATAATATATATATATATATATATATATATATACATACAAGGTGTGTCAAAAAAGTATCAAGATTTTATATATATATATATATATATATATTCCTTCTTTCTTACCTGCTTTCATCATGTCTTGCTTTTATTTAAAAAAATATATTCTCCCATTTATTTTTCTAATCCGTGTTTGGATTCTTTCTTTTATTTTTTAATTTTGTTGGCTGAAATGTTGTGTATATAGCAATAAAGACAAGGACAACAGTCAGAAAAATCTCAATGATCCACTTGAAATTGACCTTGCATCACATCCTACTCATGTGATGGGGTTGATAAATATGTATATAAAAAATTCCGGAAAACCAAAAAAATGGGTCAGTTTATAATGTTGAATTTAAAACTATTAAAACACTCAACAATACTGGCAAACAGCTGGTAAGTAGTGATGAGATCATTCAAATTAACACGGGTCTCAATTTTGAGTGACAAAATGAGAGTGTCTGTTTAGAGTTAATAGTTCTTTAACTCTTAATGTCCTATACCGTCTCATTCCGCCCAGCCAGAAGTCACATTCGTTTTCCTAATCCATACCAAATGGTTTGGTTTGTTTTGTTTTATGGCATATCAACCTCAGTGGGTCATTTAATGCTGATAAAGTTTTGAAATAAATCAATTCTTAATGGATAATACAATTTTTTTATAAATACATTTTTAAATCTAATCCATAGGGACCCTAACAGGTACTACCACTCCGGGTCAGAGTGGACCAGGGAGCAATGGTGATGAAGGGGTGCTCCACATTCCCCAAACCTCCAAATCTGGAACCTCACCATCAGATAGAATTTAACGTCATTCCCAGGACATGTAGACCCGCAACCACTGCCTTCTAGCACCCATATGATAAAAAGGGGTTGGGGCTTGCCATAAGGGCAATAGGGTTGGGACAATCATATAGGTGCTAGGGCTTGACGCCATACCAAATGATAGCCTTTGTTTAAATGTAATGTTAAACATTTAAGTCTTTATTTTGAGGGAAATAACAGGTAACTTTAAATGAAATTTTTTGATAAATCCTTATATGAATGGCGCTCTTGACTTAGAAAATTCTCAACAGGATGTAAAGAGTTAAATGATGAGGAGGAGGCTGCTATTAAGATGGCTGGTTGGGTTTTATGGCATGTCAACCCCTGTTTGGTTATTTTAAGCTGAAGATGTTTTTGTTTTATTCATTCTTCATGGGTACTCAATTTTTTTTTTCTGATAAGAAGAGTTGGGCGTTTGCCATATGGACAATAGAGTCAGGACAATCATATAGGGGCTAGGGCTTTACATAACCGGACAATTGATTAGAGGGGGCAAACAGTTGTTAAGTAGCGTTGAGATCATTCAAAGTAAAGGGGTCTCAATTTTGAGTGACGAAATGAGAGTGTCTGTTTAGAGTTAATAGCTTTAAATGACCAGGAGGAGGCTGCCATTAAGATGGTTGGTTGGTTGGATTTTAAGGCATGTCAATCATTGTTGGGTTATTCTATGCCAAAGACATTTTGTTTTATTCATTCTTGTTGTGTATTCAATTTTTTCTTTCAAAGTCATTTTTTATTTTAGTTACATTTTTTCAAACTCATTTTTTTTTCTCTAACCCATAGATGGGACCCTAACAGGTACTACCACTCTGGGGCACATTTAATCTGGGAGTAAAAGTGATGAAGGGTACTCCATATTCCACAGGGTTCCAGAATTGTAACTTCCCATCAGATAGTTTGAGTGACGAAATGAGATTGTCTGTTTAGAGTTAATAGCTTTAAATGATGATGATGAGGAGGCTGCTATTAAGATGGTTGGTTGGTTGGATTTTAGGGCATGTCAACCATTGTTGGGTTATTTTTATGCCAAAGACATTTGTTTTATTCATTCTTGTTGGTTGGTTGGTTGGTTGGTTGGATTTTTATGGCATGTCAACTCTTGTTGGGTTATTTTTAGGCCAAAGACATTTTGTTTTTCATTCTTGATGGTTGTTTGGATTTTATGGCATGTCAACCCTTGTTGGTTATTTTAGGCCAAAGACATTTTGTTTTATTCATTCTTGATGGCTGTTGTTGGTTGGATTTTTATGGCATGTCAACCCTTGTTGGTTATTTTATGGCAAAGATTTTGTTTTATTCATTCTTGATGGCTGGTTGGTTGTTTGGATTTTATGGCATGTCAACCTTGTTGGTTATTTTATGGCAAAGACATTTTGTTTTATTAATTCTTGATGGTTGGTTGGATTTTATGGCATGTCAACCATTGTTGGGTTATTTTATGCCAAAGACATTTTGTTTTATTCATTCTTGTTGGGTATTCAATTTTTTTTTCAAATACCCAAATTCTTTTTAAACTCATTTTTTTAATCTAACCCATAGATGGGACCCTAACAGGTACTACCACTTCAGGTCAGAGTGGACCTTGAAGTAATGATGATTAAGGGTACTACACATCCCTAGAGCTCCAAAATTGGAATTTCACTGATGCTGTCATACCCAGGACACTAAGATCCTCAGCCATCATCTTCTAGGATCACATTTTACAGGACCGGATGAAGGTCATACAGGTATGGATTAAGATTTAACTGGACCAGATTATGGTCATACTGCTATGGATTAAGGTTGTAAAGGACCGGATTAAGGTTGTACTGGTATGGATTAAGGTTGTAAAGGACCGGATTAAGGTTGTACTGGTATGGGTTAAGGTTGTAAAAGACCGGATTAAGGTTGTACTGGTATGGATTAAGGTTGTAAAGGACCGGATTAAGGTTGTACTGGTATGGATTAAGGTTGTAAAGGACCGGATTAAGGTTGTACTGGTATGGATTAAGGTTGTAAAGGACCGGATTAAGGTTGTACTGGTATGGATTAAGGTTGTAGAGGACCGGATTAAGGTTGTACTGGTATGGATTAAGGTTATTACAGGTGTGAATACAGATTTTAGAGGTTCAGGTTAAGGTATAGGATTAGATTAAGGTTGTACAGGTATGGATTAAGGTTTTACATGACCAGATTAAAGTCACACAGGTGTGAATTATGATTGTAGAGATCTGGATTAAGGTTATACAGGATCAGATCAAGATTGTACAAGGCCGGATTAAGGTAATACAGTATTAGATTAAGGTTGTACAAGACTGATTAATGCAGTACAGTACTAGATTAAGGTTAGGGGAGGATGGGATTAAGAATGTGCAGGTCTCCAGTAAGGTTGTACAGGACTGGATTAAGGTTATAAGGGATGGGATTAAGGTTGTACAGGTTTGGATTAAGGTTGGATTAAGATTGTACAGGACTGGATTAAGGTTATACATGACTAGATGAAGGTTGTACAGGACTGGATTAATGTTTTAAGGGATGGATTAAGGTTGTACAGGTATGGATTAAGGTTGGACAGGACCGGATTAAGTAGTAAAAAAGGAGGTTAAAGTTTTACAGGATTAGATTAAAGTCTTACAGGATTAGATTAAAGTCTTACAGGACTGGATTAAAGTCTTACAGAAATGGATTAAAGTTTTTAAGGACTAGATTAAAGTTTTACAGGATTAGATTAAAGTCTTAGAGGATTGGATTAAAAGTTTTACAGGACTGGATTAAAATCTTAGAGGGTTGGATTAAAGTTTTACAGGACTGGATTAAAATCTTAGATTAATGTTGTACAGGACTCGTGGCACAGATTTTAAAAAGACGTTCTAACTTAAAGAAATGCACATAAAATATAAAAAAGTATGAATTGTCTGCTTGCACGTTAATGTGATCCAACTTTTGATTGGTGTACAGTGAGTTAGATAATTAAATAATAACCCCAATTAAATAAAATTGCCGGTTAAAACCTGTGACTTTAAAACCTCAGTCATTCATAAATTTGAAGTGAGTCTAATATTAAAGTGAGAGAGAAAGTGTCGAGTTTACTGAAGAGAACTTGCAAGTATTTAACATTGCGGATGTTGAAAATATAAAGCTTGTTGTTGCTTTTGTTAGACTAGCAAGAATAGGTGCTCTCTGCTGGGTGTATATGTTTAAGTTTTAATGTAATGAAATATATTAAACTAGCAGGACCTGTGGATATACCACAGTAAGATAATTTTGGCTGACTTCTGATTTAGGTCGGAAAATTAAAACGGAAGGTTTTTTGGTGATACACAATGACAGTTTAACTAGTCTATGAATTAACATTTTGCGAATTGGGTTACGGTTTTAGGGGATTAAGGTTGTTTTTAATTACGTATTGCTTAAAAATAATAAACAAAAAAAAAAAAAAATTACTATACATTTAATTAACCATTGAAATTAATTATTGAATCTATTATTGAGACAGTTGTTTGTGTTAGTATTGCAATGTATAATTTCAATTAAACTTAGTTTAAAAAAATATTTTTCATTTAATGTATAGTAATTTGGGTTTTTGTTGTTTATTTTTTTAAGCAATACGTAATTAAAAACAACCTTAATCCCCTAAAACTGTAACCCAATTTGCAAAATGTTAATTCATAGATTGTAGTTAAACTGTCATGTCACCAAAAAACTTTCCGTTTTAATTTTCCGACCTAAATCAGAAGTCAGCGATAAGGCAATTATTACAACATTTCATATGTTTACTTAAGTATTGCAAATGAGTTCAATATGTAAAAAAATGGTCCTTTATTTAGCTGAGGTAACAACACATATAAAAAAATAAGAATTTGGCGATTAAGTGACACTATATAATCAGGATTTGTATTTCATGTTAGACGATTTGGACGATCTCATTTTTGATCAGAATTTGCAAGCATTTAACATTACGGCCATTGAAAAAATAAAGCTTGTTGCTTTGTTTGTTAGACTAGCAAGAATATGCACACTTTGCCGAGCGTAAGTATTCAAAGTTTTAATGTAATGAAATATACTAAACTAGCAGGACCTGTGCATATACCATACTGTGATCATTCAATTATTACATTGTTTGTTAGGTTTACTAAAATACTATTTGTGACAGAGAACACGAGGTGAGTGGCAAACGTCAAGGCCTGCTGTATTCTCGAAGGAAGTCTTCAGGTGTTTCTTATCGAACTTGGTAACCGTCTTGTCGAACTCGGGAAATTTAATGTAATAATCGGGACTATTCAGAGGCAGAAACTGTGGTTCACGTACCGCTTCGAAGGAGCGCGAGAACAAAAAGGCCACCCCCCACCCTGCACAGTGTGTGATCCTGAGATCAGGGGGGAGTGTGACAGAGAACACGAAGTGAGTGGCGAACGTCAAGGCCTGTCGTATTCTTGAAGGAAGCGGGCTAGGCTTTGCCTGACATGTCGGACTGTAGAATCGAACCCGATTCCTTCAGAATGCAAACATTGTCACCGAAGTCGAGACTATTGCAAAGTAGTTCAATATATACAAAGTATAATAATCTTGATTTAACTCTCTCTCTCTCTCTCTTTTTTTTCTTTCTTTCTATCTTTTCATTATGTTCAATTGAATTGAGGTGTGTGGTCTAATTGTTAAAGTTGTAGGAAATGGACTCATCGACCCGGGTTAAAATCCTGGACAAAGCTACAGTTCACATAGTGGTAATACTCGTGGGAAAGGTATGAATCCCCTTACTCTCCTTCCAGCCATAGGTAAATAGTAGGGCAGACTGGGCTCTTTAATTTTGGTTAGGCAACCAGTCTAGGAGAAGGAAAACTCTGATAAAAGGTGAAGGTCATCCGAAATATTGAAAGAAAAAAAAATCAAACCAGGGACAGAACAACAACTGGATATTGAAACTTTTTTTTGTTCTGTTCTTTTTTTTTTGTTCGCTTGTTTATTTATCATGATTCATGATATTCAAAAAATGTTCACAAGAATATATATATATATATATATATATATATATGAATTTAACATTATAATTATATGCTGACAGAAATATTATAGTATATGATAAAACCGTATATACAAGCATATACCCCTATTTTCTTCATAGCTCGTTGAAGATGACCCTATAAGTCGAAACAGATATATAATACTAATATGTTAAATATTCTGTCGGATAATTTCCATTTATTTACACATATATATATATATATAATGTATATATATATCTTATTATAATGGAGATTGTGTGTTTTTCTGTCTGTAACCGAAACTATATTACTACTCAAGTGACAATTCTCTTAGTTATTTATATCACATTCTCAATGATTTTATTTTTATTTGAAACTCAATTATTAATAAAATTGTTTTACATTATTAATACTCTTAACCATATCTACATACTAATAGCATGCAATTATATTTATATGTACAACAAAATAGCGGTTTACAGTGTGAATGGGAAGGCTAATTTGCATATTGATCTTAAAAATGTGATTTTAATAAATATGTGCTTAGTATTATTGATTTCTAATTGTTTGGTTTTATTTTAATGAGTATAAGCAAAAATCTCTTCAATGAATCTTAAATGAAATCCGTTAACAAGAAAAAATAACTGTCATTTTATTCTTCACTTCCTCTTTTAACTAAATACTTAAATTAGAAAAAATAACAATGAAAGACAAGAGTGATGGAAGAGTAAGTTTCAGTTGTTCTATTTTTCGATTATACCACCCTCTGTTTCAAATCTTTTTATCTGCATTCTTATTTAGTTTCATTAGCCTTTCTAATTTAATATAATATATTATTACATTAAAACTTAAATACTTGCACCCGGAGGGTGCATATATTTGCTAGTATATATAATATAAAAGTATATATATATATATATATATATATATATATATATCTTATTATAATGGAGATAGTGTGTTTTTCTGTCTGTAACCGAAACTACACCACTACTCAAGTCACAATTCCCTTAATTATTTACATCAAATTCTCCATGATTTCATTCTTTTAAACCTTCAGTTATTAATAAAATTGTTTTACATTATTAATACTGTTGACCATATCTACGTACTAATAACATGCAATTGTATTTATATATACAACAAAATAGTGGTTTACAGTGTGAACGAGAAGTCTAATTTGCATATTAATATTTAAAATTTGATTTTAATAAATATGTGCTTGGTATTATTGATTTCTAATTGTTTGGTTTTTATCTTAATGAATATGAGCAAAAATCTCGGTGATAAATCTTAAAATAAAATTATTTACAAGAAGAAATAACTGTAATTTTAAAAGTAATTGGTAATTTGCTTGAAGCATTGTTAAGTATGTTATAAAATAATAAAATTCGAAGGCAATACAATGCGTAAAAAATAAAGACAAAAAGATGTTTATATGTCTAATCGATTTCAAAGCGAAGCTTTATCCTCAGAGATTTATTTCAGAACTGACGTGCTTATGTTTTTTTTTATTTGTGTGGTTATAATTTCTCTTCTTATTTCCTTTTCCTCTCCTTTTTTTTCCTCTCTTTCTTCTTCTCCTCCTTTATGAATGGGCGAATAACTGTAATTTCTTATTTCTCTCTTTCTTTTTTTTTCCTTTCTTAAAAGTTTGTTGAGAACAAGGCTGACATCCGGTAAGATGTTGCAATGTGTTGCAATGTGTTGCAATGTGTTTCAACCGTGTTTCAACCGTGTGAGCATGTCATAATTTCAAAAACAATTTAACTGTAATTTTATTTTTTACTTCCTATTTTAACTAAATAGTTAAATTAGAAAACTTTAGTAATGAAAAATTGAAGAGTAAGCTTCAGTTGTTCTATTTTTTCATTCTTATTTAGTTAGTATTTCTAATTCAATATGATATTTTATTACATTAAAACTTTAATACTTGCACCCGGAGGGTGCATATATTTGCTAATATATATATATATATATATATATATATTTAAGAATGGAAATGAGTAACCTACTCGAGTTTCATCGATAGATTCTTCAGGGTTACTTTTAAATTAATCGAGTTTACAATTAATCTTTGGTGTTATAAACATGTCCCATTGTTATAAACATGTCCCATTTGGTGTTATAAACATGTCCCATTTGGTGTTATAAACATGTCCCATTTGGTGTTATAAACATGTCCCATTCCAACGGGCATGTTTATAACACCAAAGATTAATCGTAAACTCGATTAATTTAAAAGTAACCCTGAAGAATCTATCGATGAAACTCGAGTAGGTTACTCATTTCCATTCTTAAATAAATTTATGCTCTACATTGTATTGAGCACTTTGTATTTGTTTTTTCTCAACCTTAACCTCTGGATATTGTGCGCTTCCAACGATCGTTCTTATACCCACCGGTAAGTTAATACTTATACATATACAAATATATATGTATATATATATATATATATATATATATATAAGGTGTGGTCAAAATATTTTCTTACCAGTTGAATTTAAGACACATGAGAAATATAAAAGAGGTAAGAAAAATGTAGGGTAGATTTTCAGTTTTATAGTTTATTCTAACATACATTCATTCCTGTGGGGTAGTCATTTAGAAAGAGGAACAGTTTTAGTAGCAGTAAGTAAGAACAGCAATCATCACCCTCAACATCATCATCATTACATTAACAGAATGGATTCCCATGACTCTCTCTTGCCACCAGTCCCTATTGATCATCACACCTGGTAGGTCTTCAACATATCATCCAGTATCCATGCAGAGCTGGTTGATGTAGGTTTTGCGGGATTTTTTTTAATTTGTGTTATATAAGTAAAAGAAACAAAAGTGTTTAAAATAAGATTGAGTTTTTTAAAAAAAAATTGAGTACCCATAAAAAAATTAAAAAACAAAAACGTCTTTGGTATAAAATGATACAAGGGTTAACATGCCAAAAAATCCAACCAACCAACCAGTCTAAGACATTGGCCCCTACTTAGGCTAGACAGGTGGTTGGAGAGGCCCTGTCCGATCAATTGGTTGGTCATGTTAATTTTGGAGCTCTGGGGGGGGGGGGGGGGTGCAGTACTCATTCATCGCCATTACTCCCAGGTCCACTGTGCCCTGGAATGATACAAGGGTTGACATGCCAAAAAAATCCAACCAACCAACCAACCAATAACCATTAAAGTTGTTCACAGAATTTGGGATATGCAAAGAAATGAGGTAATATTTGAGTGTAGAGGCCAAAATGTGTTCAAGTGTTTTTTTAGGGTGTTAAGCCCTGGTGGCTGAGTAATCCAAGACACGCAACACTCCACTTTGGCCCTTACTGATAGCCTAAACTATGTAACACTTGGCCTCAAAACCATTAAAGCTGCTCACAGAATTTTGGATGTGGCCAAAATGAGTTCAAGTGTTTTTAGGGTGTTAAAAGTTGTAATCCATTGAAGTGGCTCTCAAGAATTTGAGAAGTTCAAGGAAATGAAATAATATCTAACTGTTCGGCCCAAGAAGTTGTTCAAGTGTTTTAAGGGGTGGTCACTTGTCCTTTGAAATGATAAATAAAACCCAGAAAGGAATGACTATCTATAAAAAAATATATCTAAGGTAGATGGATTGTCTCACTTGGTCAACATACCCCTTTTCAAACCTACCAATCACAGGCCTGCAATTTTTGGCACCAGAAATCAAAGATAGGAATCTTCCACTTTTTGAACCAGCATTTGAGAAGTTAGAGGAAATAAAATAATATCTTACTGTTCGGCCCTAAAAGTTGTTCAAGTGTTTTAAGGGTGGTCACTTGTCCTTTGAAATGATAAATAAAACCCAGAAAGGAATGACTATCTATATAAAAATACATTTGTAGGAAGCGTGTGGTGTATTGGTTAAAGTTATGGTGATAGGTAGGGGCTGTTTGATGTCAATATTCAATAAAAGTGTTCAAACATTTAAAGACCATAAATCAATCAAGCACAATGGCATAGAAGACAAAACTCTTGATTAAACAAACAAAATTGTATTAACAAAATGTATACAAAAAGGTAGTATTGAATACTGGGCAAGGTTCAGCCAAAAGTTCTTTTTTTAAAGTTCAAATGTAAAATGTAAGCTGGTATTTGACAGTTCAAAAGTGAGAAAGAAAAGGTGAAAGTTTAAAGTCAACTCAAAAGCAGTCAGGCATAAGTTGAATGAATATAAGGTTTATCTCCGAAAGCATAGGTTATTCAAAGAGAGAGATAGATAGATACCTTCAGCATGTGTGAGAAATGTTCTTAAAAAGGGTGACGTGAATTCCCTTAGACAAGTGAGATCTTTCTGGTTAGGATCGAAAAGTTGGCTTTTTTATAGTTCTGTATAGGCTCCACGAGGCTCCATTCGATAATTTTTCTTTTTAAGTGGGAACGCTTCTGATTGGTTGAATTTTACGAATTTTATTTTAAATTTTATTTTTACTAGGGTGCACAGTCCACATGCGCAAACTACTTATTTTTGTCAATCGACTTCTGTCCGTTGAAGTAAGAACTTCCGGCTCGCCAAAAGTCATGGGAAATGGACTCGTCGCCCCGAGTTCAAATCCTGGACGTGGTAATTGCATTTCACTTAGCGCTAATACCCTTGGGAAAGGTATGAATCCAATTCTCCCTCCAGCTATGGGTAAATAGCAGGGCAGACGGGGCTCTTTAACTATGGCTAGGTAACCAGTCTAGGAGAAGGAAAACTCTGAATTCAAACCTGTTGAACTCCGCTTAAGAAATTGACCTTGTGTCACATCCTGCACGTGTGGAAGGGTTGGTAAATATATATATAAAAATACATCTAAGGAAGGTGGGTTGTCTACCTTGGTTGACATACCTCTCTTCAATCACAGGCCCGCAATTTTCAAAGATTTTTGAACCAGCATCTCATGGATTCGGATGTCAACTTGTTGCTCCCACTAATTGAGCAGATAAAAAATGGACTGTTGTAAATACGATAACTTGCTATAATAATTTCACTTGGTCGTCACTGGAATAATGTTTGCCTCTCTTCAGCCCCATGAAAAAGGGTTTGGGAGGCAAACATTATTCCAGTGACAATGAAGTGAAATATGTAGTGAAGAATTGGCTCAAAGAACAGTCAACAGAATTTTACGGGGCAGAGATACATGCTCTCATTCGAAGGTGGGACATTGCCATTGAGAGAAATAGTGACGAAATGTGGAGAAGTAGGGATGTGATCCACAGAGGATCAGCTTCATTTTAATGTATGGTACATGTTCCTGTGCTGGTAATTATACCTGTCCTAAACAAAATGGCATTACTTTTTGATTCGTCCTCGTATATATAAAAATTAATTCATTGATAAATCAACGCTGAACATTTAATTAAAATCGGATAATTCCCTGATTTTCGGTAATTTTTTTTTTCAAACGGGAGGGTCTAAATTGTATTAAAAAACAAAAAAAAAACAAAAAAAAAACACGTATTTTTCGACGAATTAAGTATACCTAGATACAAGGCAGGTGGGAACTGCAGCCTTCCCTGAGGCATATGAATTGTATGTTTTCAGGGCAACAAAAAAATCTGCTTTAAAATTTCACGTTAAACTTCACATTATTGTCATTATCAATCAAAACGAAGTCGTCGTATCGCAAGAAATATACCTGAAGTCGTATATTTTGCAATATCAAGTCGTAGCACCATTGTCCTACTGGCCTTTTTAAAACACTGGGGGGGGGGGGCGAAAGAAAATTTGAATCAAATCCACCCGATTAGAATTGGGATTTAATCACTTTCCCACGCAAGCAATATGTAACACAAGATTTTTTCGTAATACAACATTTTCTCTCTCTCTCTCTATTTCTCTCTCTCTCCCTCCCTTTGTCTCGCACATACACACTCCCTCTCTCACACCGTCTCTCTCATCTTCTCTGTCTCACACCCTTTCTTTTTCACCCTCTGTCTCTCTGTCTCTGTCTCTCTCTCTGTCTAATCCTCTATCTCTCTCAGACCTTCTGTCTCACCCTTCGTCTCTGACCCCCTCTCTGTCTCACACCTCTCTCTCTCTCTCTAACCCTCTATCTCTCTCAGACCTTCTGTCTCACCCTTCGTCTCTGACCCCCCTCTCTCTCTCTCTCTCTCTCTCTCTCTTACATTATCATTATTCAATGACTTACAGGATATTGACACAAACAATTTGACTTAGTTTAAAAAATGAATGAAAATTCCAATGAATCCAGAAAGAGGCTAAGCCGCTATTTAAATTTAAGGATTTCCCATTTCTAAGATTGGTAATGAAGGACTATTTGCTCGTAAATTCCTACCATAAAATAAACTGAACCCCATTTTATGTCCGTGTTTTTGCAATAAATGTTTTATTTTTCTTGCACCCGTTATTTTACAATACTAAAATATATTTTCTTTATTTATTTTAATATTCACTTCAATGTGCATATTCTAAAAGTTTTTATTTGTGAGAATGTTTAGTTTTAAAGTGGGGGCTCGTTTTTACACTTCAACTTTTTACTTTTTACCATTTTAAAAAAAAAAAAAAAAAAATAAAAATAAAAATAAGAACGAATCAAAATTGGGCTAAACTTGCTAATCGGTCGGAAAATTAAAACATATTACTGGGTGACCCAGAAAAACAGAACCCAAATTATTTATTTATTTTCCCATTAAACTAACGCCAACCCCAACCCTAAACCCCCCTAGTTAAAATTAACAGTTTTATTACAAAATTTGTGGGTTCTGTTTTTTCTTTTTTTTCTTGAAAAAACAGAACCAAATTATTTTTTTATTTTCCCATTAAACTATCCCTAAACCCCAACCCTCACCCTAAAACCCCTAGTTAAAATTAAAGTTTTATTACAAAATTTGTGGGTTCTGGTTTTTCTGGGTCACCCTAATTTTCCGACCGATTTGCAAGTTTATCCCAAAATTGATTTATAAGTTTTAAGATAAAACACGTACGTCGTACGCATGTCGAATCATTTAAATTATTCGTAATAAAATTGTTTGTCGTAGTTGGTAACTTTGTGTTTGGGAATTTCGAATTAAACCCATTGTTTAATTCCCGGAAAGTAATCAATTACAACGGATACCAGAAGGCCGGAGAGTACAACGGCCTAAACGTTAGACTATAATTGACAATTACGAAATTGTTTTTAATACATAGGGACCACCAATCTGCCGTGTCAAATTTACCCCCCCCATATTTAACACAATGAAACTTGCATAAAGGTTAATATTATCTTGAAAATCTTTTGTCCATTCGAAAGAAGAAACATTAAAAACTCCTAATGATTAAAACAACATTTTTCAGCTTATGGAAATAATGAAAATTATGAACGAAAAACGATGTTTACATTTTCGCACCATTAAATCAATTGAAATTTAACGTAGCCAAAAACAGGTTATGACTACGGTTTTTTTTTAATTCTAGGGGAAAAAATCATTTAAAAAGGAAAAAAGTAACCTATAAGTAATGTTTGTTTTGTTGTTTTTTTATGCAAGGTAATATTCACAATTTGTAATTGTGAATGCTACCTTGTGTAAAAAAAAAAAAAAAAAGACAAAAAATAAAATAAACATTAAATACGCGTGGGTGACTTTTTTGTGGTTTTTGTTTTTGTAATATAAATTTTAAATTCATATTCAGTGAATACCTCCGAATTCTTAGATAAATCCGATAATTATCTGATTTTTAAAAGGATTTTCCAAATAAACAACTTTTTTTTTTGACAGAAAAACAAAGACCACAAAAAAGTCACCCACACGTATTTAATGTTTATTTTATTTTTGTCTTTTTTTTTTTTTTTACACAAGGTAGCATTCACAATTACAAATTGTGAATATTACCTTGCATAAAAAAACAACAAAACAAACATTACTTGTAGGTTACTTTTTAAATGGGTTTTTCCCCTCGAATTAAAAAAAAAAAAAATTACTATTCACTGAATATTCACGGAATAGTAATATACATATGAAGGTATTGTTAGAATTATTCTATCATTCACTCTGAAGATATTATTCACTGAATAAATATGAAGTTTTTTTTTCTTTTTACAAAACTGTGTAGAAATATTTACATTGGATTTTAGTATCGCTCTCCTCAGGGTTCCTTCTTTTAATTTGGAGAAATGTTTCATTGATGATGATGATGATGAGGATGATGATGATGATTTTAGGGGAGAGGGTGTGTATTCAGTGAATTAAAATATTTTTTAAAAATTGTAAAAGTCACAACTTTCTTGGAGAAAACCTGCCCTGCTTTGTAAAACAAAAAATGTGTTCAAATTTAAAAAAAACAAAAAAAAACAAAAAAACTTTTAAATTGCTTTTTTCCCGAATAAATATACTGATTCTTTTTTTAATTTATTAAAATTATTAAAATCAATATGTTTATTCGGAAAAAAAAAGCAATTTAAAAGTTTTTTTGTTTTTTTTTAACAAAAAACTTCAGCTAAAGATGAATTTTGAAAATGTTTACATATGAAATTCATAAATGTCTTGAAATTATTTCTATTTCTTGTTTGAACTGAGATTGATCATGTCTCAACCTGCTTGGGTCACTTTTGCGAGAGGAGGGGGTATGATGAAACCCCCAATGAACAAAAGAACAACACTGATGATGTATCAGAATTACTAAGATGCAGTCTGATAACCATGTGCAAATTCTCGCTTACTATATAAAAGGGTGATCACAGGAAATTCTTCTAAAAATCATATAAAATAAACTAACTATCCGATTTTAATAAAACTTTCGGTATATGAAGTAATAAAAGACGAACTTTTATGGTAAATAAATGTTTACTAAATTGAAAAGGCTAATAAATTTTTTTCATTAGTTTTTGTTTCGCGCATTGATCCCCCCAACAAAGATCTTAGTATTTTTTTTTTTTTGGATATAAATAATTTTTACATTTTTGAAAGATGATTTAATGACGGAACATATGTAAAAAAACTAAATCGCTACTAATTCGGTTTTGGTAATAGGGCATCTTAAACATTGAAACTTAAATCTCGTAAATAAGAAAAAATATGTATCTTTTTTTTCTTTTTTTTCTAAATTGTTAGATTATTTTCCAAATAATCTTATATTAAAAGTTCCTATTGTCTACTTGTTTATTTTTTTTCAGGGATTTTTAAAAATTTATAAAATGTAAAATAAATACTTTTGTTTAGCGGATATCAAAATCGTATTTAATCAAAAAAATATTGTATAAAAAATATCTAGCTAAAAATAATGACATAACATATTTTGGTTTTTATTTTTAAAAATTTTGAAAATAATGTTTGAATTACAAATTGTCGTCATTCTTATTAATAGATGGATCTAACGGAAATAATATCCGCTTTGGTTTTTGAGGAAAACACTTGTAGTTGTTGTTATTGTTTTTGTTGCAGCGCTGGGTCGTTGAGGTACATAAGTTAAATTGTGAGACATCAAGGAAATGCTAAATTAGTAATTTGTTTTTGCTTCAGAAAAGAAGTTATTATACGTACAATCCTCCATACAAAAAAATAGTGCACACGTCAAAATGCGATAACTATATCAACAAAGATTAAGAATTTACGGTAATTTATGGGAATTTACTTTAAAATGCAAAAATTTAGGTTTTATGTAAGAGAAATTTCTTTTTTCTTTTTTAAAACACATAAATTTGGAATTGTTCTTTATATTAAACATAAAAGACCCTAGATACCACCAATTTGACCCTGTGAAATTTAAACCCCCCCCCCAATATTTAACACAATGAAACTTGCAGAAAATTTAATATTTTCTTGAAAATTTTTTTTACATTTGAAAGAAAAAACATAAAATAAACTCCTGATGATTTTAAAAAAAATGTTTCAGCATATGGAAATAATGAAAATTATGATTGAAAAACAATGTTTTCATTTTTGCACTGTTAAATCAACTGAAATTTAACGTAGCTAAAAACAAGTTACGATAAGAGGATTTTTAAAAATTCTATGAAAAATCAATTAAATATCTGATTTTCACGAAAATTTCCATAAATGTTTACCATTGGATGTAAATACATCTGAAATAGTTTTTTCTAAAATATATTAGGGGAAATATTTTTTTACGAGGTCTATTCCCCCCCCCCTATTTTATTTTATGTGATAAAAAAAATGACGTGTCAGAAAATTTTTAAAACTTTTTTTCTATAAAGATAAGAGTCTGAATAACTATATCAATGAAATTGTATGAATGTACGAGGACTGAGCCTATTCTAGACCACCCCAAGCGGATTTAACAGGTTTGAATTCAGAGTTTTCCTTCTTCTAAGTTGCTTAAAGAATACTCTAAGGAAGGTGGTTGTCTACCTTGGTTGACATACCTCTCTTCAATCACAGGCCCGCAATTTTCAAAGATTTTTGAACCAGCATCTCATGGATTCGGATGTCAACTTGTTGCTCCCACTAATTGAGCAGATAAAAAATGGACTGTTGTAAATACGATAACTTGCTATAATAATTTCACTTGGTCGTCACTGAATAATGTTGCCTCTCTTCAGCCCATGAAAAAGGGTTTGGAGGCAAACATTATTCCAGTGACAATGAAGTGAAATATTAGTGAAGAATTGGCTCAAAGAACAGTCACAGAATTTTACGGGGCAGAGATACATGCTCTCATTCGAAGTGTGGACATTGCCATTGAGAGAATAGTGACGAAATGTGGAGAAGTAGGATGTGATCCACAGAGGATCAGCTTCATTTTAATGTATGGTACATGTTCCTGTGCTGGTAATTATACCTGTCCTAAACAAAATGGCATTACTTTTTGATTCGTCCTCGTATATATAAAAATTTCATTCATTGATAATCAACGCTGAACATTAATTAAAATCGGATAATTCCCTGATTTTCGGTAATTTTTTTTTTCAAACGGGAGGGTCTAAATTGTATTAAAAAACAAAACAAAAAAAAAAAAACACGTATTTTCGACGAATTAAGTATACCTAGATACAAGGCAGTGGAACTGCAGCCTTCCCTGAGGCATATGAATTGTATGTTTTCAGGGCAACAAAAAAATCTGCTTTAAAATTTCACGTTAAACTTCACATTATTGTCATTATCAATCAAAACGAAGTCGTCGTATCGCAAGAATATACCTGAAGTCGTATATTTGCAATATCAAGTCGTAGCACCATTGTCCTACTGGCCTTTTTAAAACACTAGGGGGGGGGGCGAAAGAAAATTTGAATCAAATCCACCCGATTAGAATTGGATTTAATCACTTTCCCACGCAAGCAATATGTAACACAAGATTTTTTCGTAATACAACATTTTCTCTCTCTCTCTCTATTTCTCTCTCTCACCCTCCTTGTCTCGCACATACACACTCCCTCTCTCACACCGTCTCTCTCTCATCTTCTCTGTCTCACACCCTTTCTTTTCACCCTCTGTCCTCTCTGTCTCTGTCTCTCTCTCTCTCTCAACCTCACTCTATCTCCTCAGACCTTCTGTCTCACCCTTCGTCTCTGACCCCCCTCTCTGTCTCACACCTCCTCTCTCCTCCTCTAACCCTCTATCTCTCTCAGACCTTCTGTCTCACCCTTCGTCTCTGACCCCCCTCTCTCCTCTCTCTCTCTCTCTCTCTCTTACATTATCATTATTCAATGACTTACAGGATATTGACACAAACAATTGACTTAGTTTAAAAAATGAATGAAAATTCCAATGAATCCAGAAAGAGGCTAAGCCGCTATTTAAATTTAAGGATTTCCCATTTCTAAGATTGGTAATGAAGGACTATTTGCTCGTAAATTCCTACCATAAAATAAACTGAACCCCCATTTTATGTCCGTGTTTTTGCAAATAAATGTTTTTATTTTCTTGCACCCGTTATTTTACAAACAAATATATTATTCTTTATTATATTTAACTATTCACTAATGTGCATATTCTAAAGTTTTTATTTTGTGAGAATGTTAGTTTTAAAGTGGGGGCTCGTTTTTACACTTCAACTTTTTACTTTTATACCATTTTGAAAAAAAAAAAAAAAAATAAAAATAAAAATAAAGAACGAATCAAAATTGGGCTAAACTTGCTAATCGGTCGGAAAATTAAAACATATTACTGGTGACCCAGAAAACAGAACCCAAATTATTTATTTATTTTCCCATTAAACTAACGCCAACCCAACCCTAAACCCCCCTAGTTAAAATTAACAGTTTTATTACAAAATTTGTGGGTTCTGTTTTTTTCTTTTTTTCTTGAAAAAACAGAACCAAATTATTTTTTTATTTTCCCATTAAACTATCCCTAAACCCCAACCCTCACCCTAAAACCCCTAGTTAAAATTAACAAGTTTTATTACAAAATTTGTGGTTCTGGTTTTTCTGGTCACCCTAATTTTCCGACCGATTTGCAAGTTTACCCAAAATTGATTTATAAGTTTTAAGATAAAACACGTACGTCGTACGCATGTCGAATCATTTAAATTATTCGTAATAAAATTGTTTGTCGTAGTTGGTAACTTTGTGTTTGGGATTTCGAATTAAACCCATTGTTTAATTCCCGGAAAGTAATCAATTACAACGGATACCAGAAGCCGGAGATACAACGGCCTAAACGTTAGACTATAATTGACAATTACGAAATGTTTTTTAATACATAGGGACCACCAATCTGCCGTGTCAAATTTACCCCCCACCCTATATTTAACACAATGAAACTTGCATAAAGGTTAATATTATCTTGAAAATCTTTTGTCCATTCGAAAGAAGAAACATTTAAAACTCCTAATGATTAAAACAACATTTTTCAGCTTATGGAAATAATGAAAATTATGAACGAAAAACGATGTTTACATTTTCGCACCATTAAATCAATTGAAATTTAACGTAGCCAAAAACAGTTATGACTACGGTTTTTTTTAATTCTAGGGGAAAAAATCAATTTAAAAAGGAAAAAAGTAACCTATAAGTAATGTTTGTTTTGTTGTTTTTTTATGCAAGGTAATATTCACAATTTGTAATTGTGAATGCTACCTTGTGTAAAAAAAAAAAAAATAAAGACAAAAAATAAAATAAACATTAAATACGCGTGGGTGACTTTTTTGTGGTTTTTGTTTTTGTAATATAAATTTTAAATTCATATTCAGTGAATACCTCCGAATTCTTAGATAAATCCGATAATTATCTGATATTTTAAAAGGATTTCCAAAATAAACAACTTTTTTTTTTGACAGAAAAACAAAGACCACAAAAAAGTCACCCACACGTATTTAATGTTTATTTTATTTTTTGTCCTTATCCAATTCTCCCTCCAGCTTGATGGGTAAATAGCAGAGCAGACTGGACTCTTGACCATGGCTAGGTAACCAGTCTAGGAGAAGGAAAACTCTGAATTTAGACCTGTTTTAAATCCGCTTAAGAAATTGACCTTGTGTTGCATCCTGCTCAGGCAGAGGGGGTTGGTATATATATATAACAAGAAAAAAAAGTAATTAAAAGAAAATTCTTATCTATATAAAATGATAATATAATATATATATATATTAGATAATTAAACTGATTGTGTAAAGATATTTATCTATTTAATTACAATTAATTAATGAGCCTGTTTTAGCTCATTCGTAGAGCGTCGCGAACTAGAAACCACAAGGTTCTTGGTTCAATACCGGCCCTCGCCAACTCAGCATCATGAGTAGCGCAGGGTAAAATGAGGATCTGATGGTAGGTGTGGCGCTCAACCTCAGATGCTAAAATAGTCTCCTTGGGCTAGTCTAGTGAAAGGGGGATAGACTCGCTGTCTGGCTGATACTGACATTAGGCCACCCAATGACACACACATGCACACAATTAATTATTACAAACGATGCAGAGGGGAAAATATATGAAATGATTATACAGTATTAAGGTTTGGTTTGTTTTGTTTTACGGCATTCTCAACCTCGGTGGGTCATTTAATGCCGAAAAAGTTGTGAAATAAATTCATTCTTAATGCGTAATTACACTTTTGTTTATCAACTCATGTTTTTCTATTTAACACATAGATGGGCCCTAACAGGTACTACCACTCCGGGTCAGAGTGGACCAGGGAGCAATGGTGATGAATGGGGTGCTCCACATTCCCCAAACCTCCAAAACTGGAACGTCACCATCAGATAGAGTTTAACGTCTTCCAGACATGTAGACCCTCAGTCCACAGACTTCTCCACCCATATGATAAAAAGGGGTTGGGGTTTGCCATAATGGCAATAGGGTTGGACGATTGATCAGAGGGGCCTCTCCGACGCCCGTCTAGCCCAAGATAGGGCCAAAGTGAGTATTGCATGTCATGAACTGCTCATCCACCTGGGGCTCTATCCTTAAGCATCACAGGTCGCCACCCACGGCCAACAGATGGGGAGTCTTACCCCTCTGCAGAGGTGGCAGTCGGTGCATTCTAATGCCTCAGCCGACAGGGCGGCCAGTATTAAGGAAAAATATATGGAATCATTGACATTTAAATACTCAATTGTCCTTCCTCAATATTTTATTACAGCCATCTTTTAGGCATGGTGTTACATAATTAGAGAGAGAGAGAGAGAGAGGGGGGGAGAGAGAGTTAGTTCGTACCTTCAGCATGTATGCGAAATGTTCTTTAAACGGTGACGTGAATTCGCTGAGGCAAATTAGATCTTTTCTGATTTGGTATCCGAAAAGTTGGTTATTTCTCTAAGAAGAATTAAGAACTGAATTAAAATTTTCGTATGTACAGAAGAGTTTTAGAAAAGAAAATTTAATATGAACAATAATATGAATTGTAAGTGTTTAATTCTTAGCATTTTATTGTTATATTTGATAGGTTAAAAAAAGAAGGAATTATACAAATACATTTCATTTCTACCATTTGAAATCAACAGAAAAGAAAGCTCGCTTAAAATACACTAATTCTTAGCTTTGTTTATCGTTAAAGCTTTAATAAAATCTAATAAATTAAAATCTAAAATGTAATAAAATAAAAGAAACAACATTTCTTAAAATAAACAAACATTCTACTATACAAATTCTCGGCGATTTTTAAAATTTGATCAATCATTTTCCTCTTATTTTCTCTTTTACTCCTGTTTTCTCCTTACTCACTCTCTGGTGTTCCTAATTTTTTTAGTCCAGTCATGGACCGGGTAATTTGCGAGTGTATATATAACTTATGATAGCCTTGACATGAAAGCACTTGGATTCTGATAGGTCTATTTGATAAACTTCTTTTTAGGTGTGAACGTCTCTGATTGGTCGAAAATTTAATATTCTTATTATTTAAACTTTTCTTTTATTACAAGCTGTGCAATCCACCATGAGCGAATCATTATTTTCATCATTTCACTTTTAACCTCCGTAGTGATAACAGTATAATAATCTGATTTAACTCTCTATACTAGCATGTGGATATACCACAGTATCTTTGACTATTGCTACACTTGATTAAGCAGGACCTGTGGATATACCACAAATAGTTCAATCATATATATGATTACCTAAAATAGTTCAATACTTGAGTGTGGATATACCACAGTATGATAATTTAATTATTACAATGTTTGATATGTTTATTTAAGAGCTATTGCCAAATAGTTCAATATGTAAAAAGTATAATAATCTTGATTAACTCTATACTAGCAGGACCTGTGGATATACCACAGTATGCCTCTAGGTTATACAGTGTTGATGACCTAAATAGTTCAATATGTATGATTGCAGGACCTCCTACAACTAACAGTACTGATTGTATGCCTATTGCCAATAGTTCAATATGTAAAAGTGAGCATCACCCTAAACACTTGATGTGTGGATGTATGATAATTTAATTATTACAATGTTTGATATGTTGAATTAAGAGCTATGCCAAATAGTTTCAATATGTAAAAAGTATAATAATCTTGATTTAACTCTATACTAGCAGACCTGTGGATATACCACAGTATGATAATTTAATTATTACAATGTTTGATATGTTAATTAAGAGCTATTGCCAAATAGTTCAATATGTAAAAATATAATAATCTTGATTAACTCTCTATACTAGCAGACCTGTGGATATAGCACAGTATGATAATTGAATTATTACAATGTTTGATATGTTGAATTAAGAGCTATTGCAAAATAGTTCAATATGTAAAAAGTATAATAATCTCCGGCTCACCACAGACTAAAATCATCATCAGACAATAACTCTGAGTTCAAGTGTAGATTCAGAGCTTTAATATCATTATCACTCGTTCAAGGCACTCCTAGTTGAATAAAATAAAATGAATAATAATTATCTATTTCTGATCTAGAGGTCGGGGTTGCTACTTGGTAGTGACAACACATATTAATTAAATGACGAACCACTTTGTAGCGGGTTACGATGCGCGTTCATTAATATTAGGAATGACGATAAAATAACAAGACACAGTTTAGGCAGAAAATACGGAGAAATGATAAAAACAAAGTAGGTATTTATGAGATAACAAATTAATTTATTCGGAAAATAAATTAGCAATAATCAACAAATATGTGAACTTTCAAAAGAATGCGCAAAAATTTGTATGTGAAATTTAGAAAAGTTCGCTTTTGTGTATGTCAAAGTTCGATCCAGAAATGAAATGCATCGAAACTGGTTTTATAATATTTTCTTGAATTGGCACGAACTGGTCTAGACTGCTGTGTAGGTGTCTAGACATCATGATAATGATTATGAAATCTATTGTGTACAGTGCTCAGGTGCAACACAACTCTATTCTATGTACTTTGAAGAATATTCTATGCTGTGGTATATCCACAGGTCCTGCTAGTTGAGAGTTAAATCAAAATTATTTTAATAAGATTTTTTGAAGGCAAAATAATGCAAATTTATGTTGAAAAACATATTTATTTAATTTTTTTTTTCCTTTTTTTTTCCTCTTAATATTTTCGGGCAAGGCCCATCTTCAGAAAGTTGAACAGTTTCCATCTGTGTTTGTTAAACTCAACTGTGGTACCAATCCGTTGAATCTTCCAATGGAAATTTAAATGTTCGGCAAAGATCGTAAAAATCCTGCTAGTATAGAGAGTTAAATCAAGATTATCATACTTTTTACATATTGAACTATTTGGCAATAGCTCTTAATTCAACATATCAAACGTTGTAATAATTAAATTATCATACTGTGGTATATCCACAGGTCCTGCTAGTATAGAGAGTTAAATCAAGATTATTATACTTTTTACATATTGAACTATTTGGCAATAGCTCTTAATCAAACTTATCAAACATTGTAATAATTAGATTATCATACTATGGTATATCCACAGGTCCTGCTAGTATAGAGAGTTAAAACAAGATTATTATACTTTTTACATATTGAACTATTTGGCAATAACTCTTAATCAAACTTATCAAACATTGTAATAATTGAATTATTATACTGTGGTATATCCACAGGTCCTGCTAATATAGATAATTAAATCAAGATTATTATACTTTTTACATATTGAACTATTTGGCAATAGCTCTTAATTCAACATATCAAACGTTGTAATAATTCAATTATCATACTGTGGTATATCCACAGGTCCTGCTAGTAAAGAGAGTTAAATCAAGATTATTATACTTTTTACATATTGAACTATTTGGCAATAGCTCTTAATTCAACATATCAAACATTGTAATAATTAAATTATCATACTATGGTATATCCACAGGTCCTGCTAGTATAGAGAGTTAAATCAAGATTATTATACTTTTTACATATTGAACTATTTGGCAATAGCTTTTAAACATATCAAACGTAATAATTAAATTATCATACTGTGCTATATCCACAGGTCCTGCTAGTGTATATTAATCATCAAGAATATTTCTTGGAAATTTGAAAAAAAAAATGACCCTAATATTTCTGTTTGATTGCAACCTAAGTGTATGTGGCACATTGGTTGGGGTGTGGGGGAGAGGAGAGAGAGGGAGGGAGGGAGGGGAAGGGGGGAGATGGAAGTGGGAAAACCCAAAAAAAGCCTATTTACCCACTGCCTGTGATTGTGTGTGGGTTATCATAACCTGGTGGTTGTAAAAAGAAATAAAAGTAAAAGAGAAAATCCTTCAGGCGAGGGCGGTGGGGGCACCTTTATATATGGCTGGCCTTCTGCTTTTGTTAAATTTCAGTCAGGTCGTGTGACCAAAAATGATACAATAACTCTTATATATGTCTATATATACATATATACTCATACACACACAGATATATATACATATATATTTATATATATATATATATATATATGTGTGTGTGTGTGTGTGTGTGTGTGTGTGTGTGTGTGAGTATATATGTATATATAGACATATATAAGAGTTATTGTATCATGATACAATAACTCTTATATATGTCTATATATACATATATACTCATACACACACAGATATATAAATATATATATATAAAGAATAAAAAAATTTTCTGAGAACAAAATACATTTTGCGGACCTTCCTTTTTATAAAATATTGAATTTTCTCCCGTTGGAACCAGAACAACACTTTTTATATATATATATATATATATATATATATATATATATATATATGTCTCTGTGTGTGTGTGTGTGTGTGTGTGTGTGTGTGTGTGTGTATTCGTGTGTGTGAGGTTAGATAAAAAAATTACTTAGAAACAACTATTTTATCATTAATGAATTTTTAAAAAAAATGATGAATGAATTTAAAAAACAAAATATACACACACACACACACACACACACACACATATATATATATATATATATATATATATATATATATATATGATGGACTCTTCCGTCAATTTCGACGTATGAGTGTTCATACAATGAATGTCCACACAGTGATTTGTTTATAGTGGTGAAGGCTTGTGTTGGACCATCCACACTTTTTGGCACAGTCGATAGGAAAGAATTGGTGCATCAAGGGTTGCCACAAACCCAATCAACGACCGACCTCAGGAATTTTGAATTCAGAGTTATCCCTCTCCAAACTGGTTACCTACCCAAGGATGAAGGGCCCAGTCTGCCCTACTATTTAACCCATAGCTGGAGGGAGAATATATGGATTCATACCTTTCCCAAGGGTATTAGCGCTATGTGAAATGCCAACAGCTTCGTCTAGGAATTGAACTCGAATCGATGAGTCCATTTTCCACGACTCCAACCAATAGCCCAGGCGCCTCCATATATATATATTGATTGATTTATTTAGGGACTGGCATTTTTGTCGTCTGCTACGAATTTTAAAAGCGAATTAAAAATAATTAAATCTATTATTTAAGGTCAAACTTTGTCCAAATCGATAAGTAGTAACATAATAACCATCATTAAAAAGAAAAATATCATTAAATATGCAGTTTATTTTTAATAGATTTAAAACTATTTGTTTGGTCAATTTCGCCGCAATATGCCATTCTGTCTCTTTTTCAATGGTTTTACGCACTTGTTTACAATTTTTATGTAACATTCGCGATTGCAAAAAATTTTACCAAAAACCAGGTAATTATCCGATTTTAAGGAAATTTTCAGTATTGATTTATCAATTAATGAATTTTATAATGCATCAGTTATTTTATTTCAAAACTTTAATTTAGTATTTTTGCTATGAAAAATTAATATATAAAATTCATTTAAAATGTGAAAAGCCTGATGTTCAGTTTAAAATGTTATATTTTTAGATTCTAGAAATAAATATCTATTTAATGCAAACCTTATTTTAGACACATAAAGTAATTAGTTTTGAAGAAAAACTCGATTGAAAATGTACCCCCCTCCCTTTTTAAGCAGAAAAAATATCAATGTATTATTTTTTCTTTTAAGATAATAGCCAATTAAATAATTATCGAAGTGAGTAAAAAAGAAATCTCCAAAAAATTAATTATTTATCAATTTTTTTTACATTTTATTTTTCAATTTTCGATACTTATTTTCTCATAGAAAAGCCACCGTAAAATTTTTTTTTTGTTTCTATTCATAAGTTCGGTCTTTTATCTCATTATTTATACTGTAATTAAAAAACTATAAGACCAACTTGAAAAAAAATGTTACACCCCGAACATAAGGGGGGGTAAAAAAACAAGTGACCTGAAAAAAATGAGAAAGTTTTGAAATAAAATAAATAATGCATTATAAAGATCATTCATTGATACATCAACACTGAAAATTTCATTAAAATCCGATAATTCCCTGATTTTTGGTAAATTATTTTCTGTAGGGGGGCTAAAGTCATTTTGTCAAAAACGCATTTTAGGCTCATTTTGCCAGTACCTAGATTTACTGATTGATTTTAATGGCATATCAATCTATCTATCTATCTATCTAAATATATATATATGTCTTCTCTCTAGATGGGGAGTGTCAGAATGGTGAATGGTGGTGGTACCACAGGTGTTAGTCTAGAATATTGGATTGTGAGCATTGGTTAAGATAAATGTATATGTGTATATGTGTGTGTGTGTCTGTTTAATTGGTTTTGTTTTTTTTTGTTTATATGTGTTGGGGAACTGGATTTGTCGTTAAGTTATATGTGTGGTTGGTATGTTAGTGTGAGTTTTTTGTTTTTTTTGTAAAGGGGGAGATGGTAAGATTTGTTGAATTGTAAGTGAGTATATGTATAATGTTATATATCATTATTATTACTATTATTATTATTATTGTTGTTATTAATAGTGGCGATATTATTATTATTGTTATTATTATGTATCATATATATTGTAATATACATCTATCTTTATCTATTTTGATTTATCTAGTTGTCTTTAATCTGTTAATATCATCTGTGTCTGTCTGTTTATGGATAATCTGTTAATATCTGTCTGTCTGTCTGTCTGTCTATCTATCTATTCTTTTTTTTTTTTTTTGGTCTGTTAATATTTTTCTATATGTCTATCTATCCATCTATCTATCTATCTATCTATTTAGCTTGAATGTGTTCATGTCTATTAATCCATCTGTCTAATCTATCTTTAATATGTTATTATCTATCTGTCTGTCTGTTCATCTATTTTTGATTTTTCTGTCCCTCTGTCTATCTATTTTTATTCTGTTAGTATCTATCTTTCTGTGTATCTGTCTATATATCTAACTTGAATATGTTCATATCTATCTATCTGTCTGTCCATAGTCTGTTAATATCTATCTATCTACCTGTCCATATATCTGTATTTAATCTGTTAATATCTGTCTATCTGTCAGTCCATCTATCTGTCTTTAATCTGTTAATGTCTATCTATCTATCTATCTATCTATCTATCTGTCTTTAATCTGTTAATATCTGTCTATCTGTCAGTCCTTATTTTAATAGTCACTGGTAATTTATGAGGAAGTGCATCCCTGTCTCCTGCCTCAAGAGTTGCTGCCCGGTGACTATTAAAATAACGACCCAGCTCAGTCTATTCAAAACTATCCATCTTCATATCTATCTATCTATCTATCTCAATTTGTTCATATTTATCTATATTACTTTAAATACTAGGATTTCTTTTATTCATGTTTGTTTAATGTCTTGTTTTTAGTTTAAATAAACAAGAATTACGACAAAAAAAGATGCTACCCCCCCCCCAATACATTTACTTGTCGAAAATATCTATCTATCTCCATTTGTTCATATTTATCTATATTATTTTGTTTATTTATCTATCTATCTATCTCAGTCTATTCAAAACTATATATCCATCTTCATATCTAAACAAGAATTACGACAAATTACGATAAATAAACAAGAATTACGACGAGCTGGGGTTGTTATTTTGATAGTCACCGGGTAGCGGTCTTTGAGGCGGGAGACCTGGACGCACTTCCTCATAAATTACAGATAGATAGACAGGCAGATAGACATTTACAGATCAAAGATAGACAGGTAATCAGAAAGGTAGACAAACAGATATTAACAGAGCAAAAATATATAGTCGGATATATAGACAGACAGACGTTAACAGATCTATGGATAGATGGATATCAACAGATTTAAGATAGATAGATAGATAGATAGATAGATAGATATTGTCAGATTAAAGATAGATGGATGGACAGATAGATGGATATTAACATATCGAAGATAGAGGGACAGATAGATAGATAGATATTAACAGAACAAATACAGACAGATGGACAGTTATATAGACAATTAACAGATTAAAGACAGATAGATAGATAGATAGATAGATAGATAGACAGACATTAACAGATTAAAGACAGATAGATGGACTGACAGATAGACAGATATTAACAGATTAAATACAGATAGATAGATAGATAGATAGATATTAACAGATTAAAGACAGATAGATGGACTGACAGATAGACAGATATTAACAGATTAAAGATAGATAGATAGATAGATAGATAGATAGATATTAACAGATTAAAGACAGATAGATGGACTGACAGATAGACAGATATTAACAGATTAAAGATAGATAGATAGATAGATAGATAGATAGATAGATAGATAGACATTAACAGATTAAAGACAGATAGATGGACTGACAGATAGACAGATATTAACAGATTAAATACAGATAGATAGATAGATAGATAGATAGATAGATAGATAGACATTAACAGATTAAAGACAGATAGATGGACTGACAGATAGACAGAGATTAACAGATTAAAGACAGATAGATAGATAGATAGATAGACATTAACAGATTAAAGACAGATAGATGGACTGACAGATAGACAGATATTAACAGATTAAATACAGATATATGGACAGGTAGATAGATAGATATTAACAGACTATGGACAGATAGATTGATAACAGACTATAGACAGACAGATAGATAGATATGAACATATTCAAGTTAGCTATATAGACAGATACACAGAAAGATAGATACTAACAGAATATTAACCGGGACGCACTTCCTCATAAATTACCAACATACCTAACCGGAATTATTTTATCAGTCAAAAAGTATAGCAATTGAACACCTGTTATGGAAACTGTTGATTATGACGTAAAAAAAAACTAAACTTTCTAGGTCAAATCTATATTCTTTGTGTTTGGTATATATATAAGTAATTGTAGTTTGTACGTCACTTCATCTCTTAAATGTAGACTAAGCGTTACGGTTCATTGATTGGTAATACAATTCAAAAATGTTTTATATCTTCTACTTATTCATTTATAGATACTAGCAAGAATACCCGCCCTCCGCTGGGCGTAAGTATTTAATGTAATGAACTATATTAAATTAGAAAGACAAATGCACCCTCTGCAGAGCGTAAGTATTCGTCGACTGGGTAGAGGGGGATTTTTTTTAAGTTAGTCCCGCAGATCCATTATTACTGAATTGTGAGCTGAATCCTCGTGGGATGCTCCATTTAAATCCCTATGTAAAAAAAAAGAAAAAGACCTTGCATTGATCCAGCTACTCTGAAAAGAAATGTCAATGTCTACTATCTAAAATATTAAATGAAAAAAAAATCCATGTTGTTATCATTTAAATTTTATTTTTTCATTATCTTCACGAATATAAATCAAATCTCTATTATTTTTACTCAAAAACCAAGCCCTGGTGATAATGTGTATATATAGTTACTGTCGTTAATTGTTTTATGGGAATTGTCTCACTTTAACTCTTAACATCCTATACCACCTCATTCCGCCTGGCTAGAAATCGCATTCATTTTCCTAAACTACCCCAAATGATAGCCTTTGTTTAAATGTAATATTAAACATTTAGAAGTCTTTAATTTGAGGGAAATAACAGGTAACTTTAAATGAAAAGGCCATTTTTAGCTATTTATTGATAAATTGTTATAGGAATGGGGCTCTGGACTTTAAAAATTCTTAACAGGATGTTAAGAGTTAACATAATCCACACTTGGGAAAAATTTCAGAAAAATTGAAGTCGGTGGGTGACATGGCCTGGATGATTTGACATGGAATTACCCAAATATGAAAATGATTTCCTAATCTCAAAACATAAAATGACCTAAGATGAGTTGTATGGGGTTATGGTTGTTTGGTGCTGGTGCTTTAGCTGGTTCTTTGTTCTTTTGGGCTGGGGAGCTGAAATAGAACTTGGGAATGAAAGAGGAAAGAAAAGGAAAGAGACAAAGGCAGAAGGTGGCTTTACGACTTGGGCTTTATTGAACAGGGTCATAGTGGCCTGTAGCGAGGGGGTAACCCCTGGCCAGGAAAATGACCTATACTCAGTTGCGGCCTAAGTTAGAATCACCGAGGGATTCTTTTTGGGGATGGGAGTTAGTCCTTTTTGTCGGACATGTGCAGATCGAATTTCCGGTGAACTGTCCCATGGGAATTTTGTTATTTTTACTGTATTTTTATTTTTGTATTTCTTTAATCACACCAGCCCATACTAGTGTGTCCATATGTAGGTGTGTGTCCATGTGGAGCTGAGATAGAACTTGGGAATGAAAGAGGAAAGAAAAGGAAAGAGACAAAGGCAGAAGGTGGCTTTATGATTCAGGCTTTATTGAACGGGGGTCATAGTGGCCTGTAGCGAGGGGAAAATCTCCCTGGCTAACAGGACCAACTATACCCAATTACAGCCAGGAACATGAACAGTGTACAGTAATAATATACATGTATGTGTACAGTGCTAGGTGCACCACAACTCATCAAAGTCTCATGTCTAGCACACAGAATAATGTATTAGTGTTAGGAACATGAATAGCGGACAGTAATAATATACATATATGTGTACAGTGCTCAGGTGCACCACAACTCATCAAAGTCTCATGTCTAGTACACAGAATAATGTATTAGTGTCAGGAACATGAATAGTGTACAGTAATAATATACATGTATGTGTACAGTGCTCAGGTGCACCACAACTCATCAAAGTCTCATGTCAAGTACACAGAATAATGTATTAGTGTCAGGAACATGAATAGTGTACAGTAATAATATACATATATGTGTACAGTGCTCAGGTGCACCACAACTCATCAAAGTCTCATGCCTAGTACATAGAATAATGTATTAGTGTCAGGAACATGAATAGTGTACAGTAATAATATACATGTATGTGTACAGTGCTCAGGTGCACCACAACTCATCAAAGTCTCATGTCAAGTACACAGAATAATGTATTAGTGTCAGGAACATGAATAGTGTACAGTAATAATATACATATATGTGTACAGTGCTCAGGTGCACCACAACTCATCAAAGTCTCATGTATACACAGAATAATGTATTAGTGTCAGGAACATGAATAGTGGTACAGTATAATATATACATGTATGTGTACAGTGCTCAGGTGCACCACAACTCATCAAAGTCTCATGTGTACAGTGCTCAGGTGCAGTGCCAACCACACTCATCAAAGTCTCATGTGTACAGTGCTCAGGTGCACCAAACTCATCAAAGTCTCATGTAATAGTACACAAGACATAATGTATTATATGCAGAACAATGAGTGGTAGCAGTATATATACATAATGTGTACAGTGCTCAGGTGCACCAACTCATCAAAGTCCTCATGTATAGTACACAGAATAATGTATTAGTGTCAGGAACATGAATAGTGTACAGTAATATATACATGTCAGGCTGTGCATATGGTATGTGGGTGGGAGTATCAGGTACACAGGGTTGGCATGAAAAAATATTTCCGAAAGTCATGCTGACTTTGTAGGCATGCCCATGTGTGTTAGAAATGTGGAAATAAAAAGGTGCTCAAGGTTGCGTTGTTAAGATGATTAATGACCTTATGAGCATTTACCAGGCAGTTGCCAGAGTTTTAATGAATCCATTTCCCAGGGCAACAAGACGCTCAGAAATATGACAGATGCCTGATGGAGGTATTTGTTTGGCTGCACGTCTCTATAACGTTTCCAGAGGGTTAATGACTTAGTGTTATTGATCTCTTATATAACTATTTTATTCTGTATCATATTAAAATCAATCCTACGAATGATTTTATATAGACACCATTAAAATATAATAAAATAAGAGTAATCTTTTTTTATGCATTCTTATTAATTTGTTAGTCTTTCTACATTATTATTAGTGAAATAGATCACTAATTAGAACTGAGCCTTATCTAGTAGTGACCACACAACCGGAGTTTAACAGGTTTAATTCAGAGTTTTCCTTCTCATAGGCTGGTTGCTTACCAAGGTTAAAGAGCCTTACTAATTTACCCTATAGCTGGAGGGAGAATAGTGGATTCATACCTTCCAAAAGTATTAGGGCTATGTGACCTGTAGTATCGTCCGGATTTGAACTGGGGTCGACGAGTCCATTTCCTATGACTCTAACCATTACACCACAGCCTCCAGCTTACACTAGGGCCTCCAACATTTCATAATTTAATATATTTTATTAGATAAAACTTTATTTATGTCCGGTAGAGTTTAACATAAAGTCTTTCTAGTTTACAAAAAGACCAACACTTCTATGATATAAAGTGATTTAATGTGATTGCCAACCTATAATATGACTTTAATGGCCATCCATAGCCTACTAGTTATTATTTGTTAGCGCTGTGGGCCATCCATAATTTTTCAATGTAATTGCCATCCCATAGTATTTCAATGTGATGGCTAAGCTCAACATTTCTATTAGAGAAGTATTATTACAGTAATTTATCCGAGAGTGCTCAATACTATATATATACATATATTATTTGGTTTGGAGTTGATTTTGGAGGCTATCACAATGCAAGTTTAAAGAAAAAATAAATAAGGTAACAATGGTATTGTTTGTTAACTAGTAATTTATTCTTGATATTTCGAGATAAAATCTCTTTTCAGAAGAAACTGGAACTGAGTAGTTGTTGTGTTGTTATGGGATTTTTTAGTTAAAAAATAAATAAAAAATAAAAAATTCCGCATTCCAGTGTTCTTCTGAAAAGGAGATTTTATCTCGAAAATTCAAGAATAAAATACAGGTTAACAAACAACACCATTGTTACCTATTATTTTTTCTTTACCCTGGATTGTGATAGTTTTCAAAAATCAACCTCCAAACCAATATATACACAATGCTTCAAGCAAATTATAAAACCTCTNACACACAGATAGATAATAACATATTAGAGATAGATTAAGACAGATGGATTAATAGACATGAACACATTCAAGCCTAAATACATAGATAGATGGATAGATAGACATATAGAAAATATTAACTAGACCCAAAAAAAAAAGAATAGATAGATAGACAGACAGACAGAAGACAGACAGATATTAACAGATTATCCATAAACAGACAGACACAGATGATATTAACAGATTAAAGACACTAGATAAATCAAAATATATAAAGATATTACAGTATATGATACATAATAATAACAATAATAATAATATCGCCACTATTAATACAATGACAATTGTTGTTGGTGCACTTGAACAGTCCCAAAAGGATTGGAAAAAGGTTTTGGAAAGTTTGAGGAAAATTAGAGGAAGATTGAAACCATTCAGAACACTAGCATGCTGCAATCTGCCAGAAACTCAGAGAGTCCTGGAGACCTGAGGAGACTTGCTGTCACTCAGACTCCAGTGAAAACCATCAGCTAACACTGATGTGAAACTCATAAGGAAAATAATAATAATAATAATATATAACATTATACACATGCTCACAAAAAAAAAAAAAAAAAACTCACACCATATACCAGCCACATATTCAGTTAGATATATAGACAAATACAGCAGAAGATAGATACTAACAGAATAAAAAAAAATAGCTAGAAGAGGACAGAAAGATCAAAAATAGATGAACAGACACACAGATAGATAATAAATATATAAAATAGATAAGACAGATGGATTGATAGACATGAACACATTCAAGCTAAAATAGATAGATAGAAGACAGATGGACATACAGATATATTTTTTTTTTTTAAATTTTTAAAAAGTAGATTAGATAGACAGACAGATATTAACATAATTATCCATAAACAGACAGACACAGATGATATTAACAGATTAAAGACAACTAGATAAATCAAAATAGATAAAAATAGGTGTATATTACAATATATATGATACATAATAATAACAATAATAATAATATCGCACTATTATAACAATAATAAATAATAATAATAATAGTAAATGTAGACTTTGCAGGAATAGAGATGAGACTGTAAACCATATACTCTGCAATGTAGCAACTAGCACACGAGAATACCAACTAGACACGACTGGGTTGGGAAAGTGATCCACTGGAATTTTAATGTAAAAATTTAATTTTGACCATGCAAAAAAATGGTATATGCATAAACCAGAATCTGTTCTTTGAGAACAAAACGCATAAAATTGTCTGGACTTGAATAAAAACGGATCACCTTATCCCAGCAAGAAACCAGACATAGTATTGATAAACAAAAAAGAAAGAACTTGTCAACTGGTGGATTTGCAGTTCCAGCAGTTCACAGGGTGAAGCTTAAGGAAAATGAAAAATAGACAAAATCTGGACCTTACCAGAGAACTAAAAAGTTATGGAAATGAAAGTGAAGGTGATACCAATTGTATTGGTGCACTTGGAAACAGCCACCAAAAGGATTTGAAAAGGATCTGGAATATTTGGAAATCAGAGGAAGGGTGAAACCATTCAGAACACTGCACTGCTGCAATCTGCTAGAATACTCAGAAGAGTCCTGAGACCTGAGGGACTTGCTGTCACTCAGACTCCAGTGAAAGACCATCAGCTAATGCTGATGTGATGAAACTCAAAAATAATAATAGGTAATAATAATGTATATAACATTATACATATGCTCATTACACATTCACACAATCTTACCAATCCCCCTTTACAAAAAAACAAAAACTCACACTAACATACAACCACACATTAACTTAACGACAAATCCACTTCCCAACACATATAAACAAAAAAAAAAAAACAAAAACAATTACAGACACACACACACATATACACATATAAATTTATCTAACAATGCTCACAATCCAATATTCTAGACTAACACCTGTGGTACCACCACCATTCACCATTCTGACACTCCCCATTAGAGAGAAGAAAATCCCCTACCCACCCCAACCACCCCTCCCCCTACTGACGACCTCCTTTCATCATTTGAGAATGTCCATCATTGAAGCAACTACTATATCCAAGTCCTGAAGAAGGTCTAACAGACCGAAATGTTGCAATCGTCGACAATAAACATCCAGTTTCCTAACATCCCATGTTTGTCTACCTTTCTCCACATATTGTCGGCATAACCTCCTCACAATCTCACACACACATATATATATATATATATATATATAATTTTTGAAAAATTCATTCATTATTTCTTTTTAAATTGATTAATGATAAAATAGTTGTGTGTAAGTAATTTTTTTATTAGCCTCTTTCCACACACACAACACATGCACGCACACACAATACATGCACGCACACACACACACACACACACACACACACACAGACATATATATATATTTAGATAGATAGATAGATAGATTGATATGCCATTAAAATCAATTAGTAAATCTAGGTACTGGCAAAATGAGCCTAAAATGCGTTTTTGACAAAATGACTTTAGCCCCCCTACAGAAAATAATTTACCAAAAATCAGGAAATTATCGGATTTTAATGAAATTTTGAGTGTTTATGTATCAATGAATGATTCTTTATAATGCATTATTTATTTTTATTTCAAAAACTTTCTCATTTTTTTCAGGTCACTTGTTTTTTTACCCCCCCTTATGTTCGGGGGGTGTAACATTTTTTTTCAAGTTGGTCTATAGTTTTTTAATTACAGTATTAAATAATGAGATAAAAAAGACCGAACTTATGAATAGAACAAAAAAAAAATTTTTACGGTGGCTTTTCTATGAGAAAATAAGTATCGAAAATTGAAAAATAAAATGTAAAAAAAATTGATAAATAATTAATTTTTGGAGATTTCTTTTTTACTCATTCGATAATTATTTAATTGGCTATTATCTTATAAAAGAAAAAATAATACATTGATATTTTTCTGCTTAAAAAGAGAGGGGGGTACATTTCAATCGAGTTTTTCTTTCAAAACTAATTACTTTATGTGTCTAAAATAAGGTTTGCATTAAATAGATATTTATTTCTAGAATCTAAATATATAACATTTTAAACTGAACATCAGGCTTTTCACATTTTAAATGAATTTTATATATTAATTTTTCATAGCAAAAATACTAAATTAAAGTTTTGAAATAAAATAACTGATGCATTATAAAATTCATTAATTGATAAATCAATACTGAAAATTTCCTTAAAATCGGATAATTAACCTGGTTTTTGGTAAAATTTTTGCAATGCGAATGTTACATAAAAATTGTAAACAAGTGCGTAAACCATGAAAAAATAGACAGAATGGCGATCGCGGCGAAAATGACAACAAAATAGTTTAAATCTATTAAAAATAACTGCATATTTAATGTATTTTTCTTTTTAATGATGGTTATTATGGACTACTTATCGATTTAGACAATTGACCTTAAATATAGATTTAATTATTTAATTCGCTTTTAAAATTCGTAGCAGACGCAAAAAAATGCAGTCCTAAATAAATCATCAATATATATATATGGAGGCGCTGGGCTATTGGTTGGAGTCGTGGAAAATGGACTCATCGATTTGAGTTCAATTCCTAGACGAAGCTGTTGGCATTTCACATAGCGCTAATACCTCGGGAAAGGTATGAATCCATATATTCTCCCTCCAGCTATGGGTTAAATAGTAGGGCAGACTGGGCCCTTCAGCCTTGGGTAGTAACCAGTCTAGGAGAGGGATAACTCTGAATTCAAAATTCCGAGGTCAGTCGTTGATTGGGTTTGGCAACCCTTGATGCACCAATTCTTTCCTATCGACTGTGCCAAAAAGTGTGGATGGTCCAACACAAGCCTTCACCACATAAACAAAATTCACTGTGTGGACATTCATTGTATGAACACTCATACGTCGAAATTGACGAGAGAGTCCATAATAATATATATATATATATATATATAAAAGGTATAATGTTTAGGTCATAGGAAATGACTCATTGATACAAGTTCAAATCCTCGATGATGCTGTTTGCATTTTCGCATAAAACCTAATACCTTGAAAGGTATGAATCCAATTCTCCCTACAGCTATGGATGAATAGTAGGGCAGACTGGCCTCTTACCTTATAACAAATCACTGTGTGGACTTCATGTATGAACACTCATACGTCGAAATTGAGGGAGAGTCCATATATATATATATGTATATATATATATATATGTGATATTTTGTTTTTTAAATTCATTCATCATTTTTTTTTTAAATTCATTAATGATAAAATAGTTGTTGCTAAGTAATTTTATATCTAACCTACACTCACACGAATACACACACACCACACACACACACACACACACACAGACACACACATATATATATATATAAATATATGTATATATATCTGTGTGTGTATGAGTATATATGTATATAGACATATATAAGTATTTGTCTTATCATTTTGGTCACACGACCTGACTGAAATTTAACAAAAGCAGAGAAGGCCAGCCAATAATAAAGGTGCCCCCCCCCCTCGCCTGAAGGATTTTCTCTTTTACTTTTATTTCTTTTACAACCACCAGGTTATGATAACCACACACAATCACAGGCAGTGGGTAAATAGGCTTTTTTTGGGTTTTCCCACTTCCACACCCCTTCGCCCTCCCTCCTCCCCTCTCCTCTCCTCTCCCCCACACCCCCAACCAATGTGCCAGATACACTTAGGTTGCAATCAAACAGAAATATTAGGGTCATTTTTTTTTTTTTAAATTTCCAAGAATATTCCTGATGATTAATATACACTAGCAGGACCTGTGGATATAAGCACAGTATGATAATCTAATTATTACAATGTTTGATATGTTGAATTAAGAGCTATTGCCAAATAGTTCAATATGTAAAAAGTATAATAATCTTGATTTAACTCTCTATACTAGCAGGACCTGTGGATATACCACAGTATGATAATTAATTATTACAACGTTTGATATGTTTAATTAGAGCTATTGCCAAATAGTTCAATATGTAAAAAGTATAATAATCTTGATTTAATTATCTATATTAGCAGGACCTGTGGATATACCACAGTATAATAATTCAATTATTACAATGTTTGATATGTTTAATGAGAGTTATTGCCAAATAGTTCAATATGTAAAAAGTATTATAATCTTGATTTAATTATCTATACTAGCAGGACCTGTGGATATACCATAGTATGATAATCTAATTATTACAATGTTGATAAGTTTGATTAAGAGCTATTGCCAAATAGTTCAATATGTAAAAAGTATAATAATCTTGTTTTAACTCTCTATACTAGCAGGACCTGTGGATATACCACAGTATGATAATTTAATTATTACAACGTTTGATATTGTGAATTAAGAGCTATTGCAAATAGTTCAATATGTAAAAAGTATGATAATCTTGATTTAACTCTCTATACTAGCAGGATTTTTACGATCTTTGCCGAACATTTAAATTTCCATTGGAAGATTCAACGGAATGGTACCACAGTTGAGTTTAACAAACACAGATGGAACTGTTCAACTTTCTGAAGATGGGCCTTGCCCGAAAATATTAAGAGGAAAAAAAAGGAAAAAAAAATTAAATAAATATTTGTTTTCAACAATAAATTTGCATTATTTTGCCTTCAAAAAATCTTATTAAAATAATTTTGATTTAACTCTCAACTAGCAGGACCTGTGGATATACCACAGCATAGAATATTCTTCAAAGTACATAGAATAGAGTTGTGTTGCACTCGAGCATGTACACAATAGATTTCATAATCATTATCATGATGTCTAGACACCTAGACAGCAGTCTAGACCAGTTCGTGCCAATTCAAGAAAATATTATAAAACCAGTTTCGATGCATTTCATTCTGGATCGAACTTTGACGTACACAAAAGCGAACTTTTCTAAATTTCACATACAAATTTTTGCGCATTCTTTTGAAAGTTCACATATTTGTTGATTATTGCTAATTATTTTCCGAATAAATTAATTTTTATCTCATAAAATACCTACTTTGTTTTTATCATTTCTCCGTATTTTCTGCCTAAACTGTTCTTGTTATTTTATCGTCATCCTAATATTAATGAACGCGCATCGTAACCCGCCTGCAAAGTGGTTCGTCATTTAATTAATATGTGTTGTCACTACCAAGTAGCAACCCCGACCTCTAGATCAGAAATAGATAATTATTATTCATTTTATTTTATTCAACTAGGAGTGCCTGAACGAGTGATAATGATATTAAAGCTCTGAATCTACACTTGAACTCAGAGTTATTGCCTGATGATGATTTTAGTCTGTGGTGAGTCAGAGATTATTATACTTTTACATATTGAACTATTTTGCAATAGCTCTTAATTCAACATATCCAAACATTGTAATAATTCAATTATCATACTGCTTAACGTGCGAGAAAGAATTATATCCACAGGTCCTGCTAGTATAGAGAGTTAAATCAAGATTATTATACTTTTACATATTGAACTATTTGGCAATAGCTCTTATTCAACATATCAAACATTGTAATAATTAAATTATCATACTGTGCTATATCCACAGGTTCTGCTAGTATAGAGAGTTAAATCAAGATTATTATACTTTTTACATATTGAACTATTTGGCAATAGCTCTTAATTCAATATATCAAACATTGTAATAATTAAATTATCATACTGTGTATATCCACAGGTCCTGCTAGTATAGAGAGTTAAATCAAGATTATTATACTTTTTACATATTGAACTATTTGGCAATAGCTCTTAATTCAACATATCAAACATTGTAATAATTAAATTATCATACTGTGGTATATCCACAGGTCCTGCTAGTATAGAGAGTTAAATCAAGATTATTATACTTTTTACATATTGAACTATTTGGCAATAGCTCTTAAATAAACATATCAAACATTGTAATAATTAAATTATCATACTGTGGTATATCCACAGGTCCTGCTAGTATAGAGAGTTAAATCAAGATTATTATACTTTTTACATATTGAACTATTTGGCAATAGCTCTTAAATAAATATCAAACATTGTAATAATTAAATTATCATACTGTGGTATATCCACAGGTCCTGCTAGTATAGAGAGTTAAATCAAGATTATTATACTTTTTACATATTGAACTATTTGGCAATAGCTCTTAATTCAACATATCAAACATTGTAATAATTAAATTATCATACTGTGGTATATCCACAGGTCCTGCTAGTATAGAGAGTTAAATCAAGATTATTATACTTTTTACATATTGAACTATTTGGCAATAGCTCTTAAATAAACATATCAAACATTGTAATAATTAAATTATCATACTGTGGTATATCCACAGGTCCTGCTAGTATAGAGAGTTAAATCAAGATTATTATACTTTTTACATATTGAACTATTTGGCAATAGCTCTTAATTCAACATATCAAACATTGTAATAATTAAATTATCATACTGTGGTATATCCACAGGTCCTTCTAGTTGAGAGTTAAATGAAAATTATTATACTTTTTACATATTGAACTATTTGGCAATAGCTCTTAATTAAACATATCAAACATTGTAATAATTAAATTATCATACTGTGGTTTATCCACAGGTCCTGCTAGTATAGAGTGTTAAATCAAGATTATTATACTTTTTACATATTGAACTATTTAGCAATAGCTCTTAATTCAACATATCAAACCTTGTAATAATTAAATTATCATACTGTGGTATATCCACAGGTCCTGCTAGTATAGAGAGTTAAATCAAGATTATTATACTGTTATCACTATGGAGGTTAAAAGTGAAATGATGAAAATAATGATTCGCTCATGGTGGATTGCACAGCTTGTAATAAAAGAAAAGCTGAAATAATAAGAATATTAAATTTTCGACCAATCAGAGACGTTCACACCTAAAAAGAAGTTTATCAAATAGACCTATCAGAATCCAAGTGCTTTCATGTCAAGGCTATCATAAGTTATATATACACTCGCAAATTACCCGGTCCATGACTGGACTAAAAAAATTAGGAACACCAGAGAGTGAGTAAGGAGAAAACAGGAGTAAAAGAGAAAATAAGAGGAAAATGATTGATCAAATTTTAAAAATCGCCGAGAATTTGTATAGTAGAATGTTTGTTTATTTTAAGAAATGTTGTTTCTTTTATTTTATTACATTTTAGATTTTAATTTATTAGATTTTATTAAAGCTTTAACGATAAACAAAGCTAAGAATTAGTGTATTTTAAGCGAGCTTTCTTTTCTGTTGATTTCAAATGGTAGAAATGAAATGTATTTGTATAATTCCTTCTTTTTTTAACCTATCAAAATATAACAATAAAATGCTAAGAATTAAACACTTACAATTCATATTATTGTTCATATTAAATTTTCTTTTCTAAAACTCTTCTGTACATACGAAAAATTTTAATTCAGTTCTTAATTCGTTCTTAGAGAAATAACCAACTTTTCGGATACCAAATCAGAAAGATCTAATTTGCCTCAGCGAATTCACGTCACCCGTTTAAAGAACATTTCGCATACATGCTGAAGGTACGAACTAACTCTCTCTCCCCCCCCCTCTCTCTCTCTCTCTCTCTAAATTATGTAACACCATGCCTAAAAGATGGCTGTAATAAAATATTGAGGAAGGACAATTGAGTATTTTAATGTTTATGTCAATGAATTCCATATATTTTTCCTTAATACTGGCCGCCCTGTCGGCTGAGGCATTAGAATGCACCGACTGCACCTCTGCAGAGGGGTAAGACTCCCCATCTGTTGGCCGTGGGTGGCGACCTGTGATGCTTAAGGATAGAGCCCAGGTGGATGAGCAGTTCATGACATGCAATACTCCACTTTGGCCCTATCTTGGGCTAGACGGGCGGTCGGAGAGGCCCCCTCTGATCAATCGTCCCAACCCTATTGCCATTATGGCAAACCCCAACCCCTTTTTATCATATGGGTGTGAGAAGTCTGTGACTGAGGGTCTACATGTCCTGGGAATGACGTTAAACTCTATCTGATGGTGACGTTCCAGTTTTGGAGGTTTGGGGAATGTGGAGCACCCCATTCATCACCATTGCTCCCTGGTCCACTCTGACCCGGAGTGGTAGTACCTGTTAGGGTCCCATCTATGTGTTAAATAGAAAAACATGAGTTGATAAACAAAAGTGTATTACGCATTAAGAATGAATTTATTTCACAACTTTTTCGGCATTAAATGACCCACCGAGGTTGAGATGCCGTAAAACAAAACAAACCAAACCTTAATACTGTATAATCATTTCATAATATTTTCCCCTCTGCATCGTTTGTAATAATTAATTGTGTGCATGTGTGTGTCATTGGGGTGGCCTAATGTCAGTATCAGCCAGACAGCGAGTCTATCCCCCTTTCACTAGCACTAGACCAAGGAGACTATTTTAGCATCTGAGGTTGAGCGCCACACCTACCATCAGATCCTCATTTTACCCTGCGCTACTCATATGCTGAGTTGGCGAGGGCCGGTATTGAACCAAGAACCTTGTGGTTTCTAGTTCGACGCTCTACCGAATGAGCTAAACAGGCTCATTAATTAATTGTAATTAAATAGATAAATATCTTTACACAATCAGTTTAATTATCTAATATATATATATATATATATATCATTTTATATGAGATAAGAATTTTCTTTAATTACTTTTTTTTCTTGTTATATATATATACCAACCCCCTCTGCCTGAGCAGGATGCAACACAAGGTCAATTTCTTAAGCGGATTTAAACAGGTCTAAATTCAGAGTTTTCCTTCTCCTAGACTGGTTACCTAGCCATGGTCAAAGAGTCCAGTCTGCTCTGCTATTTACCCATAGCTGGAGGGAGAATTGGATTCATACCTTTCCCAAGGATAAAATCCCATCTTAGCGTTCCTTTATAACTATATATATATATAATATATATATATATATATATTGGTATTTGTGGAAAAGGTGACTTACCGGTGAAAATGGTCACAATGGTTAGTTGATTCAAGTTTCACAATGATAAGACAGCGATATAACAAATATAAAGTGCTCAATACGTTAGTAGAGCAAATTTATTATCATAAAGGTACACGGTAATAACCTACTCGAGTTTTACCATAAGGATCTTCAGGGTTAAATCCACTGGATTAATCAAGATATTGATTAATTGCAGTTGATTGCAATCAGCTGCAATTATATATATATATATATATATATATATATATATATTGGGCTGGTTAGCTCAATTACTATATATATATATATATAAGGCTTTTATAGTTTGCTTGAAGCATTGTATGTATGTGTTTAAGAAAATAGAATAGAAATTAGAAGGCTATTGACAATGCAGTGGAAAAACAATAGGTGATGAAATTAATGTTTATTTACCTGTTTCCTAAATATTTTCAGGATAAAATCCCATTTTAGCGTTCCTGTTATAACATTCATGACAGTGCCATAATATATGAATTAAAAAACACATGTAACTCTGAAACTTCTGAAGATGGGATTTTATCCCAAAAATTTAGGAAACAGGTAAATAAACATCAATTTCATCACCTATTGTTTTTCCATTGCATTGTCAATAGCCTTCTAATATCTACTTTATTTTCTTAATATATATATATATATATATATATATATATATATGAGAAGTAAAAAGAAAATGTGTTTTGATATGGCTTGTTTAGCCAACAATTTTGGGAGAATATGTGCTTAATTGAAGTCGTACCTAATTTTGAAAATTAATTAATTAATAACTGCCTGGGGGGATAGCCCCCTGGGATCGACACTATTAATTCAATCACACCGGTCCAGTGGTCGAAGTACACCGGACCCCTGCCCCGAAGGCCAGATTGGTAGTGGTTTATTCTCTTCTGGTATTACTAGAATCAGGTGTCCTTTCTTTTAAGCTGGGCTGTAGTTTGTAGAGTTTGTTGCGGGGATTTTCATTGCCGCCATTTGATTGTCATTATTTGCTTGATTTTCAGTTTAAGATCACCGTATGGTATTTTGTATTCACTGATCTTAAACCAAAGATCAATGTTTTATAAAAATGAGGCACTGGTAGTGTAATGGTTTTAAATAAAGGAAATAGATGTGTTTATTTGTCTCATACCCCACCTGTATGGACTGGGCACAAGGCCTTGTTTTAACGTGGGCCCACCCACAAGCCGAAGCTCATGGGTGGAAGAGAACAAAAATTGCATCAATCCTTTCGGCATTCCCCCTCAAGGGGGGCGCCTTAGGTGCTGGGCAATAAACCCAGCTCTGCCCCCAAAGGGGCAGGTATTGCCTGGGGGGGGGGGGACAGCCACCAAATAAAGGAAATAGATATGGTGACATGAATTCAAATCCTGCTTGAGGTGGATGTATTTTCATAGTTCTAATAACCTGGAGAAACCAATTTTTTGATAAAAAGTTAATTTTCTTCTAAAACAGAGACACAATAGGCCACTTTGCAAACTTTACTTTTTTTTCTTTTTTTACATAAATATGAAATAAGAAGAGACAATTGCATTACCTATGTATATATCTTATTATAATGGAGATAGTGTGTTTTTCTGTCTGTAACCGAAATTATATCACTACTCAAGTCACAATTCCCTTAATTATTTACGTCAAATTCTCCATGATTTCATGACTTCAATGATTAATTAGTAAAATTGTTTTACTTTATCAATACTGCTAACCATATCTACGTACTGATAAGATCTAATTGTATTTATATATACAAGAAAATAGCGGTATACAGTGTGAACGAGAAGGCTAATTTGCATATTGATATTTAAAATTTGATTTTAATAAATATATGCTTTGTATTATTGATTTCTAATTGTTTGGTTTTATCTTAATGAATAAGAGCAACAATCTCGGTGATAAATCTTAAAAGAAAATTATTTACAAGAGGAAATAACTGTAATGTTATTAAATAATTCCTATTTTAACTAAATAGTTAAATTAGAAAAATTTAGTAATGAAAGATGGAAGAGTAAGTTTCAGTTGTTCTATTTTTCGATTATACCACCCTCTGTTTCAAAACTTTGTTTTTCATTCTTATTTAGTTAGTCTTTCTAATTTAATATGATATTCTATTACATTAAAACTTAAATACTTCCACCCGGAGGGTGCATATATTTGCTAGTAAAAGTAAAGTCATCAGGGTGGCCTAAAGTTGGTATCAGTCAGACGGCGAGGGAGTCTTTCCCCTTTTCACTTGCGCTAGACCAAGGAGATTGTTTTTTTTACCATCTAAGATTGAGCGCCACACCTACCATCAATTCCTCACTTTATTGCACAGATCCCTGTGCTACTCATACGCTGAATTGGTTAGGGCTGGTATTGAACCAGGAACATTGTGATTCCTAGTCAAGTACTCTACCAACCGAGCTACATATGAAATACAATTGTTTCTTCTTTTCTTCTTCGTATTTACACAAGAGAGAAAATTGTTGATTCTAAATCGTTCTTGTATGTTTTCCTGTAGATTCTTTTCTTTCTTTGTTCGAGAAATGAAATCCAGATGATTTGAAATGATTGTCCACAGCTTTCGTGCTGTGTTCACTGACCAGAAAATGGAAAGAAAGTCAGGTCCTTTGAATTGTTTTACAAATGAATCCCATTGAATTAAATTCATTATTTCACATTTCAAAACAATTGAGAAAAAAATAATAAAACGATTCATCAAAAGTTTTTTTAGGGAAAAGTAAATATTTCCCAAAATAGAAATCTAAAACATACACATGTAGTTAATAGACATGGTAGGTGTGGCGCTCCACCTCAGACACCAAAACAATCACCTTGGTCTAGCACAGGGATCTGATCCACCTCAGGCACCAAAACAATCACCTTGGTCTAGCACAGGGATCTGAGCAGAAAAGTGAGGAGCTGATGATAGGTGTGGCGCTCCACCTCAGACCAAAACAATCACCTTGGTCTAGCACAGGGATCTGAGCAGAAAAGTGAGGAGCAGATGATAGGTGTGGCGCTCCACCTCAGGCACCAAAACAATCACCTTGGTCTAGCACAGGGATCTGAGCAGAAAAGTGAGGAGCTGATGATAGGTGTGGCGCTCCACCTCAGACACCAAAACAATCACCTTGGTCTAGCACAGGGATCTGAGCAGAAAAGTGAGGAGCTGATGATAGGTGTGGCGCTCCACCTCAGGCACCAAAACAATCACCTTGGTCTAGCACAGGGATCTGAGCAGAAAAGTGAGGAGCTGATGATAGGTGTGGCGCTCCACCTCAGACACCAAAACAATCACCTTGGTCTAGCACAGGGATCTGAGCAGAAAAGTGAGGAGCTGATGATAGGTGTGGCGCTCCACCTCAGACACCAAAACAATCACCTTGGTCTAGCACAGGGATCTGAGCAGAAAAGTGAGGAGCAGATGATAGGTGTGGCGCTCCACCTCAGACACCAAAACAATCACCTTGGTCTAGCACAGGGATCTGAGCAGAAAAGTGAGGAGCTGATGATAGGTGTGGCGCTCCACCTCAGGCACCAAAACAATCACCTTGGTCTAGCACAGGGATCTGAGCAGAAAAGTGAGGAGCTGATGATAGGTGTGGCGCTCCACCTCAGACACCAAAACAATCACCTTGGTCTAGCACAGGGATCTGAGCAGAAAAGTGAGGAGCAGATGATAGGTGTGGCGCTCCACCTCAGACACCAAAACAATCACCTTGGTCTAGCACAGGGATCTGAGCAGAAAAGTGAGGAGCAGATGATAGGTGTGGCGCTCCACCTCAGGCACCAAAACAATCACCTTGGTCTAGCACAGGGATCTGAGCAGAAAAGTGAGGAGCTGATGATAGGTGTGGCGCTCCACCTCAGACACCAAAACAATCACCTTGGTCTAGCACAGGGATCTGAGCAGAAAAGTGAGGAGCTGATGATAGGTGTGGCGCTCCACCTCAGGCACCAAAACAATCACCTTGGTCTAGCACAGGGATCTGAGCAGAAAAGTGAGGAGCTGATGATAGGTGTGGCGCTCCACCTCAGTTACCAAAACAATCACCTTGGTCTAGCACTAGTGAAAAGGGGATAGACTCCCTCGCTGTCTGGCTGATACCGACTTTAGACCATTCTGACGACTTTATTTACTTTTACAAGTAAATATTTCCCAAAATTGAAATCTAAAACTTACAAATGTAATTACTATACATTTTAAAATAGGGCTGGTTTAGCTCAATTGGTAGAGTGCCCACCTAGAAACCACAAGGTTCTGGGTTCGAAACCGACCAACTCAACTCAGGGATCTGAGTGATAATGAAATAGAATATAATGAATTATGTACTGTAATTTGGGACCATATGACCTTTAGGCACCCCTTTTTAATCTCAATTCAGAAGGACAGGTTTTTCATTTACACTATTCAATATCCGGTTACTTGTTAGGGGTTAGGTTTAGGGGTTAGGGTTAGGGGTTGGTTTTATAATTTTAAAAAAACCTCTATAAATCGTCTGTTAACAAACAACCGGATGTTGACGGTGTAAATGAAAAACATGTCCTTCTGAATTGAGATCAAAAAAGGGTGCCTAAATGTCATATGGCTCGTAATTTGTTTTAATGTTTATTTTTTTATGAATGATATTTTCTTTGGTGTAATAAATTTGGAAACTTAAACGTTTGGACCATATGACCTTTAGGCACCCCTTTTTGATCTCGATTAAGAAAGGACATGTTTTTCATTTACACCGTCAATATCCAGTTGTTTTAACAGATGATTCTTAGATTTTAAAAAAATCATAAACTAATCTAACCCTAACCCTAACCCCTAACAGTATCCGCAATCAGCGAGGGAGTCTATCTAACAACCGGATATTGATGGTGTAAATGAAAAACATGTCCTTTCTTAATCGAGATCAAAAAGGGGTGCCTTAAGATCATATGGTTCAAATGTTTTTAGTGAACTAATTAACATAAGCGTATCTGAAACTTGAGTGTACTTCAAATTTTAGCTCACAACACAAAGCAAAGAATTCAACGAGTAACAACTTGTAGCTCAGAAAACTTTTAAGTTGGAACACTCATAATTCAAGGCAATATTCATTAATGTTGGGACACTCGTAAGTCAAAGTAACACTCATGAGTTGAGACACTCGTAAGTCAAGGCAGGATTAATGTTGGGACACTCGTAAGTCAAAGGGGCACTCATAAGTTGGGACACTCGTAAGTCAAGGGGGCACTCATAAGTTGGGACACTCGTAAGTCAAAGTAACACCCATGAGTTGAGACACTCGTAAGTCAAGGCAGCATTAATGTTGGGACACTCGTAAGTCAAAGGGGGCACTCATAAGTTGGGACACTTGTAAGTCAAGGGAGAACTCATGTTGGGATACTCGTAAGTCAAGGGAGAACTCATGTTGGGATACTCGTAAGTCAAGGGAGAACTCATGTTGGGATACTCGTAAGTCAAGGGGGCTCATGTTGGGACACTTGTAAGTCAAGGGAGAACTCATGTTGGGACACTCGTAAGTCAAGGAAGAACCATGTTGGGACACTTGTAAGTCAAGGGAGAACTCATGTTGGGACACTCGTAAGTCAAGGGAGAACTCATGTTGGGACACTTGTAAGTCAAGGGAGAACTCATGTTGGGACACTCAAGTCAAGTCAAGAAGGAGAACCCATGTTGGGACACTTGTAAGTCAAGGGAGAACTCATGTTGGGACACTCGTAAGTCAACACTCGTAAGTCAAGGGCACTCATAAGTTGGGACACTCGTAAGTCAAGGGAGAACTCATGTTGGGACACTCGTAAGTCAAGGGGGCACTCATAAGTTGAGAGACTCATAAGTCAAGGGAGAACTCATGTTGGGACACTTGTAAGTCAAGGGAGCACTCATGTTGGGAAATTTGTAAGTCAAGGGAGAACACATGTTGGGACACTCGTAAGTCAAGGGAGAACTCATATTGGGACACTCGTAAGTCAAGGGAGAACTCATATTGGGACTCATATTGGACAAGTCAAGGTAAGTCAAGGGAGAACTCATATTGGGACACTCGTAAGTCAAGGGAGAACTCATATTGGGACACTCGTAAGTCAAGGGAGAACTCATATTGGGACACTCGTAAGTCAAGGGAGAACTCATATTGGGACACTCGTAAGTCAAGGGAGAACTCATATTGGGACACTCGTAATCAAGGGAGAACTCATATTGGGACACTCGTAAGTCAAGGAGAACTCATATTGGGACCTCGTAAGTCAAGGGAGAACTCATGTTGGGACACTCGTAAGTCAAGGAGAACTCATGTTGGGTCAAGGGAGAACTCATTTGGGACACTCGTAAGTCAAGGGAGAACTCATATTGGGACACTCGTAAGTCAAGGGAGAACTCATATTGGGACACTCGTAAGTCAAGGGAGAACTCATATTGGGACACTCGTAAGTCAAGGGAGAACTCATATTGGACACTCGTAAGTCAAGGGAGAACTCATATTGGGACACTCGTAAGTCAAGGGAGAACTCATGTTGGGACACTCGTAAGTCAAGGGAGAACTCATATTGGGACTCGTAAGTCAAGGGAGAAACTCATATTGGGACACTCGTAAGTCAAGGAGAACTCATATTGGGACACTCGTAAGTCAAGGGAGAACTCATATTGGGACACTCGTAAGTCAAGGGAGAACTCATATTGGGACACTCGTAAGTCAAGGGAGAACTCATATTGGGACTCGTAAGTCAAGGAGAACTCATATTGGGACACTCGTAAGTCAAGGGAGAACTCATGTTGGGACACTCGTAAGTCAAGGGAGAACTCATGTTGGGACTCATAAGTCAAGGGAGAACTCATATTGGGACACTCGTAAGTCAAGGGAGAACTCATGTTGGGACACTCGTAAGTCAAGGGAGAAACTCATATTGGGACACTCGTAAGTCAAGGAGAACTCATATTGGGACACTCGTAAGTCAAGGGAGAACTCATATTGGGACACTCGTAAGTCAAGGGAGAACTCATATTGGGACACTCGTAAGTCAAGGGAGAACTCATGTTGGGACACTCGTAAGTCAAGGAGAACTCATATTGGGACACTCGTAAGTCAGGGACACTCGTAAGTCAAGGGAGAACTCATGTTGGGACACTCGTAAGTCAAGGGAGAACTCATATTGGGACACTCGTAAGTCAAGGGAGAACTCATATTGGGACACTCGTAAGTCAAGGGAGAACTCATGAAGTCACTCAGTCAAGGGAGAACTCATGTTGGGACACTCAAGGAGAACTCAACTCGTAAGTCAAGGGGGCACTCATAAGTTGAGAGACTCATAAGTCAAGCGAGAACTCATGTTGGGACACTTGTAAGTCAAGGGAGAACTCATATTGGGACACTCGTAAGTCAAGGGAGAACTCATGTTGGGACACTCATAAGTCAAGGGAGCACTCATAAGTTGGGACACTCATAAGTCAAGGGAGAACTCATAAGTTGGGACTCGTAAGTCAAGGGAGTACTCATGTTGGGACACTCGTAAGTCAATGGAGCACTTATTCAAGTTATCAATTATTAATAATTGACGATGTTTCATAAAAACAATTTCATAGTTATAAAATGTTTTAAAGATGTTTTTCAAAAATCTTTTTGTGACATTTGTTTTTTTTCTTTCAGTTAAAATATGTGACGTTTCAGTTTTCTTTTCTTTTAGATTTGTTGTAAGAATAAAAAGAAAATTTGTTTGGGGTACAAATAAAATGTCTTTTCTTATCCTGATTATCAAATTACTTCCTTTTTCTTTCCTGGAAATGTTGACTGATAAGAATTCTTAGTAGTCTTACGCCCACGTCTGCTACCTATCTTTTTTTTTTTACTTCTACATCCTGTTTTCTCTGTCTGTCTGTCTGTCTGTCTGTCTCTCTCTTTCCCCATCTGTCTCTTTCTCTCTCTCTCTTTCTCTCTTTTTCCTCATCTGTCTATCTGTGTATGTGTCTCTCTCTCTTTCCCCACCTGTCTGTCTGTCTCTCTCTCTCTTTCCCCATCTGTCTCTTTCTATCTCTCATTTTCTCTCTCTCTCTCTCTCTCTCTCCTCTCTCTCTCTCTTTCTCATCTGTCTGTGTCTGTCTGTCTCTCTTTCCCCATTTGTCTCTTTCTCTCTCTTTCTCTCTTCCTCATCTGTCTGTCTGTCTGCCTCTCTTTCTCTTTCCCCATCTCTCTCTCTCTCTCTCTCTCTCTCTCTCTCTCATCTCTCTCTTTCCCCATCTGTCTGTCTGTCTGTCTGTCTCTCTCTTTCCCATCTGTCTCTTTCTGTCTCTTTCTCTCTCTTTCCCCATCTCTCTCTCTCTCCGTTTCACTCTCTCTTTCTTTCCCCATCTCTCTCTCCCCCTTTCACTCTCTCTCTTTCCCCATCTCTCTCTCTCTCCCCTTTCACTCTCTCTCTCTTCCCCCTCTCTCTCTCCCCTTTCACTCTCTCTCTCTCCCCCTTTCACTCTCTCTTTCCCCATCTCTCTCTCAACCTTTCACTCTCTCTCTCTTTCCCCATCTCTCTCTCTCTCCCTTTCACTCTCTCTCTCTCTCTCTCTCTCTTCCCCATCTCTCTCCGTTTCACCCTCTCTTTCTTTCCCCATCTCTCTCTCCCCCTTTCACTCTCTCTCTCTTTCCCCATCTCCCTCTCTCTCCATTTCACTCTCTCTTCCCCCCATCTCTCTCTCTCTCTTCTCTCTTCTCTCTCTCTCTCTCTCTCTCTCTCTTCTCTCTCTCTCTCTCCCTCTTTCTCTCTCTCTCTCCCTTCCTCTCTCCTCTCTCTCTCTCTCTCCCTCTCTCTCTCTCTCTCTCTCTCTTCCCCATCTCTCTCTCTCTCTCTCCCCCTTTCACTCTCTCTCTTCCCCATCTTTCTCTCCCCCCACTTTCACTCTCTCTCTTTCGCCATCTCTCTTAAAGTCGCCCTATTAAATCATATTATGAAACTGATTCTGTTAAAAAAACAACTTTTATTATCAACTTAATTGCAAATCAACTTTATCTCTTGGGAAGTCCCACCTCAACAAAGATTTCCTTCCCACCCACCCCCCTCAAAGCATCCCCCCCTCCCCCTTCTTCAGCCTCGGGCGACTAGTCACTGGCACTTCCTTGGTCTGTTGACCTACACTGACCTTGGCATCGTAGTGGATAGTCAATGGCATTTATTCAGTCTGTAGAATTGTGATGACCACTGCTCCAGAACAACTAGTCGTGTTACATAATTCTTGGGTCGCCTATGAATTATGTACTGTAGTGTAGTAAAATTTAAATAACAGTATTTGTAAATGGAAAGTTACCATTGAATCATAACATGACCGTTATAGAAGTTATTGACAGCAGTCCACCTTTCACTGACTCTCATTGGAGGCGTGTGGAAGATGGAGGTTAGAGTCTCCCAGATATATATATATATATATATATATATATATATATATATATATATATATCTGGGAGACTATGTGCCCAACAGAGATTGTCGGCCTTCGCCATTTCAAACACATTGTTTGACCACTTCATATATATATATATAATAAGATAAATATATAGGTTTTACATATCTATTTATTGGGTGACAAAGGAACATTCACAACCATATTGGTTTCATGCGATGCATTCATCAGACATTTGAAACATCTTCACCTGATGAATGCATCGCATGAAACCAATATGGTTGTGAATGTTCCTTTGTCACCCAATAAATAGATATGTAAAACCTTTATATATTTATCTTATTATATTATATAACAGCTCTATTTTATATTGAGCACTCTACCAATTAATACTGCCTTTGGTACACGATTCCATCAAAAGCTGAAATAGTGACCATCTCACACTACAGGTATATATATATATATATATATATATATATATATATTATATATATATATATATATATATCAATAAAGGAAGAACTCAATACAGTAATCCCATAATAAATTTATTTCGACGAAAATTGGGGCCCATATAAATCTAAGTTGATTTAAACCGGCTCCCCAAATTATCGCCTCATCAGATGGGTCTCAATTCACTTATGGACAAGCATATCACAAAAAAACCCAAAGAGCTGAATATATATAAATTCAAACAAAAACAAAAAATAATAAAAAAATTATATATATTTTTTTTCTATGGTTACAATCCCACACTGTTAAAAAATATATATAATTTCTTAAATTATTTTTTGTTTTTGTTTGAATTTATATATATTCAGCTCTTTGGGTTTTTTTGTGATATGCTTGTCCATAAGTGAATTGAGACCCATCTGATAAGGCGAAAATTTGGGGAGCCGGTTTAAATCAACTTAGATTTATATGGGCCCCAATTTTTGTCGAAATAAATTTATTATGGGATTACTGTATTGAGTTCTTCCTTTATTGATAAATATTGCTCTGTATATAATCTAAAAGGTTATTTTACATTGAGCTCTCTTTAGTGATTTATGATTCACTGTATTTATACATACTGGATCATCAATATTAGTACAGTGGATCTTAGAAATCACATATAGAATCATCCTTACTACCAAGTGTTGGATAAATCTCTTATATATATATATATATATATATATATATATATATATATATATATATGTCCATTTCAGCCGGATCCATAGAGCACCCTAGCACAGGTAAAACTAACATCCTGGCCATTGCATTAAAACGTAAACAACAATGACAAAGATACTCGTCTGGGAAATGTCTATTGTCAGTTATCTAAATTATAGTAAATTGGGGGTGAGAAAATCACTGGAGTATGAAAGCAAAACAAAATGTCACATTCACCGTTAAAAAGAGAACGAATAGTTTTAACGAAGTCATCATCGTGTTGTACCTGAGCTAATTAAATAAAAAAAAGCCTTTCTCACCTGTTTCTCAACTTTTATAAAAAAACAACAGGTGCTTTGTAATAAAAGCAACGAACATGCATTTTTTTTTCTTTTTCATTTTCTTTTTTTCATTCTTTTTCTTTCATTCACTTTTTCATTCTCTTTTTTACTTTTTTATTTCATTCTATTTTTTCATTCTTTTTTTTTTCATTTATTTCATTCTATTTCTTTCATTCTCTTTTTTATTCATTTATTTCATTCTCCTTTTTTCATTCTTTTTTTTTTTTTCATTTATTTCATTCTCTTTCTTTCATTCTCTTTTTTATTCATTTATTTCATTCTCCTTTTTCATTCTTTTTTTTCATTTATTTCATTCTATTTCTTTCATTCTCTTTTGTATTCATTTATTTCATTCTCCTTTTTTCATTCTTTTTTTCATTTATTTCATTCTCTTTCTTTCATTCTCTTTTTTATTCATTTATTTCATTCTCCTTTTTTTCTTTTTTTCATTTATATCATTCTATTCTTTCATTCTCTTTTTTATTCATTTATTTCATTTTTTTTCTCCTTTTTCACTTATTTTTTTTTCTCTTTTTTCATTCTCTTTTTTCATTCTCTTTTTTATTTTATTTCATTCTTTTTTCATTCTCCTTTTTTCATTCTCTTCTTTCATTCTTTTTCTTTCATTCTCTTTTTTCATTCACTTGTTTGTCCTCTTTATTCATTCTCGTTTTACATTCTTTTTTTTTCATTTATCTCATTTTCTTTCTTTCATTTTCTTTTTTCACTTATTTCATTCTCTGTTTTTCATTCTCTTTTTTATTCTCTTTTTTCATTTTCTTTCTTCATTTTCTTTTTTCATTCTCTTTTTTATTAATTTATTTCATTCTCTTTTTTATTGTTTCATTTCATTCTCTATCTTTCATTCTCTTATTTCATTCTCTTTTTATTCTCTTTTTACTTTTTTATTTCATTCTCTTTTTTCATTCATTTTTTTTTCTTTAATTTCATTCTTTTACTTTCATTCTCTTTTTTATTCATTTCTTTCTTTTTTTCTTTCATACATTTTCTTTCATTCCATTTTCATTCATTTACTTATTCTGTTTTTTTTTATCATTGTCTTTTTTATTCATTTAATTCTCGTTTTTTTTCCCTCTATGTTTTCATGCATTTCATTCTCTTTCTTTCATTCTTCCAATTATGGGGTGGGGCTGGGGGTGGGAAAGATGTCTTGTTGGCACTTGTTCTTATACACGACCCAACAGTTGTTGGTTGTCGTTCCCGTCTGTGCAATGAAAGAAGTCAACCAACAAACTTTTATAGTTTTCGTTCCCACGGTCATAATTTTTTTCAATTAATTAAACTGACCTGTTTAATGGATTCTCATTTGTTATTCATCGGTTGGTTGGCTGGATTTTATGGCATGTCAACTCTTGTTGGGTTATTTTATGCCAAAGATATTTTGTTTTATTCATTCTTGATGGTTGGTTGGATTTTATGGCACGTCAACTCTTGTTGGGTTATTTTATGCCAAAGATATTTTGTTTTATTCATTCTTGATGGTTGATTGGATTTTATGGCATGTCAACCCTTGTTGGGTTATTTTATGCCAAAGATATTTTGTTTTATTCATTCTTGATGGTTGATTGGATTTATGGCATGTCAACCCTTGTTGGGTTATTTTATGCCAAAGATATTGTTTTTTCATTCTGATAGGTACTTTTTTAGCTCAATATTTTTAACTCAATTTTTAAAAAGCTAATTTTTTCTATTTAACCCATAGATGGGACCCTAACAAGTACTCCCACTCCGGGTCAGAGTGGACCTGGGAGTAATGATGATGAAGGAGTACTCTACATTCCCTCGAGCTCCAGAATTGGAACTTCACCATCAAATGGTGTTTAATGTCATACCCATAAAACTTGATTTCTTTTAGACCATCGTTTTTTCTTCGTTGATCCATAAAATTCACCACCTCCATCCCATTTCTAGATGTAATAACCAAAATCAAAAACAACACTATGACCACAACTCTATACACCAAACCCACCAATAACCACACATTCCTTAATTACAACAGCAACCATATCTATAATATACAGCGCATGCATAAGAATAAAACGCATCTGCTCAGACACTCAAAAATACACGCACCACACAGCCAACCTTATACAGAGATTCCTAAAATGCAACTACCCCATAAAATTAATCAAAACAGTAATCAACAAAGCAGCATCCCTAAACAAACAAGATCTCCTCAAATACAAACAAAAACAAACCAACGATCGAGTCCTCATGGTATTCCACCATTACCAACACATGCACAAACTCACAAAAACACTAACAAAGGAATACAAAATCCTACTATTCGACGCCAAAATAAAATCCATCTTCGAAAAACCTCCCATCAATGCCAAATGAAAACCACCCAACCTATGCAACATCTTTACTGCATAAAAAAAAAACACCTACACAAAAAGGCAACCAAAAATGCAACATGCCAAGGTGCCAAATATGTGCACACATAAATACAGAACCACAATAAAATGCCTGTTTCTGTTCAGAACGCTTTTGCAGTTGACTTCACCCATGCTCATGTCACTCGTGCTGACCAATCTGGTTTGCTTAATTTCTCTATCATCAACACTGTTAGTTTTGGGCATAATTCGATTCGTTTTAATGCAATTAATTCTTGGAATACTGTTCAGTCGTTATTTTTTGATAAAGAAAAGATGAAGCTTGTTTCAGTTAATTATTTTGTCCTTAAAACACTTTTGAAAAATCATTTTATTGCCTCTTATAAACAACAGATTTGCATTTAGATTCTCACACGGCTAATTTGTCTCATGATATATATGTATATGTTTACGTTGTGTGTTTCATGTATTGTTTCCTGTGAGCGTCCAAGGGTGGTCATGTCCATGGGATTAGCTTCACGCTATTAGGCATGGCCTCCCTTCAATAGTAGTTTAAACCAATAAAGTTTTTCTTTTACTTATATTTTTTTAAATAATTTGTACTACTATTGATTAATAAATTTCTTATTTCTTATTTCTTATTTCTTATTCTTATTATTTCTTAATCCTAACACCTCACACTAACATAAAGATCCAACCCCCACAGCTCATCTGCAATAGCGCAAACATCATCTGAAGATTGGACGCCGTGAGAATTAGTTTTAGTTTAGTTAGTCAGATGCAAGCCGGCACACTATCAGAGAGGATGTTTCTTAGGATTCGCAACTCACCCACAGCGGAATCATGGGCAGGACTGAAAATAAAACTTGATCAAGAAACAACCAAGTCTTGTTGTGTTAATCGAATGTTAAGAACAATGTCCAGCCCAGCACAAAGAAGAATGAATCCCCAGCAGAAGCCCCGAAGAGAATTAAGCCCAACCAGAGAACATGGCGTCCAGACGAGTAGACGAAGTAAGCAGAATGTACCTCATATAGTAGAGGTGTGCTATTATCATTGACAGGTTAATTTCGCAGGGATTGTACGATGCGGACCGTTGGCCAAGCAGTAAAGTCACAGACTTTGCCTGCTGGACTACCGGTTTTGATTTCTGTTGGAGGGAAATCGTTAGTATACATCGCTGATGAGACTTAATAAAGTTGAAACAGACTGTACGATGTTCTAGCATCGCATAATCGTTTGCCAAATTCACTTGTCATGGTTATTTTCTATAATTATCGAATTTTATACGATATACGCATTGTAATTGCCTTCAAGCAAAAATATAAATAATAATATATAATATATATATATATATATATATATGAGGAAAAATGAGTAAAGAAAAGAACATTAGCTGATGGTCTTTCACTGGAGTCTGAGTGACAGCAAGTCTCCTCGGGTCTCCAGGACTCTTCTGAGTATTCTGGCAGATTGCAGCAGTGCAGTGTTCTGAAAGGTTTCAATCCTTCCTCTGATGTCGAGATTTTCCAATCCCTTTTCCAATCCTTTTGGGACCATTCCAAGTGCACCAACTACAATTGGTATCACTTTGACTTTTATATTCCATAACTTTTTCAGTTCTCTGGCAAGGTCCAGATATTTGTCCATTTTTTCATTTTCCTTTAGCTTCATCCTGTGATCTGCTGGAACTGCAAAATCCACCAGTTGACAAGTTCTTTCTTTTTTGTTTATTAACACTAGATCTGGTCTTCTTGCTGGGATAAGGTGATCCATTATTATTATTATTATTATTATTATTATTATATGTGGAGAAATGTAGACAAACATGGGATGTCAAACTGGATGGAAATTTATTATTATTTTTCGTAGTGTTAACATTCAAACATTTCGGTTTATAAAGAAACCTTCTTCAGGACAATAGGAAACAAGTAGAGAAAAATGTTTCATATTGTCCTGAAGAAGGTTTCTTTATAAACCGAAATGTTTGAACATCAACATTATGACTAATAAATTTCCCTCCATTATAACACCCCGTGTTTGTCTTTCATTTCTCCACATACTGTCGGATTAATTTCCTCATTTTACTCCCATATATATATAGATATAGATATATAGATATATAGATAAATAATATAATAAAATAAATATATAAAGGTTTTACATATCTATTTATTTGATGATAAAGGAACAGTCACAACCATTTGGTTTCATGTATGCGTAATTGCAAACAATCTTATATATATATATATATAATATATATATATATATATATATATATATATATATATATTAGGAGGTTGATTTAGAAGGCTATCACAATGCAGTTTGGAATAAATAAAAAAATAATAATATGGTAACAATGGTGTTGTGTGTTGACCTGTATTTTTATTCTTTCTTGAATTTTCGAGGTAATACCTCTTTATCAAAAGAATTGAACTGAAACAGTCCAGCTGGAAGAAATGCCATAGCTGTACTGCTTCAGTTCAATTCTTTTGATAAAGAGGTATTACCTCGAAAATTCAAGAAATAATAAAAAATACAGGTCAACACACAACACCATTGTTACCGTATTATTATTTTTTATTTATTCCAAACTGCATTGTGATAGCCTTCTAAATCAACCTCCTAACCAATATATAGATATAGATATAGATATGATTGTAGAAAAACTATATCTATGTCTGTAAATATATAGTAAGTCGTCAGGGAGGCCTAAAGTTGGTATCAGGCAATCAGCGAGGGAGTCTATCCCCTTTTCACTAGCGCTAGACCAAGGAGATTGTGGAGTGCCACACCTACCATCAGATTTTTGTTGTTAAAAAGATGATGGTTGTTTTGAATGAGTTGAGTTTGGAAAATATGTAGAAAAGGTTTCATATTGTCCTGAAGAAGGTTTCTTTGTAATTCGAAATGTTCAAACATCGACATTACGACCAATAATAAATTTCCATTCATTTAATTTAGATTACATTATATAAACTAGCAAGTATTTAAGTTTTAATATAATAAAATATCATATTAAATTAGAAAGGCTAATGAAACTGAATAAGAATGCAGATAAAAAGATTTGGAACAGAGGGGGTATGATTGAAAAATAGAACAACTTTGAAACTAACTCTTCCATCTTTTTCCCTTACTCCCTTCTTTCTTTGGTAAATTTTCCTAATTCAACTATTCAGTTAAAATAGGAAGTAAAGAATAAAATGACAGTTATTTCTTCTTGTTAATGGATTTCTTTTAAGATTTATCCCTGAGATTTTTGCTCATATTCATTAAGATAAAACCAAACAATTAGAAATCAATAATACTAAACATATATTTATTAAAATCAAATTTTTAAGATCAATATGCAAATTAGCCTTCCCGTTCACACTGTAATCCGCTATTTTGTTGTATATATAAATACAATTGCATGCTGTTATATATAGATATGGTCCACAGTCTTAATAATGTAAAACAGTTTTTATTAATAATTGAGGTTTAAATAAAAATAAAATCATGGAGAATGTGATGTAAATAACTAAGGGAATTGTGACTTGTGTAGTGATATAGTTTCGGTTACAGACAGACAAATCCACAATCTCCATTATAATAAGATATCATGATGTCAAAACATGTGCATGTAAGTACAATCTATACTATCATATATATATATATATATATATATATATATCTTATTATAATGAAGATTGTGTGTTTTTCTGTCTGTAACCGAAACTAAATCACTACTCAAGTCACAATTCCCTTAGTAATTGACGCCACATTCACCATGAATTTATCCTTATTTTAACCTCAATTATTAATAAAATTGTTTTTCATTATTTATACTATTAACCATATCTACATACCAATAACATGCCATTGTATTTATATATACAACAAAATATCGGTTTACAGTGTGAATGGGAAGGCTAATTTGCATATTGATATTAAAAATGTAATTTTAATAAATATATGCTTATTATTATTGGTTTCTAATTGTTTGGTTTTATTTTAATGAATATAAGCAAACATCTCTTCAATTAATCTTAAATGAAATCCATTAACAAGAAAAGATAACTGTCATTTTATTCTTTACTTCCTCTTTTAACTAAATAGTTAATATCAGAAAACAATAACAATAA
>CM042173.1:35990012-36006858 GCA_023376005.1 Doryteuthis pealeii | reverse complement strand
TAGTACAAATATACATACATAATTAACATTATAAATTACATATACATACATACGCACCATATATACAACATATACATATCAATATACATATAAATACACTATACATACATACGCATATATACATACATATACATATAAATGCATATACATATATACATTACACACACACATATATATATATACACACACACACACACACATATATATAACACCACACATACATTTACACACACACATATATACATACACACACACACACACACACACATATAATACACACACACATTATACATTTACACACACACACACACACACATATATATACACACACACATATACATTTACACACACACACATATATATATACACACACGCACACACATATATATATACACATACATATATATATACACACATACACATACACACACACATATATATACACACACATATATACACACACACACATATATATACACACACATATATACACACACACACATATATACACACACACACATATATACACACATACACACACACATTTAATACCCACCACATATGCCCATTTGATACCCACCACATATCCCATTTGATACACACCACATATGCCCATTTGATACACATTCTAATGTAAACGTGTCTCTCGTATAAAAGCCAAATTTCAGTTGCCTAAATCTGTTATCAAAATGTAAATCAGAGGAGTGCCCATGCAATTATACATTTTCTATGCAGAGGTTGAAATAAACACGTGCAAATTATCCGCTTGATTTTTGCTGACGTTGAAGCTTTTACAATTCTTAAATTAAAGCTTAAAAACATAATGGCTATTCAATTAAATTACAAATCTACAATGAATTGAAACGGGTTACCCGGCCATCACCTGGGTAGAAGGAATGACATCACATAACAATATCATGAGAAATATGTTCTATAATAAAAGATTAAAAACATAATGACTATTCAATTAAATTACAAATCTACAAGGAATTGGAAGGGGCTACTTGGCATCACCTAGGTAGAAGGAACAACTTCAAATATAACAATATTATGTTCTTTAATACAGGGCATTTCATAAAATCATTGGCTCAACTTGCACAAAGGTGTCAAAATTAGGATGACCCAGAAAAAACAGAACCCACAAATTTTGTAATAAAACTGTTAATTTTAACTATGGGTGTCTAGGGTTTGGGGTTTAGGGTTAGTTTAATGTAAAAATGAATAAATAATTTGGGTCCTGTTTTTTCTGGGTCACACTGTATACCGGTGACCCAGAAAAAAACAGAACCCACAAATTTTGTAATAAAACTTAATTTTAACTAGGGGGTTTAGGGTTAGGTTTAGGGGTTAGGGGTTAGGGTTGGGGTTTAAGGTTAGTTTAATGGGAAAATAAATAAATAATTTGGGTTCTGTTTTTTCTGGGTCACCTTAATTTTGACACCGTTGTGCAAGTTCAGCCAAATTATTTATGTTATTAAAAATAGCTAATTAAAAATTTCACAATGAATAATATTTACCAACCCCTCCGCATGAGCAGGATGTGACACAAGGTCAATTTCTTAAGCAGATTTTAACAGGTTTGAATTCAGAGTTTTCCTTCTCCTAGACCGGTTGCCTAACCATGGTTAAAGAGCCCAGTCTACCCTACTATTTACCCATAGCTGGAGGGGAGTAGGATTTATACCTTTCCCAAGGGTATTAGCGTAAGTGAAAATGCAATCACCCCATCCAGGATTTGAACTCGGGGCGACGAGTCCATTTCCCCTGACTTTAACCATTACACCACACGCTTCCTACCTTTCTTGCTAGTTGCCCCTTTATAAGTCAATGCTACCTTAACTATATGTGTCAACTCATTGAATTAAAGCCGTCTTTAATGAAGCTAAAGAAGAAACAGCATTGAAAACAGAGGATTTATTTAAAAAAACTAACATCCATGTTGATCCAATCTGTAATATTGTTTTTTTGATCCGAACTGGACTTTTGGTTTTGTGATAGATGAACTCATTTATAGCCAATCAGCTTTCTTCTCTACAAAGGGACTTTCTCCATTACAGGGTGAATATCTTTTAAATCTATAAAACGGAAGTCTAATAAAAAAACACACACACATGTGGGGAGAGATAGATGATAGAGAGAGAGAGAGAGATAGAGAAGAGAGGGAGAGAGAAAGAGAGAGGAGATAGAAAGAAAGAGAGATAGAGATAGAGAGATAGAGATAAAGAAAAGAAGAGAGATAGAGAGAAAGAGAAGATAGAGAAAGAAAAGAAAGAAAGAGAGATAGAGAAAGAAAGAGAAAGAAAGAGAGAAGAGAGAAAGAGAAAGAAAGAGAGATAGAGAAAGAAGAGAAGAGAGAGATAGAGAAAGAAAGAAAAGAAAGAGAGAGAGAAAGAAAGACAGAGAGAGAGAGAGAGAGATAAAGAAAGACAGAGAGAGATAAAGACAGAGAGAGAGAGATAGACACAGAAGAGAGACAGACAGACAGAAAGAGAGAAGAGAGAAAGAAGAAAGAAAGATAGAGAAAGAGAGAGAGAGACAGACAGACAGACAGAGAGAGACACACACAGAAAAGAGAGACAGACAGACAGACAGACAGACAGAAGAGAGAGAGAGATAGAGAAAAGATGAGAGAGAGAGAGAGATAGAGACAGAAAGAGAGAGATAGAGACAGAAAGAGAGATAGAGACAGAAGAGAGAACAGACAGACAGACAGAAAGAGAGAGAGAGATAGAGAGATGTTTGTGTGCATGTGACCATAATATTATTTACTTAGGGTGTGTTTATTTCCCTTTAAACTTGTCTCATTAGTATCAATAACCAAAATGGATTCTTTTTTTTTTATTTACTTTTCTTTTGATGAAATTCTATTCCACCTGCTTTTCTAACGCATCAAAAACACAACGCATCAAAACGCATAAACTGCCTGTTCAAAAGTCAGTGAAGCCAAAAATGCAACAGTTCAACAAGTTTGAATTCAGAGTTTCCCTTCTCCGAGACCAGTTAACGATCCACGCTACCAAATCAAGATTAATTGAGTTCAATCCTCAGTGATGCTACACACTTCAAATATGTTACCCCCCCCCCTATTGAAGGTCAGTCAGTCAGTCAGTCAACAATTGGTTTGAACAATGTGACTAGCCAAGCACAACTGAACCAGTGTCAAGACAACTGGTACTTATGGGAATTCAGAACAGTCCACTCATGCATTTGGGTGATTCCATTCCCCGAGTCCTGATTGGCTGCTTGGTTTGTAGGATCCTCTGAGACTCCATAAATCCTGCCACTTTGCAGTGGTCTTTACAGCATACCAGAATCGTATTGGGTTACGACTGCTTGCTGTCTTGTCTTGCCAATTCGATGGTAATTGGACTTAGTATGATTATTCTCCACCCCCTCCCACCGAACGAGGAGGCTGTGACACAAGGTCAATTTCTTAAGTGGAGTTTAGCAGGTTTGAATTCTGGGTTTCCCTTTTCCTAGTCTGGTTATCTAGCTATGGTTAAAGAGCCAACTCGTCCCTACTATTTACCTATAGCTGGAGAGAATGTAGTTGATATCATATAACCATTCCTTTATGTTAAGTATCTGACCACCATCCTTGGCCAGTTAAAAAAGGACTTAAAGTAAGTAAGTCCTGAACTATAGAATCCTTTAGTAAGTGAATAAGTCCTAAGTTTTGGAATCTTACGTAGCGTCAAAGGTCCAGTGATATAATCCTATAATCCATCGTCCACAAAGGCTCAAAGCAATATGTTCAGGTATGACCAGAAAAGCCAGTATAAATAATAATATCAGCAGCAGAACACTGCCAGTGGTTGGTCCATAGGTTGGTCATATGGTTATCAGTGAGTCTATAATTAGAAGTGACCATTTACCACACGCCTTATATCTTAAAATTCTCAACACTGTCTCTGAAGAAAAGGGATGTGAATCCAGGTTGGCGTTGGGTTTATTTTTACCGGTTTATGGCAATACATAAACATAAGAATCATTATAATAAAGATTATTTTTTAATTTCTATCTACGGCAGAACAGAAACTGACTGCCAAAAACTGAGTTGCCCAAAATTTTCTAACTTGAATTGTCATTGGGGTTCTGAAGATTCAAACTCGTTGGGACCCTGAAGTACTAACTGTAATGGGGCCCTGATACTTGAACTGCCATGTGGGTTCTGAGGCTTGAACTGTCATGGGGTCCTGAAGCTAGAACTGTCGTGAGGGCCTTGAAGCTTGAACTGTTGTGGGCTCTGAGAATTGAAACTGTCGTGGGGACCTGAAGCTCAAACTGTCGTTGGGGCCCTGAAGCTTGAACTGTCGTTGGCCCTGAGCTTGAAATGTTGTGGGTTCTGAGAATTGAACTGTCGTGGGGGACCTGAAGCTCAAACTGTCGTTGGGCCCTGAAGCTTGAACTGTTGTGGGGGTCTGAGAATTAACTGTCGTGGGGACCTGAAGCTCAAACTGGGGCCCTGAAGCTGAACTGTCGTTGGCTGAAGCCTGAAATGTTGTGGGGGTTCTGAGAATTGAACTGTCGTGGGGCCCCTTTTATATTCAAAATGCATTTTAAATTGTACTTAGATAAAATTATAATTATCTAGCATAATAGTATTATGAGTTTACTATATTTTAACGTTTTATAAGATTATTTTTGTAAATTAAATGTCACCATAATGTTATTTTTTACTGTTGGAATATTTCTGTATATAATGTGTGCTCCAGTTCCCCAATTTTGATCACATGAAAAAATAGAAGAAAATGAAGAAAATAAAAGAAAGAAGACAATAGAAAGCAAAAGAAAAAGAAAAGGAAGAAAAAATAATGAAAAGAAAAAAGAAAGGAAAGAAGAAAAGGTAAGAAATAAAGAAAAAGAAAATATAGAAAAAGATGAAGGTGAAGGGGGGGGGACAAAGAAATAGAAGAAGAAAATAACGGAAAGAAAAAAGAAGAAAATGAAGAAAAAAAGAAGAAAGTTAATAAAAAAAAGTGTTTAAAAAGGAACAAAAAGAGAGAGAGAGGGAAAGAGAGAGAGGAGAGGAGGGGGAAGAGAGAGAGGGGAAGAGAGAGAGAGAGAGAGAAGAGAGAGAAAGAGAAAAGAAATAAAAATTTTTAAATAATTTTAATCCCATGAGAAAGGCCCAAAAGGAATTAACGAAAGAAATAAAAGGGGGACAATTTTTTTTAAAGAGGAAAATGAAAAAGTAGAAAAATGAAGATAAAGAAAGAAGAAAAATAAATAAAGACAAAGAGTTTAGAAATCAAAAAAGATCAAAAAGGGAGAGACAGACAGAGAGAGAGAGAGAGAGAGAGAGAGAGAGAGAGAGAGAGAGAGAGAGAGAGAGAGAGAGAGAGAAAGAAAAATATACTGAAATAAGGAGAGAAAAGAGAAGAAGAGAAAGAAATTTTAAAACAACAAAAAAAAATAATTTTAATCACATGAGAAAAGTTCAAAAGAAATTAATGAAAGAAAAAAAAAGAGGGACAAATTTAAAACAAAACAAAAAAAAAACAACAAATAATAAACTATGACAGTGATAAAAAAAAAGTAAAAATAAAAATGACAAAGTAGAAAAAAAAGATTGAATAAGGTAGGTAAAAAGAAAACTTTCTTTTCAGTGGATGGTGGTAAAATAAGACCACCATCTTCTTTTTCTTTTTTTTTCCTATTTTTTTTTTCTTTTTTTCTGAAGAAAAGAAATGGGGCTCCCCTAAAAATAATTATAAAAAAAACCTTGAAGGAGGCCAAACAAAGCGATCAAGAAGTAGGTGACATTCCAAACTTGTTTGGATACAGTCCCACCGGACAAGTAAAAAGAAGAAAAACAAATGTTTAAGTCCATATACTTTTTATATCAAATCCTGCAAGGTCATTTATCTGTCTCTGCACGAATTGAAAAATCGTCACTAGTCTTGCAAAATCCATTTCTACTGAATAGTGAGTTGAGTCCTCTCTAGATGGCCCCTAACAAATCCCCATCTAAAAATGACCTTGTGTTATTCCGGCCAGGTGGGAAGTCAGGAATAATATATATATATATTAGGTACCACCAATTTTCCCCTGTGAAATTTACCCCCCCACCTCTATATTTAACACAATGAAACTTGCAGAAAAATTAATATTTTCTTGAAAAATTTTTTTCCATTCGAAAGAAAACACATCAAACAAACTCTTGATGATTTTTAAAAAGATTTTTCAGCTTACAGAAATAATGAAAATTATGATTGAAAAACAATGTTTTCATTTTTGCACTGTTAAATTAACTAAAAGCAATGTAGCGTTAGTTTGTATTCGCCTGGTGGAGTTGTCTGCCCCTTTTAGTTCGTTGGTGCCCTAGCGGCACCATAGTATTTAAGCGCCGGGTTCAGACCTTTTCGCTCTCTTTTTCCTGTTTCAGTAACTACGAGCCACATGGGGTAGATTTTATCTAACCCCTCTCGTTGGGGCTCCGCCCCCTTACATTACTGTAAGTTCTTCTCAGCATGGACTATTTCTAGTCTCATGTCTGTACTTTTTATATGTTAGAATGTACCATTCATGAATGTGTCTTTATCTTTATTTGTGTACCCCTTTTTATATGTACTCTTTTACTATGTACGTTGTATCTACTGTTATCCATGTGCTGTGTATATTAAATGTTTTGTCCGTTAACCTTCGTCGGAGTTATTTGTATGCAAAGTATCTAATAACTTTGCACCAACCTTATAGCAAGATCTAGCTGGCAAAGATGGTATTATGTTGAAAAAAACCCTTAGATGGAGGGAGTCCCATGGGTATTAGAACTATGTGAAATGCAAACAACCTTGTCCAGGATTTGAACTCAGGTCGACAAGTCCATTTTCTAGGACGATAAATATTACACAAGGTGCCACCACAAAAGGTGAAATAAGGAGAGATTGTCTCTAGCAAGATTGGTGGCAAAGATGGTATTATGTTGAAAAAACCCTTAGATGGAGGGAGAATACTTGTATACAAACCTTTCCCAAGGGTATTAGTGCTATGTGAAAGGATTTGAACTCGGGTTGCCGAGTCCATTTTCTAGGACGATAAACATTACACAACATGCCACCACAAAAGGTGAAATCGACCATAAAAATTTTAAAATATTAATAAAAAGAAGATAATAAATTTTAAAAAACACCTGATTTGAATTAAATAAAACCCTCTCTCTCTCTCTCTCTCTCTCTCTCTCTCTCTCTCTCTCTCTCTCTCTCATACACACACACACACAATCTCTCTCTCTCTCTCTCCACACAATCTTTCTCTCTATCTCTCTCACACATTCTCTTCTCTCTCCTCTCACACACACAATCTCTCTCTCTCACATACACACACACAATCTCTCTCTCTCTCTCCACATACACACACACAATCTCTCTCTCTCTCACACACACAATCTCTTTCTCACACAATCTCTCTCTCTCTCTCTCTCCCTCTCTCTCTCTCTCTCACACAAATTTACACGCACACATGCACAACCATACAATCGCTTTATTTACTTAACAAAAGAAAGTCTAAAATGTACAAAGATGTTTCATCCATAAAAATGGTAAACTTCAAATTTATTTTTTAAAATGTCCCTATGACAACAGATCACACAAGGCCACCTGTTACCATAGTAACAAGTAAACAAGGGCAAACCTCTCTCTCTCTCTCTCTCTCTCTCTCTCTCTCTCTCTCTCTCTCTCTCTCGTCTCTCTCTGGGTATGACGTCAAATTGTATCTAGTAGTGAGGTTATATATATATATATATATATATATATATATATATTATATATATATACACACACACACACACACACATCTGGTGGGTTGAGCTCTCTGGAAGGAAAATTTGCTGGCGGCTGCTGTTTGTTTTTTGTCTTTTAGAATTTAAAAATTGCCATTCATAGATTCCATTCACAGTTTGTTTGGAAGGATGTGTTAATTTTGAAGTTCTTCTAGCCATTTTTTGGGAGGAGGGGGGTTACTTTATTTATGACGTCAAATTGTATCTAGTAGTGAGGTTATATATATATACACACACACACACACACATCTGGTGGGTTGAGCTCTCTGGAAGGAAAATTTGCTGGCGGCTGCTGTTTGTTTTTTTGTCTTTTAAAATTTTAAAATTGCCATTCATAGATTCCATTCACAGTTTGTTTGAAAGGACGTGTTAATTTTGAAGTTCTTCTAGCCATTTTTTTTTTTTGGGGGGGAGGGGGTTACTTTATTTATTTTCATAGCTTAATCTTTTAAGGATGTGGTTAATAAAAAAGAAAAGAAATTCAGGTTAACAGTTGTTTTTTGTTTGTTTGCTTGTTTTTAGTGGGAAGGGGTTAATTATCTGGGGATTTTTTTCTGGGTTTTGTTTATTTTTACATTATTTGTTTTTGTAGCTGATTCTTTTTTAAGGGTGTGGTTAATTTCACTGTGAAATTTTAATATAAAATCTTTTCAAGTTTTTATTCATTCTAATAGTAAATCTTAATATTAAATTTTTGCATGTTTGTTTTTTATAGAAGCATTGTTGAATAAATTATTATATACATCGCTGAAGACACTTAATAAAGTCGAAACAGTCTGTACGGTGTTCTGCATAGCGAGCCATCCTTTGCCGGGATTCACTTGTCAAGATTATTTTCTATAATTATCGAATTTTATGCGATACATGCATTTATAATTGCCTTCAAGCAAAATATAAATATTAATATTAAAGTTTTTAAAGATTTTATTTTAATAGTAAAGTTTAATATTAAAGTTTTTAAAGATTTTATTCATTTTAATAGTAATCTTAATATTAAAGTTTTTAAAGATTTTATTCATTTTAATAGTAAATCTTAATATTAAAGTTTTTAAAGATTTATTCATTTTAATAGTAAATCTTAATATTAAAGTTTTTAAAGATTTTATTCATTTTAATATCTTAATATTAAAGTTTTTAAAGATTTTATTCATTTTAATAGTAAATCTTAATATTAAAGTTTTAAAGATTTTATTCATTTAATAGTAAATATTAATATTAAAGTTTTTAAAAGATTTATTCATTTTAATAGTAAATCTTAATATTAAAGTTTTTAAAGATTTTATTCATTTTAATAGTAAATCTTAATATTTTTTAAAGATTTATTCATTTTAATAGTAAATCTTAATATTAAAGTTTTTAAAGATTTTATTCATTTTAATAGTAAATCTTAATATTAAAGTTTTTAAAGATTTTATTCATTTAATAGTAAATCTTAATATTAAAGTTTTTAAAGATTTTATTCATTTTAATAGTAAATCTTAATATTAAAGTTTTTAAAGATTTTATTCATTTTAATAGTAAATCTTAATATTAAATTTTAAAGATTTTATTCATTTTAATAGTAAATCTTAATATTAAAGTTTTTAAAAGATTTTATTCATTTTAATAGTAAATCTTAATATTAAAGTTTTAAAGATTTTATTCATTTTAATAGTAAATCTTAATATTAAAGTTTTTAAAGATTTTATTCATTTTAATAGTAAAATTAATATTAAAGTTTTTAAAGATTTTATTCATTTTAATAGTAAATATTAATATTAAAGTTTTTAAAGATTTTATTCATTTTAATAGTAAATCTTAATATTAAAGTTTTTAAAGATTTTATTCATTTTAAAGTAAATCTTAATATTAAAGTTTTAAAGATTTTATTCATTTTAATAGTAAATCTTAATATTAAAGTTTTTAAAGATTTTATTCATTTTAATAGTAAATCTTAATATTAAAGTTTTTAAAGATTTTATTCATTTTAATAGTAAATCTTAATATTAAAGTTTTTAAAGATTTTATTCATTTTAATAGTAAATTTTGGCTAAAAGTATGTCCATTACATTCAACCATATGTATTTGTATAATCGTAAGAGGGTAATAATATGTAACTTTTCTGTCTAAATTGCGGCCTGAAAATTACCCTTTCGCATGTAATACGGATAAGTTTATTTATTTTTTAAGATAACGATGTAATTTTTTCCCAATCGGATAATTTGATCTCTGAATTAACTGTTTTTCTTTGTAACAACCCTGTACGATCTTTAATTGTTTTTTACGAGATTTTTGATAAACAAAGTTCGGAAATATCTATTTCCGTTTTATTCAAGATGGCCTAAACTGATCACGTGACGGTTTTGGTTTTTTGTTTATTTTTACATTGTTTTCGTAGCTCAATCTTTTTTAAGGATGTGGTTAATAAAAGAGATTTTTTTTTAAAATCAGGCTCAACTTTTTTTCCTTTTTTTGTTTGTTTTTTTTTGGGGGGGTGGGGAGTGGAGGGTTGTTAGTTTGATTTTGGAGGGTTTTTTAGGAGTTCAAAATTGCCATCCATATATTAAACTATTCGCACTCACAGCATGTGACTGGAATTTTGTTAATTAATGCAAAAATGCTGAATAAATATTTACTTAACCGATTAGATAAAAAAAAAATTATCTAAATACTCTTTTAGCCATTGTTTTTTGTTTTTTTTGTTGATTTTTTAGTGTTTTTTCATTGGGCAATATTTCGTCCAAGTGAACCAATTTAAAATCAGTTACAGGGTGGGGGATAAACATTTTCCAAGAATTAACCCCTTTTAGATGATTTTTTCTATGAATTCACTGTCGACCTTGCATTGCTTATATTTGTCAAATTTTGCACAGGAAGCGTGTGGTGTAATGGTTAAAGTCATAGGAAATGGACTCGTTGCCCTGAGTTCAAATCCTGGACGTGGTAATTGCATTTCACTTAGCGCTAATACCCTTGGGAAAGGTATGAATCCTATTCTCCCTTCCAGCAATGGGTAAATAGCAGGGCAGACTGGGTTCTTTAACCATGGCTACGTAACCAGTCTAGGAGAAGGAAAATTCTGAATTCAAACCTGTTGAACTCCGCTTAAGAAATTGACCTTGTGTCACATCCTGCTCGTGCGGAGGGATTGGTGAATATATATAATTGTCAAATTTACTTACTTTTCAAATTTGGATTTTTAAATATCTTCCCAAATATAAATCAAATCTTCATTATTTTTGCTCAAAAACCAAGCCCTGGTGATATTTAATGTGTATATATATATATTTACTTTGTCGTTAATTATTTTATTTTCAAAGTTTCATCCGGATATACTTGTCGCCCGAGTTCAAATCCTGGACGTGGTAATTGCATTTCACTTAGCGCTAATACCCTTGGGAAAGGTATAAATCCTACTTTCCCTCCAGCTATGGGTAAATAGTAGGGCAGACTGGGTTCCTGCAAAGATTTTCTCCACTGTCCAAAATCTAAAGCTTTACTCTTCCAGGTTTTCTTGTTCGATGCTACACTTTCTCAGGGTTGACTTTTGAGCCAAACGCTTTCCGTTTGCAAGTTCCCCATAGAACATTTTTTAGGAAGTCACCCATCATCATGCTCACTCCACTACATACACACACACACACACACACACACACACACAGACACACACACACTGAATAATCTACTCACAAATTTGGGATCTTTCTTATCCATTGACCAAAAGCAATGGTCGAATGCAAAGGTCTGGAAAAGAAAAGGCATGTACTCTCTCTCTCTCTCTCTCTCTCTCTCTCTCTCTCTCTCTCTCTCTCTCTCTCTCCTCTCCCTCATGACTCCAATGCCTCTCTCTTATGCCTCTCATTCATGACCTCTTTCTATCTCATGACCTTCTCTCTCACCCTCTCATGACTCTCTCTATCATGCCTTTCTATAATGCCCCTCTCTCTCAGGACTCTATCTCTCACTCGTGCCCCCTCTCTATCTCATGCCCTTCTCTCTATCTTGCTCTCTCTCTCTCTCTCTCCCATGCCTCTCTCTATCTTATGTGTCGCTCTTTCATACCCATCTCTCTCTCTCATGCCCCTCTCTCTATCACGCCTTTCTATGATGCCCCCTCTCTCTTATGACTCCATTGCCTCTCTTTCATGCCCCCCTCTCTCTCGACTCTCTCTCACATGTCACTCTCTTTCTCATGCTCCTCTCTCTATAACGCCTTTCTATGATGCCCCCTCTCTCTCATGACTAATGCTTTATCTCTTATCTCTCACTCGTGCCCCCTCTCTATCTCATGCCCTTCTCTCTATCTTGCCTCTCTCTCTCTCTCTCTCATGCGTCTCTCTCCCATGCCCCTCTCTTTCTCATGCGTCTCTCTTCATGCCCATCTCTCTATTCACGCCTTTCTATGATGCCCCCTCTCTCTTATGACTCCATTGCTCTCTCTTTCTCGACTCTCTCTCCTCACATGTCATCTCTTTCTCATGCGTCTCTCTCTCATGCCCCTCTCTCTATAACGCCTTTCTATGATGCCCCCTCTCTCTCATGACTAATGCTTTATCTCTTATCTCTCACTCTGCCCCCTCTCTATCTCATGCCCTTCTCTCATCTTGCCTCTCTCTCTCTCTCTCTCATGCGTCTCTCTCCCATGCCCCTCTCTTTCTTATGCGTCGCTCTTTCATGCCCATCTCTCTATCACGCCTTTCTATGATGCCCCCTCTCTTATGACTCCATTGCTCTCTCTTTCTCGACTCTCTCTCTCACATGTCACTCTCTTTCTCATGCGTCTCTCTCTCATGCCCCTCTCTCTATAACGCTCTCTATGACTCCATTGCTCTCTCTTTCTCGACTCTCTCTCTCTCTCTCACTCTCTCTCTCTCTCGACTCTCTCTCACATGTCACTCTCTTTCTCATGCGTCTCTCTCTCTCATGCCCCTCTCTCTATAACGCCTTTCTACGATGCCCCCTGTGTCTTGTGACCCAATACCTTTGTTTCATACCACTCATTCAGGCCCTCTCTCTATCTTGCTTCTCATTTCCGTTTACAAGTTCCCCATAGAACATTTGTTTAGGAAGTTGCCCATCGTCCATCCTTACTAAATGCCCACTCCACCTCAATCTATGCTTGGTTATAAAAGATTCTATACTTAGACATTTGGCTCGTTCCAGAACCTCAATGTCACTGACATAAATTTGCCAAAGCACCCCTAATATTCATCGTAGGCACTGCATACATAGATACGCACCAACTGCCCTTTATATATGAACTAGAAGTGGCTACCCGGTGTCATCTGGGTAGAGAAGGGATTTTTTAAAAGTTGGTCTCGCAGATCCATAATTACTTATCACGAGTGAGATCCTCGCTGGTTCCCTTATAAAAATCCCCTCAAAAAAATATAACAATATAGTAAGAAATTTCCATTCAATGATTTTTTTTTTTTTAAAATAAGATATAAATGATGCAATTAATCAATCAATTAAACCAAAAAAGAAAACATACAAAAAAAATATAAACAAAATAACATGACTTTCCCTTCTGTTACTTTTCAAATTTGGATTTTTAAATATCTTCCCAAATATAAATCAAATCTTCATTATTTTTGCTCAAAAACCAAGCCCTGGTGATATTTAATGTATATATATATTTACTTTGTCGTTAATTGTTTTATTTTCAAAGTTTCATCCGGATATACAGATACACACAACTGCCCTTTATATATGTATAGATATAGATAAATGGGTTAATATAAAAAGCATGTATTATTATGCTTTTGGAACACCATAGTTTAGAAAAAAGGTTTGTTGATATAACTGATAGTAAACTAAGTCAGAAACAAAAAAAAAAAAAAAAAAAAAAAAAGAGACATTATATCAAATTACAATTCTGGGTATTGAAACCTGTTTTTCATGATTTTTATGAACTGGGTGAAATGTTTTTCAGGGATTCTCGGAAAAATACAGGATATGAAAAGATTATACGAGGTTGACTCCTGCTGCTAAATTGGAAGGGAACACTCCTTAAAAAAAAATTTTTTAATAAAAATTTTTTTTTTAAATCGGGAGTGCATAGCTTGAAGATACCCCCCCCCCCTGGGAAAGGCATGAACCCTCATACCCTCATAGTTATTGGTCAAATAGTACTACTACTCTTCTTCGATAAGTTTTGGGTAATTCATGAGGAAGTGCGTCCCAGTCTCCTGCCCCCAAAATTGCTACCCGGTGACTATCAAAATAACAACCCCAGCTCAGTCTATTCAAAACTATCCATCTATCTATCTATCTCAATTTGTTCATATTTATCTATATTACTTTAAATACTAAGATTTGTTTTTTATTCATGTTTGTTTAATGTCTTGTTTTTCGTTTAAATAAACAAGAATTACGACAAAAAAAAAAGAAGGGACCCCCCCCCCCCAAATACATTTACTTGTCGAAAATATCTATCTATCTCCATTTGTTCGTATCTATTATATTATTTTGTTTGTTTATCTATCTATCTATCTCAGTCTATTCCAAACTATATATCCATCTTCATATCTAAACAAGAATTACGACAAATTACGATAAATAAACAAGAATTACGACAAGCTGGGGTTGTTATTTTGATAGTCACCGAGTAGCAATTTTTGAGGCAGGAGACCGGGACACACTTCCTCATAAATTACCAAGTTTTGTTCTGGTGAATGTGGGGACTGCTACATGGTAGTATATTAGTGAAATAGATCACTTATTAGGACTGAGCCTATTCTAGTTGTGCTATTGCATTCACTTTCAGAGTAATACTCTTGGGAAAGGTATGAACCCTCTTATCGTCCTAGTTATTGGTTAAATAGTACCACTTCTTCGATAAGTTTTGTTCTGGCATTGAATAACCCATGAAAGATTATATGCCATTAAACAAAGAAATGAAAGTAAACAATCTTATTGAAAAATCTATTAAACATGCTCTGTTTTCTCAAGAAATTTTCCATGGCGTAGTGGTGAACGTGGTGGACTGCGACATGGTAATATATTTGTGAAAGAGCCCAGTTTGCCCTACTAGTTACCCATAGCTAGAGGGAGAGTAATTGGATTCATACCGTTAACAGGTTTGAATTCAGAGTTTTCCTTCTCCTAGACAGGTTGCCTAACCAAGGTTAAAGAGTCCAGTCTGCCCTACTGTTTACCCATAGCTAGAGGGAGAGTAGTTGGATTCATACTGTTAACAGGTTTGAATTCAGAGTTTTCCTTCTCCTAGACAGGTTGCCTAACCAAGGTTAAAGAGTCCAGTCTGCCCTACTAGTTACCCATAGCTGGATGGAGAGTAGTTGGATTCATACCTTTCCCAAAGGTATTAGCACTCTGTGAAATGCAAAAAGCCCTGTCCAGGATTTGAACTCGGGTCAACAAGTTAATTTCCTTAAACTAACCATTGTACCACGCACCTCCATTCTTAATGCAGAGATGCTGATAGGCACATGTCCTGCATCTCTGACACACAAAAATTTAAAAGGATGCAGTAAAATCCTATCCATGCATCCCAATGTTTTTCTTTTTTCTTCCTTCACCATTTCAAGCTAACTGTAAATACATTTCAATAGTTTCTTAGAAACGAATTACACAGAGTAGATTACAAGGTAGAGGTTAGACAGCTTTAGTTGTTTCCCTAGATCATAAATAAAAACCCTACAATCTATCAAGAAACTTTAATTATGACCCATAAATTTTCCCTGGGACTCATTCAAAGCAAATATGTGGGTCCCAGGATGCACTAAATCAAAAAGCCATCAGCATCACTGTTAATGAGGTAGTTGATTCACAATAAAGTATTTTTCAAACTCATCTATTGCTTAATGGTCTTATTTTTTTTTTTTTTTTTTTTGTGAGGTGTAAGAATTTACTCAACACTGCCTCTATGATCGAGAAAGTTGAAGAGTTCCGTTAAACTCTGCGATTCTTAAGCTCTTTTGGCTTTTAATGAAGGGAAAGCATTTAGAATGGAATGTCAAGAATTTGGATAATAATGAGAGAGAAAAAAAGAGTCCTTGTTCTCCGACCAACTCAGACGCGGCCATTTTTAATGTGCATGGGAGGATTTTTTTTTTAAAAAGGGGGAAAAAATGAGAGACATATTGGTGCAGAACCCAACAAGGAAAATTTCCGGGTTTTTTCTGCTCTCTCTCTGTTCTTCTCTTCGAACTTTCTTCTGTTCACCTTGTCTCTTTCTCTCATACTCACACACACACTTTCACTTTCTCACACTCTATCTCTCTCACTCACACACACTCTCTCTCTCTTTTACTCACATACTTTCACTTTCTCACACACTTTCACTTTCTCACACACAAACACACACACTCTCTCACACTCTCTCTCTCTCTCTCTCTCTCTCACACACACACTCTCTCTCTCTCTCTCTCTCACACACTCTCCTCACACACTCTCTCTCTCTCTCACTCTCCACTCACACTCTCTCTCTCTCTCTCTCATACTAACAACACACTCTCTCTCTCTCTCTCTCTCTCTAACACACACTCTCTCTCTCTCTCTCTCTCACACACTCTCTCACGCACTCTCTCTCTCTCACACACACACTCTCTCACGCACTCTCTCTCACACACTCTCTCTCTCACACACACACTCTCTCACGCACTCTCTCTCTCACACTCTCTCTCTCTCACGCACACACTCTCTCACGCACTCTCTCTCTCACACACACACTCTCTCACACTCTCTTACTCACACACACTCTCTCTCATACTCACTCTCTCTCTCTCTTTCACACTAACACACACTCTCTCACACACTCACTCTCTCTCTCTCTTCACACTAACACACACTCTCTCACACACTCTCTCTCTCTCACACTAACACACTCTCTCGCACACTCTCTCTCTCTCTCTCTCACACTAACACACACTCTCTCTCTCTTCTCTCACTCACCACACACTCTCTCTCACTCACACACACTCTCTCCACTCACACTAACACACTCTCTCACACACTCTCTCTCTCACACTAACACACATTCTCTCTCCTCTCTCACACACATTCTCTCTCTCTCTCACACACACTCTCTCTCTCTCTCTCTCTCCTCTCTCTCTCTATCCTCCT
>CM042173.1:35984596-35989912 GCA_023376005.1 Doryteuthis pealeii | reverse complement strand
TTGATAACAAGAGTGCAAGTATTCAGTTTTAATGTATAAAATATTATATTAAAATTAGAAAGGCTAATGAAATTAACAATTAAGAATGGCAGATAAATAAGATTTGAACAGAGTGCAAGTATTTTAAGTTATGTATAATTATTATATAAATTAGAAAGGCTAATAGAATACTAAATAGACATCGTTGTTAAAAAGAATTTTGAACATTGTTAGTGCAATTTAGTATTTGGTTTTAATGTAACTAAAATTTATATTTTTAATTTTTTAGAATTTTGGTTCTAATTGAAATTAATTTAGAAACAGATATAAGATTTTGCAAACAGAGTGCAAGTATTTGATTTTAATGTAATTAATTAGTAAAGGATAATTGAAACTAATAAGAATGCTAGATATAATAGATTTGAACAGAGTGCCACGTATTTTGTTTTAATGTTGATAAAATATCATATTAATTAGAAGGCTAATGTTTGTTATTTTGATAAAAAGTATTTGAAACAGAGTGCAAGTATTTAAGGTTTTAATGTAAGAATTTATATTAAATTATGAAAGGATAATGTAAACTAAATAAGAAGGCAGATAAAAAGATTTGAAACAGAGTGCAAGTATTTAAGTTTAGTAATATAAATTTATATTATTTAGTTGCTATGTCTGATTTAGATAGAAAGATTGGAACAGAGGGGGTATGATTGAAAATAGAACAAATGAAACGAACTCTCCATCATCTTCCATTACTCCTGTTTTCATTGGTTAAATTTTCCTAATTTAACTATTTAGCTTAGAATTGATTAGTTAAAGGATAATATTACAGTTATTTCTTATTAATCATTTATTTTAAGATTTTTCGAGATTTTTGGCTCATATTCGCATTAATATTAAACAAACAATTAGAAATCAATAATACTTAAGCACATATTTTATTAAAATCAAATTTTAAAGATCAATATGCAAATTAGCCTTTCCATTCCACTGTAAACCGCTATTTTGTTTGTATAATATATAATATTCATTTATCTGTTATTTGTATCTAGCGATGGTCTTAGTTTAATGATGTATAACAATTTTATTAATAATTAGAAGTTTAAATTAAACGATCATAGAGAATATGTGTAAATAATAAAAGGAATTGTGAGTCTTGTATTAGTTATAGTTTCGGTTACAAGACGGAAAAACACACAATCTCCATTATAATAAGACTAGCAAAAAACAACCTCCGGTTGTGGTGTAAAAATAAATTTTTGCAAAGATATTGCCTGAGGGGGTGATATTCTTGCTAGTCTGGATACAGTAACCTTTTTATAGTTTTTTTCTTTTTTTTAAACTGAAGAGGTTAGATGTGGGTCCCCCCCAAAAATAATATCTGACATTGCTATAACTCGACATCTTAAATGGTTGGGAAGAGGCGAACGACAAAAAAAAAACTGTGAATTCTAGCGAATTGGAGATGTGCTTTTGGATTTAATTGGTTCAGTTAAAAAAAATAATGTGAAATGAAAATCATGAAAGTTACTCTTATCTGAATAGTGAATGGAAGTATTACATTTCTATCTCAATTTTTTGTACATTAACACAGAAATTTCATTTATTTCTCTTGCATCCCGGTTTGTTTTTTTTTACTAAGCTAAGACTGACATATATATTTGTTTGTTTTGTTTTATTTTACGGCATATCAACCTTGGTGGGTCATTTAATGCCGACAAAGTTGTGAAATAAATCCATTCTTAATGCATAATACAATTTTGTTTATCAACTCATGTTTTTCTATTTAACATTTTCTATTTCCCATAGATACGCTAACAGGTACTACCACTCCGGGTCAGAGTGGACCAGGGAGCAATGGTGATGAGGGGTGCTCCACATTCCCAAACCTCCAAACTGGAACCTCACATCAGATAGAGTTTACGTCCTTCCCAGGACATTGTAGACCGCAGCACCGCCTTCTAGCACCATATGATAAAAAGGGGTTGGGGCTTGCATAAGGGCAATAGGGTGGGGAATCATATAGGTGGCTAGGCTTGGACATGGCCAGCCGATTGATCGGAGGGGGCCTTTCCCGACCGCCCATCTAGTCCCTAGAAAGGCCTAAAGTGGAATATTGCAAGTCATGGCACTGCTCAGCCACCAGGGTTTCTATCCTTAGACATTCAGGTCACCCCTCACGGCCAACAGGTGGCCGCATTGGAGGAGTCTTACCCCTATGCAGAGGTGCAGTCGGTACATTCTAACGCACCACCGACAGGGGGGACATATATAGATAGTAGGTGTATGTGTTGACAAGCTAGATTATCAGACGTAATTGTTAGTGTAGTTTCGTTATTCTCACTGGTGTGGCAGCATATTTGGCTAAGCTCTCAATAACTACTTGTTGGTACTTTGTTAGTGAGTTTGATTCTCACTGGGTTGCCTCCATACTTCTGGCGCTTGTACGATTACTAAACTTAAGCTTAGTAAAGAACTACTTCCATTCGGGAGCATTTCTTTTGTTTGTGTAATGGTTAGCAAGCTGGATTCAACAGATCGTGTGTGTTTTTGTGTGTTTTGTTTGATTCTCACTGGGTTTATACCTTGCCTGCCTGTGCCCACACTTATAGTGTTATGTAATGACTTACTCTTTTGAGCACCTCACATAGTCAGATTGTGTCTAAAGTTAGATGAAATATATATTTTGTTTGAGATGGTATTCTCAACTGGGTGCTCGCATACTCTTCTGACCTTGTGCCATGGTTGTATCAAGCTGTGTTTAGCTGATCATTTGTTGTTTTGAGTTCGGTTCTCCATTTTGGGGTGGCCTCATATTTTGTTGTTTTTGGTTAGGAAGCTGGAATTAGCTGATCATTCGTCTAGTGAGTTTGTTTCTCACTGGGTGCCTCATCTTCTGGCCTTGTGCCATGGTTAGGAAGCTGGTTAGCTGGATCATATTTTGTTTAGTGAGTTTGTTTCTCACTGGGTGCCTCAATATTCTCAGGCCTGTGGGACATGTTACGGAAGCTGGATTAGCTGATCATTGTTAGTGTTTTTGATTCGTTCTCCACTGGTGTTCATACTTCTGGCCTTGTGCCATGGTGTTGTAAAGCTGGCATTCATGATCTTTGTTGTGAGTTCGTTTCTCACTGGGTGCTCATATTGCTGGCTTGTGCCATGGTTAGGAAGCTGGATTAGCTTGATCATTGTTAGCGGTTCCGTTTCTCACTCGAGTGCTTCATACTTCTGGTCCTGTGTCATGGTATTAGGATTTCTGTGTTATTAGCATGATTTTTGTTAGTGCGAGTTGTTTTTCACTGGGTGGCCTCTCATTATCGCCTTGTGCATGTTTAGGAAGCTGGATTAGGATGATCATTGTTAGTTTTTTTTGAGAGTTTGTTCTCTCAACTGGGGTTGCCTATACTTTTGTGTTTTTGTGCCATGGTTAGGCAAGCGTGCGGATGTTTTGTTTGTTTCATTGTTAGTGAGTTTTTGTTTCCTCACTGGGTGCTTTATACTTCTGGCGCTGTGCATCGTTTTAGGAAGCTGGATTTAGCTGATCATTGTTTTAGTTGTAGTGTTCACTGGGTTGCCTCAATATCTCTAAGCCTTGTGGCTGCACTTAACAAAGCTTTATGTTATATTACTACGTTTCATTGGGGCACTTAGGCATTGTCTAGCCAGACGCATTTGTTAGTGAGTTTGATTTTTGGGTGCAACAAGGGATTGCACATGCCATAAAATTCGATGCCGCCCTCCTGATATTATAAAAGTCCAACAAAATAATACATCCAATCGCGGATTATAAATATTTTTCAGTTTCTTGAACTTCATTTCGATATGAAGTATTTTTCCTAAATTGTTCCAACAAACTTTTGTCTCCTGCTTTGTACTCGCCCTTTTTATGATTCAATTGTTTGTAATGCAACTTCCTCCGCCCGCATCGCTCACTTGCAACATTGGTTTGTGTTTATTCTCCCATATCGTTCCTGACCAATTTAATATTAGCATCTGTCAACCATGTATTTGGTAGTTCAATCATCTAGGGTGTGTTATTAATGGATTCCAACAGTTTGGTTATTATATTATGCCGATCTTGTTTTTTATGAGTCTATCACCCCTCCAACATCACCACACACACACTTAATTTAATTTTTATGAGTATAAAAAAAATGACGCGGTAGAAAAATTTTTTACTTTTTTCTATACAGAATTAAGAGGCTGAATATCTATATCAATGAATTGTATAATTCGTACCGGCTTTTGTTTTTTTAGGAAATTAATGAATCGGATTTTTATTTTTTTTATTTTGTGTAGTATGTTTTTGGTTATGGTTTGTTTTGATTTACTGTGTTTTATCGACGCTCAGTGGTGTTTAATGCCAAGAAAGTTTTGAATAAATCAATTCTTAATGACTTATAAACAATTTTTTTTTAAATTTTTCCATTGTTGTGAACCGCTATCAGGATGCTACCACTCCGGGTTAAGAGTGGACGCGAGAGAGCAATGGTAATGAGGGTGCGCCACATTCCCCAAACCTCCAAAACTGGAACCTCACATCTAGATAGTAGTTTAACGTCATTCCCAGGACATGTAGACCCGCAGCCACCGCCTTCTAGCACCCATATGATAAAAAGGGATTGGGGCTTGCCATAAGGGCAATAGGGTTGGGAAAATCATATAGGTGCTAGGGCTTGATGTGACCAGCCGATTGATCGGAGGGGACCTCTCCGACCGCCCGTCTAGCCCAAGATAGGGCCAAAGTGGAGTATTGCATGTCATGAACTGCTCATCCACCTGGGCTCTATCCTTAAGCATCACGGGTCGCCACCCACGGCCAACAGGTGGCCCCATTGGAGGATATGATTTGTAAGCAAAAAGTTTGTCAGAGATGCTGATAGATACACATTGTGTAATGACGAGGATAAGGTACTCACCAGAGCTCCTAGATTGGAACCTCACAATTAGTTTAATAGTTTTAAATAGTTTGTATGTATATGTATTTTGAATTTATAAACTGGTTGGTTGGTTGGTTAGTTGGTTGGTTGGTTTTTATGGCATGTCAACCCTTGTTTGCGTTATTTTATGCTATTTTTGTATATATGATTTGTAAGCAAATAGTTTATATATATATATCTTTGATTTGATTTGATTTTGTAAACTGTTTGATTGTTTGCTTACTTTTTACAGCATGTCAACTCTTGTTGGGTTATTTTATGCCAAAGACGTTTTGTTATATACCCATTTGGCTCAGGTATATATATAGCCAAGAGGAGAAAGTTCATAGGTGGAAACTGGAAAATTAGTATATTTTTTCTTTGTGATCAAATTTAGCAATTTTCCAAGACTTTGGAATCA
>CM042173.1:35949596-35974596 GCA_023376005.1 Doryteuthis pealeii | reverse complement strand
TAAGTAAACATATCAAATTTTGTAATAATTGAATTATCATACTGTGGTATATCCACAGGTCCTGCAAGTATAGAGAGTTAAATCAAGATTATCATACTTTTTAGATATTGAACTATTTGGTAATAGCTCTTAAATAAACATTAAACATTGTAATAATTAAATTATCATACTGTGGTATATCTACAGGTCCTGCTAGTCAAGATTATTATACTTTTTACATATTGAACTATTTGACAATAGCTCTCAAGTAAACATATCAAACATAATAATTAAATTATCATACTGTAGTATATCCACAGGTCCTGCTAGTAAAGATTATTATACTTTTTACATATTGAACTATTTGGCAATAGCTATCAAGTAAACGTATCAAACGTAATAATTAAATTATCATACTGTGGTATATCCACAGGTCCTGCTAGTAATAGACAACGATTAGTAGCCTGTTTTATAATTTTATCATCAGACGGAATCTTAATTAAACAGGTTTTCTAATTTCATGATAACTTTAGATCACAATGTGTGACATGTGATGTTATCTAAAGTTATTAAATACTTGGGAGGGTGTCACATTAAGGCTCGGGATTTTTGAGTTATTAGGCCTGTCATCTTTATTTGGTTTGTATTGCTATAAAGAATTCACCATAAAGTATTTTACGGGGGAAGTCTGTCTGCAGGCATGTGGATGGCGTGACCCAGACTTCGCAGCGGTTCAAAGAGCATATTAAGACAACACTGAAGAAATGTACCATTACACCTTCAAGCCTTGAAGATCTGGCCTCCAACAAACAGGGCTGGCAAAGCGCCTGTCGCACAAGAGCTAAGTGGCTCAAAATCAAGATTAACAGGGCTGCAGAGCAGCGACATCTTCGTCGTCATGAACCACCAAATGCAGATGGGAATTTCCCTTGGAATGTGTGAGTGTTGTATACTTGAATCAAATTCTATATATTATATAGCGGCTTCAAATTCACGGCCCTACTTCATGTATCTGGATACGTTGCAGGTATATATGCTAGTATCGTCACCAACCCTAGACGATATATGTAGTAGTCGCTTAATGAAATCTACAACACATGGGATTATTCAGACTATTGTCCTCATCTTTATTGTTATCTACACTATTTCTCTGAATTTTTGAGATGAGACTTGATAATTAGTATTATTTGGGTTATTCAGACTATTGTCCTCATCTTTATTGTTATCTACACTATGTCTCTGAATTTTTGAGATGAGACTTGATAATTAGTATTATTTGGGTTATTCAGACTATTGTCCTCATCTTTATTGTTATCTACACTATGTCTCTGAATTTTTTAGATGAGGCTTGATAATTAGTATTATTTGGATTATTCGGACTATTGTCCTCATCTTTATTGTTATCTACACTATTTCTCTGAATTTTTGAGATGAGACTTGATAATTAGTATTATTTGGGTTATTCAGACTATTGTCCTCATCTTTATTGTTATCTACACTATGTCTCTGAATTTTTTTTTTTGGAACGTGTGAGACCACACCTGCAAGTCGAGAATTGGACTAACAAGCAACCAGAGGGTCCACAAATGTTGAAGACATGGAGTGACAACATATTGAATATCCAAGACAATCTAGGGAAAACTAGACTGATAGACTAGTATCAGTGAGTTTGATTCTCACTGGGTGACCCATATTTATGACCATGTGTGGAAGTGCTTTTATGTAATGGTTATCATCATAGGAAATGGACAGCAGTGAAAGCATGGTATCCATCTCTCTCGCTCCATCCGACCCTATTGGTCATTGCTCCTGGTAGGTCTTCTGCACAGCATCCAGAATCCGCACAGAGCTGATTGATGTACGTTTTAGCTGGTCGGCTCATACGAAAGAAAAGATGTCAAAACCCCACCAAATACAGTGCATAATGGTTGTGGGCGAACTAGGCTAATAGACTAGTATTAGTGAGTTCGATTCTCACTGGGTGACCCATAATTATAACCATGTGTGGAGGTGTTTTTGTGTAATGGTTATGGTCGTAGAAAATGGATAGCAAGAATACCCATCTCTCTCTCTCTCTCTCTCTCTCTCTCTCTTCTCTCTCTCTCTCTCTCTGTGTGTCTCGGTCATTGCTCCCGGCAGGTCTTCCGCACAGCACCCAGAATCCGTACAAAGCTGATTGATGTACGTTTTAGCTGGTCGGCTCATACGAAAGAAAAGATGTCAAAACTTTTATAAACTTAATGGACTAGTATTAGCGAGTTCGTTTCTCACTGGGTGCCCTATACTTATGACCGTGTCAAATGACAATAAGAAATATTGAATATCCAAGACAATTGTTTGATCCATATCATCGACAAAATGCTTCAAAATTTCTTGTTTTTTCAACGGGAGATCGAGATAAAAAGTTTGTGTCCATTGTATTCAGAAATTTCAACAAAGGACCACTTGGAAGAAAATGAGTCCTTCACTTGGAAGACAAAATTAAAAAGCCAACAACTAAAAATCTTATCAGAAAAATACCGGCCTTTTTTCTTTTCTTTATTAACCATCCCAATTCCCTATTTTTTTTTTAAAAAAAAGCTTCTTTCCATACCTTGCCCCCCTCATCTGTTATTGACGGTCAGCAATGTGGTATACCATAAGACTAACAGTAGCTACCTCTTAACTAAGCCAGAAAAAAAAAGATAAGCTATAGTTGGTAAGTAGATGGGGGTTAGGTATTATAAAAAGTTTTGTTTTTTTTATAATGGAATGAATGGGTTTTAGGTGCTGAAAGTAAGAACAAGGGCAAGGGGTAATTTCCCCTCTCTCTACTCTAACCCCTTCCTCGAACCTTTAAGTACAATAGGGAGGGCTGGGCCAAGCCGTCAAATGAAAACCATGTATCGGTGTGTTAGAGGGTTCATATTATGTGCCTCCTCACGCCAAACCCTCTTTCTTTGAGAAGGCTAAGATTGAAAAAGAAAAGACAGTCCTAAAATGTGTTTTTTTAACTATGTATTTCATCTCTTATTATAATGGAGATTGTGTGTTTGACTGTAACCAAAACTATATCACTACTCAAGACACAATTCCCTTAATTATTTACGTCACATTTTCCACGATTTTATTTAGAGGGCCGGGTTAGCTCAGACGGTAGAGCGTTCGGCTAGAAACCACAAGGTTCCTAGTTCGATACCGGTCCTCGCCAACTCAGCGTATGAGTAGCACAGGGATCTGTGCGGTAAAGTAAGGAGCTGATGGTAGGTGTGGTGCTCCACCTCAGATGCTAAAAAACAATTTTCTTGGTCTAGCGCTATTGAAAAGGGGATAGACTCCCTCGCCGACTTTAGGCCGCCCCGTTGACTTTACTTATTTAAACCTCAATTGTTAATCAAATTGTTTTTCATTATTAATACTGTTGACCATATCTACATTGTATTTACCTCGTACCCCACTTGTACGGGTTAGGCACAAGGCCCTATTAACGTGGGACCACCTACAAACCGAAGCTCATGGGTGGCAGGTGAAAAATTGCGTCGATCCCGTCAGCATTCCCCCTCATGGGGGACGCCTCAGGCGCTGCGCAATAAACCCAGCCCTGCCCCTTTAAATCGAAGGGGCAGGTATTGCCTGGGGGGATAGCCCCCTGGGATCGACGCTATTAACTTGTAAAGATCCAGAGCCGAAGCCACTGGACCCCTGGCGTTGACCATATCTACATAATAACATGCAATTGTATTTATATATACAACAAAATAGCGGTTTACAGTGTGAACGGGAAGGCTAATTTGCATATTGATGTTAAAAATTTGATTTTAATAAATATGTGCTTAATATTATTGATTTCTAATTGTTTGGTTTTATTTTAATGAATATGAGCAAAAGTCTTGAGGATAAATCTTTAAAAAAATTAACAAGAAAAAACTGTAATTTTATTCTTTCCTTCCTAATTTAACTAAATAGTTAAATTAGGATAATTTAGCAATGAAAGACGGAAGTGATAGAAAATGATGGAAGAGTTAGTTTCAAAGTTGTTCTATTTTTTTATTATATCCCACCCCTCAATTTCAAATCTTTTTATCTGCATTCTTATTTAGTTTCATTAGTCTTTCTAATTTAATACAATATTTTATTACATTAAAACTTAAATACTTGTGCCCAGAGGGTGCATATATCTGATAGTATTGTCAAAGCTGCTTAAAGATAGCGAATTTTTGTATTTCATACTACTAAAAGGTCTATTTCATTTCTTATTGACAGCATCAACGATCATTGGGAGTGAGAAAAAGAAAAAAGTCAAAAATGAATTGGCATGTTGAAAATTAGATAACCGGTACTCTCTGTCCATTTCCAAATTTGGGCGAAATATGACCTTCACGAAATATATGATAATGGAGAAAGTAATATAACACACACACACACAAGCTATAGTTGGTAAGTAGATGGGGTTAGGTATTATAAATTATTATATATATAATTATTATATATTATAATACCTAACCCCATCTATATATATATATATATATATATATATATATATATTATATATATATACATACACACACAAAGTAAATAGACCATCATAGCAAAACTTAAGCCACAGCTCACACACACAAGTATAAATTATCAAAGCAAAACTTATGCTACAGCTCTCTCTCTCTCTCAGGGAGAGAGAGAGAGAGAGAGAGAGAGAGAGAGAGAGAGAGAGAGACGCACACGCACATACGTATTGACCATCAAAGCAAAACTTAAGCCATAGCTCACACACACATATACACACAGATACACACATATACATACACACACATACATATATATATATACATAAACACATATACATACACACACATACATATATATACACATACATACATACACACACATATGTATACACATACACATATACACACACACACATATACACATACACACACACATATATATACACATACACACACATATATATACATATACACACACATATGTATATACACACATACATATACACACACATATATACATATACACACACACATACATATACACACATATATACATACATATACACACACACACACACATATACACACATATATACATACATATACACACACACACACACATATACACACACATATATATATCTATACATACACACATACATATATATCTATACATACACACACACACATATATTTACACATACACACACACACACATAGTTATACATACACACACACACACATAGTTATACATACACACACACACACACACACACACACACACACACATACGGGTATCTGATGAATAACCACCCTATCAAAAGCATTTTGAAAGGCTAGTACTATCTATCTACCCTACTAAGTACTTAATGACTTTTTTTTATTTGCTTGTTGCATGTACTTTTGCCGAAATTGGTACTGTTGGAAAGTCGACTAAATAATATAGAAGATTGTAAATGTTTTGGGGGTCAATATTCTAAATTTCAGATGATTTGCTGAAAAGTTTTGTGTTCACCAGGAAGCAAATTTTTGAGAAGAAAAAAACCAAAGTTAAGCAACAATAAACCTGTTCAGTACTTAGATGGGTAACCACTTCAATAAACAGCAGGTATGTGTTAGTAAAGAAACATAAAAAAAAACCTTCTGTTTGTCAGACGAGGCAACAAAAAAACATAAATAACAAATCATACACTAAACGCACCTGTTTCTGATAGATCACACCAAAGTTGAACAAGCAACCCTAAACCAATCACAGTTTAGACCACTGGTTCTCAACCCTACCTGCCCCCCCCCTTTTTTTAACCTATCTATGGAACCCTTTTCCTTTTTAGGCTTTTCTTTTCTTTTTTCTTTTTTTTTTTTTCTTTTAACCATTCCACAGAAAAAAAAAGCTTCTTATATTTTAAACTAATATAAAAAAAGTTTTTTAAAAAAAAAGTTCAAAAACTGTTTTTGGCTACGTTAAATTTAAATTGATTTAACAGTGCAAAAATGTAAACATCGTTTTCGTTTATTATTTTGATTATTTCCGTAAGTTGAAAAATGTTTTTAAAAATCATTGGAACCCTTTTCCTCTTTAGTCTTTTCTTTTTGTTTTTCCTTTTAACCATTCCACAGAAGAAAAAAAAAGCCTCTTATATTTTAAACTAATAAAAAAGAAAGGAGAAACAGCAGCACCCCCAACACCTACAGAAAGCATCACCTTTTGTTTGCAGCCACTGCACCAGAGACTGCCATTCGAGGATCGGTCTGTTCAGCCACTCACGTAGCTGTATGTGAGAGAGAGAGAGAAGAAAAAAAAAAACTATGCAGGTCCAAGAAGAAATACCTGAAGAAGGCCGGAGGGCACATCGGCCAAAACATTGTACAGATAACAATCAAGATGAGGACAATAGTCCGAATAATACAAATAATACTAATCATCAAGCCTCATCTCAAAAATTCAGAGAAATAGTGTAGATAACAATAAAGACGAGGACAATAGTCTGAATAATACAAATCATCAAGCCTCATCTTAAAAATTCAGAGAAATAGTATAGATAACAATAAAGATGAGGACAATAGTCTGAATAATACAAATAATACAAATTATCAAGCCTCATCTCAAAAATTCAGAGAAATAGTGTAGATAACAATAAAGACGAGGACAATAGTCTGAATAATACAAATTATCAAGCCTCATCTGAAAAATTCAGAGAAATAGTGTAGATAACAATAAAGACGAGAACAATAGTCTGAATAATACAAATTATCAAGCCTCATCTCAAAAATTCAGAGAAATAGTGTAGATAACAATAAAGATGAGGACAATAGTCTGAATAATCCAAATAATACTAATTATCAAGCCTCATCTAAAAAATTCAGAGAAATAGTGTAGATAACAATAAAGACGAGGACAATAGTCTGAATAATCCAAATTATCAAGCCTCATCTCAAAAATTCAGAGAAATAATATTAACCTTTATTCAATTTTCATTGTGTTAATTATAGAGGCGGGGGAATTTGACACGGCAGATTGGAGGTCCCTAATGATAATGCTTTATTTTAAAGGAAAACATGATTTATTGCAAATAAACATATTTAACAATTAAATTCTATTGAGCATTTATATACACAAGTAAATAAACTTTTGTCAAAGAGAAGGAGGGAACTACCAGCAAAAAAGGACATTGATCAGCACTGTGCAGATACTATATGCTGTACAGAGGAATTATAATAATAATAATAATGAAATTTATTGTGTACAATGCTCAGGTGTACCACAACTCATCAAGGTCTCATGTCTATTACATTGAATAATGTATTAGTGTCAGGAACATGAATAGTGTACAGTAATAATATACATGTATGTGTGTGCGTGTGTGCTTATGTGTAGGGATGGGAGTATCAGGCATAGCATTGGCGAACTACAGGAAGCATGGAGGCTTTAAAAGATGCAGTGTTTCGGCAGCCCACAACGGACGCAAGCAGCTTATTCCATGCCTTGGCAACTCTGAGTGTGAAAAAATGTTTCTGAAAGTCATGTGAGCTGTGCTGTTTTCTGACTTTGTAGGCATGCCCGCCTTGTGCGTGATTCAAACCCTGACTGTCAAGGTGGTCTTCCTATCTATAGCTCTGCTGATGAGGCATAATAGGCCGAAATGTACATACAGAGATTGATTTTTCTCGATTTGTTTAGCCTTATATTTGAATAGGTATTCCCGCCTAATTAACTAATTATTAATTAATTAACTTTCAAAATTAGGTACAACTTCAATTAAGCACATATTCTCCCAAATATATATATATATATATATATATATATATATATATATTCTCCCAAACATGTGTCTGTGGATGACAATATATATATATATATATAAATATATGGTAATCCTTAACTTTTTCCTCGTAAATTCCTACTATAAATAAACTGAACCCTCATTTTATATCCGTGTTTTTGCAATAAATGTTTTATTTTTTTGGCACCCGTTATTTTACAATACTGAATATATTTTATTTGTTAAAGAATAAAGAATCAAGAAAATATATTTAGTATTGTAAAATAACGGGTGCAAGAAAAATAAAACATTTATTGCAAAAACACGGACATAAAATCAGGGTTCAGTTTATGAGGAAAAAGTTAAGGATTACCAAATATATATATATATATATATGGTAATTTACAGACACGTGTTTCGACTTATCAAGTCTCTTCAGTGTGTCTAGACATTTGTAAGCTACTTACAACCGGGATTAAAATCCGATCGGTTCAATGTCAGTCAGACACCTTAACCGCCAGGCTGTCATCACCCACAGAATGCATAAGGGATTTTAACTTTTTTAATACATACATCGCTTTGTATGTAAAGGCCGCCATAGAGTGCTCCATCCCTACATATATATTAGCTATAGGCAAATTTGTCATCTGCTAGGAATTTTAAAAGCGAATTAGAAATAATTAAATCTATTATTTAAGGTCAAACTTTGTCTAAATCGATAAGTAGTAACATAATAACCATCATTAAAAAAATATATCATTACATATGCAGTTTATTTTTAATAGATTTAAAAGTATTTGTTTTGGTCAATTTCGACGATATCACCCAGTCAGCCTCGTTTTCGATGTTTTTAAGTGCTTGTTTACAATTTTACTGTAACATTCGCGTTTGCAAAAAAATTACCAAAAATCAGGTAATTATCCGATTTTAATGAAATTTTCAGTATTGATTTATCAATTAATGAATTTTATAATGCATCAGTTATTTTATTTCAAAACTTTAATTTAGTATTTTTGCTATGAAAAATTAATATATAAAATTCATTTAAAATATGAAAATGCTGATGTTAAGTTTAAAATGTTATATTTTTAGATTCTAAAAATTAATATCTATTTAATGCAAACCTTATTTTTTTAGACGAAAGTAATAAGTTTTTAAGAAAAATTCGATTGAAAAAACATCGATGTATAATTTTTTCTTTTATAAAATAATAGCCAATTAAATAATTATCGAAATGAGTAAAAAAGAAATCTCCAAAAAATTAATTATTTATTATTTTTTTACATTTTATTTTTCGATTTTCGGTACTTATTTTCTCATAGTAGCGCAACCGAAAAAACCTTTTTTTGGCTTCTATTCATAAGTTCGGTCTTTTATCTCTTTATTTATACTGTAATTAGTATCAGGTAAGGACCAACTTGAAACAATGTTACGCCCCCAACATAAGGGGGGTCAAAATTAAGTGACCTGAAAAAAATGAGAAAGTTTTGAAATGAAATAAATAATGCATTATAAAGATCGTTCATTGATAGATAAACACTGAAAATTTCATTAAAATCCGATAATTTCCTGATTTTTGGTAAATTATTTTCTGTAGGGGGGCTAAAGTCATCTGGTCGAAAATGACTTTGAGGCTCTGTTTGCCAGTCCCTAATACACACACACACACATATATATATATATATATATATATATATATATATATTCATTAGTGCTCGTGATTTCAAAATAATGAACAGCAACGACAATAACAATAAGAATATTTTTTTTAAATGTCAACCCCAGAAAAAAATGATTGTATTGTCACCAAGTTTCCAGCTGTATGTAAATGGGACCTTCTTTTTGATTTTCTTTTTTTTTTTTTAAACCCCAAAAGGAGTAGAAGGAAGTGTTTTGTGATGGTGAAAAAGTAAGGAAGAGACGGTGGGCCGGGGGGGGGGGCGCGACAACGAACCAAATGTTCTCTGTTACCCCCACCTTGTCGGCGAGAGAGAGAGAGACGGAGGGGGGGCAGCAAGATAGAGAGTAAAAAAAAAATACCTATCACCTGCTAACTGCTGCTGATTATACCTACCTCGTCCACTTGGCCCATTACTTCAAAAAAAATAAAAACTTCAGCCAGGGTGCGTGCGTGTGAGAACTTTAGGACCTATCTCTATTTTTTTTTTCTTTTTAAGGAAGATGCTATTTTGCCGGTTCCGGTAAAATAGACAGACCTACTTGTAGGCTTATTTTACCGGACCTCTAAGTGTTTTTATGGAAGAGGCTACTTAGCCGGTTCTGGTCAAATACACAAACCTGCTTTTATGCTTATTTAGCCGGTACTCATAAAATAGACAAACCTACTTTTATGCTTATTTTACCGGCCCAGTAAATATTTTACGGAAGAGGCTACTTAGCCGGTTCTGGTAAAATAGACAAACCTGCTTTTAGGCTTATTTAGCCAGTCCTAGTAAAATAGACAAACCTACTTTTATGCTTATTTTACCGGCCCTCTAAATATTTTTTATGGAAGAGGCTACTTAGCCGGTTCTGGCCAAATACACAACCCTGATTTTATGCTTATTCAGCCGGTCATCATAAAATAGACAAACCTACTTTTATGCTTATTTTACCGGCCCAGTAAATATTTTACGGAAGAGGCTACTAAGCCGGTTCTGGTAAAATAGACAAACATGCTTTTAGGCTTATTTAGCCGGTAATCATAAAATAGACAAACCTACTTTTATGCTTATTTTACCGGCCCAGTAAATATTTTACGGAAGATGCTACTTAGCCGGTTCTGGTAAAATAGACAAACATGCTTTTAGGCTTATTTAGCCGGTCCTCATAAAATAGACAAACCTACTTTTATGCTTATTTTACCGGCTCTCTAAATATTTTTATGGAAGATGCTACTTAGCCGGTTCTGGTCAAATAGACAAACATGCTTTCATACTTATTTAGCCGGTCATCATAAAATAGGCAAACCTACTTTTATGCTTATTTTACCGGCCCAGTAAATATTTTACGGAAGATGCTACTAAGCCGGTTCTGGTAAAATAGACAAACATGCTTTTATGCTTATTTAGCCGGTCATCATAAAATAGAAACCTACATTTATGCTTATTTTACCGGCCCAGTAAATATTTTATGGAAGATGCTACTTAACCGGTTCTGGTCAAATAGACAAACATGCTTTCATATTTATTTAGCCGGTTCCGGTAAAATAGGACATACTTTTATGCTTATTTTACCGGCCCTGTAAATATTTTTATTATGAATGCAAGTAATGTTAAAAATAACACAGATTTAACACAAAAGTTTATTTTATATTTATACTTATATTTTGTGAAGGATAAAGATACAAAAAAATTCTTCTAATTGAAAAATATGGATATCGTTAATGACTTTTTCATCAAACGTGAAATTTTATAAAAATCTTTTAAAAAATTCAAGGAAATGATAAAGGTAAATTTGACTATTATGATTTTTTTCCAAAGTGGAAAAATGGCATTTTCCACAATCAATTATTAAAACATAAGTTAGTAACCCTAACCCTAACAAGATGAATCCTTGTCAAGTTTCATTTTAAGAAATTAGCTTTTAGATAGATTTAATTAAAGTTTGTTTATATCACAGAATTGCACAATAACTACTTTTTAAGCAATTACCTTCTAGATAATCCCAGATTGATCGTCAACAACCATTTTAATCTTTTAGCTTTTACATGGTTTGAAATATATTTAGGTAATGAAGGACTATTTGCTAGTTAATTCCTACCATAAAATAAACTGAACCCCCATTTTATGTCCGTGTTTTTGTATTAAATGTTTTATTTTTCTTGCACCCGTTATTTTACAATACAAAATATATTCCCTTTATTCATTTTAATATTCATTTCAATGTGTATATTCTAAAAGTTTTTATTTTGTGAGAATGTTTAGTTTTAAAGTGGGGGTTCGTTTTACAATTTAGGCATAAATTGGATCCTCCTTTTATGACCGTAATTTTGTTTTTTCGTCGACGATGATTAAAATCTGACGTTTTTATTTTAGAGTACCAAAGCCAAAAAGAAAAGAAATAACAACAACAAAAAGTAATATTCAACTTTTTTCTCGTAAATTCCTGCCATAAAATTAGGCTTGGGCATTTTATCGTAGGAATTTACGAGTAAAAAATTGAAGTGTAAAAACGAACCCCCACTTTAAAACTAACCATTCTCACAAAATAAAAGCTTTTAGAATATACACATTGAAGTGAATATTAAAATAAATAAATAAAATATATTTAGTATTGTAACATAACGGGTTCAAGAAAAATAAAACATTTATTGCAAAAACACGGACATAAAATGGGGGTTCAGTTTATTTTATGGTAGAAATTTACGAGCAAATAGTCCTTCATTACCCATATTTAAATATATTTCAAATATATTTGCTGGCAAAATAGCCTGTGATTTATTTTACTAGGACCGGTAAAATAAGCTCGAAAAGCATGTTTATCTATTTTACCGGGACCGACACAAACCAGCCCTTTTTTTTTATTCTATGAAAATAGGTACAAAAGGGATTGTGGGTAATTTTTCCACTCGCCTTTTGAGACAAAAAAGGTCATCATTACACGTGTCTGGGATTGGGACAAAAACTAAAACATTACACAATTGAACAACACGTCAGTCACAAACAGTAACGTGTGTCGTACACACATTCTATGTAACGTCGGTCACACAGAGTTTGTGATTGATTTAACGGAATGTCAACCTGTGTAGGGTTATTTTATGCCTAGTGGTTAGGGATTGATTGATTGAGTGATTGAGTGATTTTAATGGCATGTCAACCTGTCTAGGGTTATTTTATGCCTTGTGGTTAGGGATTGATTGATTGAGTGATTGAGTGATTTTAATGGCATGTCAACCCGTCAAGGGTTATTTTATGCCTAGAGGTTAGGGATTGATTGATTGATAGCCTGATTGATTTTAATGGCATATCAACCCATTTAGGGTTATTTTATGCCTAGATGTTAGGGATTGATTGATAGCTTGATAGACTGATTGATTTTAACGGCATGTCAACATGTCTAGGGTTATTTTATGCCAAGGTTTTAGGCATTTGTTGATTGATTTTAGATAGCAATAGAATAATCTTTACAGATCACTGCCATCCCTCACAATCCTATAACCACCACCACCAGAACCTTTCCTCTCATGAGCCCTCAAATGACTCATCAAACCCGCTGCAGATCCACCAGGTTTGATGCAAATATGACATACATACATATATGTGAACAGGCTATGGTAGATAGATAGATAGATAGATATGAACAGAAATAGATAGATAGATAGACAGATAGATAGATATGAACAGAAATAGATAGATAGATAGACAGATAGATAGCAATAGCATAATCTTTACAGATCACTGCCATCTCCCACAATCCTATAACCCCCACCATCAGAACCTTTCCTCTCATGAGCCCTCAAATGACTCATCAAACCCGCTGCAGATCCACAAAGTTTGATGCAAATATGACATAGGAAGGACGTCCTTCTCGTTGGATCAGATGGATCAGAAGATAAAATTTTATGCTTATGCACCACCATACGTCTCTTAAGACCAGAAGCTGACTTACAGACTTAGTTGCAGGGCAGACTGGGCTCTTTAACCATGGCTAGGTAACCAGTCTAGGAGAAGGAAAACTCTGAATTCAAACCCTTTAAACTCCATTTAAGAAATTGACCTTGTGTCGCATCCTGCTCATGCGGAGGGGTTGGTAATATATATATATATATATATATATATATATATATATATTATATATGTGAATAGATTGTGGTACGAGCAAAATTTGAAAATGGTTTTAAAAAGCGTGTGCATTGTGAGATGTTATAATAAATACAATTTCACAAAATTTTTTTTTTTTCCTTCTGAAAAAGATATCTTTTTTTTTGGGATACACGTCTCATCAGAGAAGCATACCGTTTGTACGAGGAATAATGTGTAAAATCCGCAGATGTGGAAGTAAAAAAAAAAAAAAAAAAAAAAAAATATATATATATATATTACGTAGCAAAGTTGTGAGAACAGGCAGAGTTATTATCAACAATATTATTGTTGGAGGAGTGGTTGTTGGATCCGAATAACAGTAAATTGAAGGATTGTTTTTGTATACAGAGTTTAGGACGGAATTTGCTGATCAATAAGGATTCAAGAATTGAAAGACGTAATTCGTTGTCGGCGGCCTCTATATATATTTATATACATATTTAAAATGTACGACACCCGTTCTGTTTACGTTTCAAAAAATCCAAGAATACTTGCGCTTTCATCAACAATTTCAAATCGACTGACCAACCTTAAAACAAAAGAGTCTCTAAGATTTATTTTCTGTGATACATTTACTTTTTTCCTCAAACTAAAAAGCCTGATGAAGATCTATTGAAACAGATTGAAACACTGCAGCATAGGCGAAATAAACATTACTCGTTTATGAACTTGTGTTTTTCAATTTTTTCATAATATTACACAGTCGGATTCATTTCCAGTTTTTCTCACACAAATATATATACACACATATATATATATATATATATATATATATATATATATATATATATATGCCAAGAAGTTAGGAATAAATAATAACACTTTATTTTTGCAATACAAAATTGTATCTACCATAACTCCTAGGAAAATCAAATATTCAAATTCTAACGGTTCTATTTCAGCATTACAAAAGTAATTTTTTTAAATTCTCTTTGAACATTTCTAAAAAAATTCTCTGTTTTTCCCCAACAAATTTTTTCATTCAAAATAAAATTTCACTCTGATGAAGGTCGAATCTTCTCTGTGTGCGGAATATTTTCACATTTTTCTATTATTATTATTTCATTTCATTTGTTTATTTAATAATAATGAAATGAAATTTATTGTGTACAGTGCTCAGGTGCACCACAACTCATCAAAGTCTCGTGTCAAGTACACAGAATAATGTAGTGTCAGGAACATGAACAGTTTACAGTAGTAATATGCATGTATGTGTGCGCGTGTGTGCATATGTATGTGGAGAGTGGCATCAGGTATAGTGTTGGCGGACTACAGGAAGCATGGAGGTTTTGAAAGATTCAGTGCTCCGGCAGCCTACAACAGATGCAGGCAGTTTTTCCATGTCTCCCAATTTGTGAAATTTTTTCACACTCAAAATTGCGGAGACATGGAATAAACTGCCTGCATCTGTTGAGGCGCCGGAGCACTGAATCTTTCAAACCTCCATGCTTCCTTTATAGTGAAACTATACCTGATGCCACTCTCCACATAATATGCACACACGCGCACACATACATGCATATTACTACTGTAAACTGTTCATTTCCTGACACTACATTATTCTGTGTCTTGACACGAGACTTGATGATTGTGGTGCACCTGAGCACTGTACACAATAAATTTCATTTCATTATTATTAAATAAACAAATGAAATGAAATAATAATAATAGAAAAATGTGAAAAATATTCCGCACACAGAGAAGATTCGACCTTTCAGAGTGAATTTTATTTGAATGAAAAAATTTGTTGGGGAAAAACAGAAATTTTTTTAGAAATGTTCAAAGAAATTTAAAAAAAATTACTTTTGTAATGCTGAAATAGAACCTTAGAATTTGAATATTTGATTTTCCTAGGAGTTATGGTAGATACAATGTATTGCAAAAATAAAGTGTTATTATTTTATTCCTAACTTCTTGCATATATATATATATATATATATATATATATATATTTATAATATATATGTTGTATATATATTTGTGTGAGAAAAAACTGGAAATGAATCCGACTGTGTAATATTATTATGAAAAATTGAAAAACACAAGTTCATATAAACGAGTAATGTTTATTTCGCCTATGCTGCAGTGTTTCAATCTGTTCAATAGATCTTCATCAGGCTTTTTAGTTTGAGGAAAAAAGTAAATGTATCACAGAAAATAAATCTTAGAGACTCTTTTGTTTTAAGTTGGTCAGTCGATTTGAAATTGTTGATGAAAGCGCAAGTATTCTTGGATTTTTTGAAACGTAAACAGAACGGTGTCGTACATTTTAAATATGTATATAAATATATATAGAGGCCGCCGACAACGAATTACGTCTTTCAATTCTTGAATCCTTATTGATCAGCAAAATCCGTCCTAAACTCTGTATACAAAAACAATCCTTCAATTTACTGTTATTCGGATCCAACAACCACTCCTCCAACATAATATTGTTGATAATAACTCTGCCTGTTCTCACAACTTTGCTACGTAATATATATATATATATTTTTTTTTTTTTTTTTTTTTTTTTTACTTCCACATCTGCGGATTTTACACATTATTCCTCGTACAAACGGTATGCTTCTCTGATGAGACGTGTATCCCAAAAAAAAGATATCTTTTTCAGAAGGAAAAAAAAAAAATTTTGTGAAATTGTATTTATTTATAACATCTCCATGCACACGCTTTTTAAACCATTTTTCAAATTTTTGCTCGTACCACAATCTATTCACTATTATAATATATTATATATATATAATATATATATATATATTTTACCAACCTCCGCATGAGCAGGATGCGAACAGGTCAATTTCTTAAATGGAGTTTAAAGGGTTTGAATTCAGAGTTTTCCTTCTCCTAGACTGGTTACCTAGCCATGGTTAAAGAGCCCAGTCTGCCCTGCAACTAAGTCTGTAAGTCAGCTTCTGGTCTTAAGAGACGTTATGGTGGTGCATAAGCATAAAATTTTATCTTCTGATCCATCTGATCCAACGAGAAGGACGTCCTTCCTATGTCATATTTGCATCAAACTTTGTGGATCTGCAGCGGGTTTGATGAGTCATTTGAGGGTCATGAGAGAAGGTTCTTGGTGGGGGTTATAGGATTGGGAGATGGCAGTGATCTGTAAGATTATGCTATTGCTATCTATCTGTCTTCTATCTATTTATTCTGTCATATCTATTCTATCTGTCTATCATATCTATCTATTTCTGTTATATCTATCTATCTATCTATCTACCATAGCCTGTTCACATATATGTATGTATGTCATATTTGCATCAAACCTGGTGGATCTGCAGCGGGTTTGATGAGTCATTTGAGGGCTCATGAGAGGAAGGTTCTGGTGTGGTGGTTGGCTATAGGATTGTGAGGGATGCAGTGATCTGTAAAGATTATTCTATTGCTATCTAAAATCAATCAAAATGCCTAAAACTTGGCATAAATAACCCTAGACATGTTGACATGCCGTTAAAATCAATCAGTCTATCAAGCTATCAATCAATCCCTAACATCTAGGCAAATAACCCTAAATGGGTTGATATGCCATTAAAATCAATCAGGCTATCAATCAATCAATCCCTAACCTCTAGGCATAAATAACCCTTGACGGTTGACATCCATTAAATCACTCAATCACTCAATCAATCAATCCCTTAAACAAAGGCATAAATAACCTAGACTGTTGACATCCATTAAAATCACTCAATCACTCAATCAATCAATCACCTAAACCACTATGCATAAAATAACCCTACACAGTTGACATTCCGTTAAATCAATCACAAACTCTGTGTGACCGACGTTACATAGAATGTGTGTACGACACGTTACTGTTTGTGACTGACGTGTTGTTCAATTGTGTAATGTTTAGTTTTTGTCCCAATCCCAGACACGTGTAATGATGACCTTTTTTTGTCTCAAAAGGCGAGTGGAAAAATTACCCACAATCCCTTTTTGACCTATTTTCATAGAATAAAAAAAAAGGGCTGTTTGTGTCGGTCCCGGTAAAAATAGATAAACATGCTTTTCGAGCTTATTTTACCGGTCTAGTAAATAAATCACAGGCTATTTTGCCAGCAAATATATTTGAAATATATTTAAATATGGGTAATGAAGGACTATTTGCTCGTAAATTCTCTACCATAAATAAACTGAACCCCCATTTTATGTCCGTGTTTTTGCAATAATGTTTTATTTTTTCTTGAACCCGTTATGTTACAATACTAAATATATTTTATTTATTATTTAATATTCACTTCAATGTGTATATTTCTAGCTTTTATTTTGTGAGAGATGGTTAGTTTAAGTGGGGGGCTTCGTTTTTACACTTCAATTTTTTACTCGTAAATTCCTACGATAAAAATGCCCAGCCTAATTTTATGCAGGAATTTACGAGGGAAAAAAGTTGAATATTACTTTCTGTTGTTTTATTTCTTTTCTTTTTGGCTTTGGTACTCTAAAATAAAAACGTCAGATTTTAATCATCGTCGACGAAAAAACAAAATTACGGTCATAAAAGGAGGATCCAATTTATGCCTAATTGTTAAACGAACCCCCCTTAAAACTAACATTCTCACAAATAAAAACTTTTAGAATTACACATTGAAATGATATTAAAATGAATAAAGGGAATATATTTTGTATGTTTAAATACGGGTGCAAGAAAAATAAAACATTTAATACAAAACACGGACATTAAAATGGGGGTTCAGTTTTATTTATGGTAGAATTAACTAGCAAATAGTCCTTCATTACCTAAATATATTTCAAAACATGTAAAAGCTAAAAGATTTAAAATGGTTGTTGACGATCAATCTGGGATTATCTAGACGGTAATTGCTTAAAAAGTAGTTATTGTGCAATTCTGTGATATAAACAACTTTAATTAAATCTATCTAAAAAGCTAATTTCTTAAAATGAAACTTTGACAAGGATTCATCTGTTAGGTAGGTTACAACTTATGTTTAATAATTGATTGTGGAAAATGCCATTTTTCACTTTTGAAAAAATCATAATAGTTCAAATTTACCTTTATCATTTCCTTGAATTTTTTAAAAGATTTTTATAAAATTTTCACGTTTGATGAAAAAGTCATTAACGATATCCTATTTTTCAATTAGAAAGAATTTGTTTGGTATCTTTATCCTTCACAAAATATAATATAAATATAAAATAAACTTTTGTGTTAAATCTGTGTTATTTTTAACATTACTTGCATTCATAATAAATATTTCAGGGCCGTAAATTAAGCATAAAGTATGTCCTATTTTACCGGAACCGGCTAAATAAATATGAAGCCATGTTTGTCTATTTGACCAGAACGGTTAAGTGCATCTTCCATAAAATATTTACTGGGCCGGTTAAATAAGCAAAATGTGGTTTCTATTTTATGATGACCGGCTAAATAAGCATAAAAGCATGTTTGTCTATTTTACCAGAAACCGGCTTAGTAGCATCTTCCGTAAAATATTTACATGGGCCGGTAAAATAAGCATAAAAGTAGGTTTGCCATTTATGATGACGGCTAATAAGTATGAAAGCATGTTTGTCTATTTGACCAGAACCGGCTAAGTGCATCTTCCATAAAAATATTTAGAGAGCGGTAAATAGCATTAAAAGTAGGTTTGTCTATTTTATGAGGACCGGCTAAATAAGCCTAAAAGCATGTTTGTCTACCTTTTACCAGACACCGGCTAAGTAGCTCTTCCGTAAAATATTACTGGGCCGGTAAAATAAGCATAAAAGTAGTTTGGTCTATTTTATGATTACCGGCTAATAAGCCTAAAGCATGTTTGTCCTATTTACCAGAACGGCTTTGTAGCCTCTTCCCGTAAAATATTTTACTGGGCCGGTAAAATAAGCATAAAAGTAGGTTTGTCTATTTTATGATGAGGCTGAATAAGCATAACAATCAGGGTTGTGTATTTGGCCAGAAACCGGCTAAGTAGGCCTCTTCCATAAAAATATTTTAGAGGGCCGGTAAAATAAGCATAAAAGTGGTTTGTCTTATTTTACTAGGACTGGCTAAATAAGCCTAAAAGCAGGTTTGTCTATTTTACCAGAACCGGCTAAGTTGCCTCTTCCTAAAATATTTACTGGGCCGGTAAAATAAGCATAAAGTAAGGTTTGTCTTTTATGAGTACCGGCTAAATAGCATAAAAGCAGGTTTGTGTATTGACCAGAACCGGCTAAGTAGCCTTCCATAAAAACACTTAAGTCGGTTAAAATAAGCCTACAAGTAGGTCTGTCTATTTTACGGAACCGGCAAAAATAGCCATCTTCCTTAAAAAGAAAAAAAAAAGAGATAGGTCCTAAAGTTCTCACACGCACGCACCTGGCTGAAGTTTTTATTTTTTTTTGAAGTAATGGGCCAAGTGGACGAGGAGGTATAAATCAGCAGCAGTTAGCAGGTGATAGGTATTTTTTTTTTACTTCTATCTTGTGGGCCCCCCTCCGTCTCTCTCTCTCTCGCCGAGACAAGGTGGGGTAACAGAGAACATTTGGTTCGTTGGTCGCGCCCCCCGCCCCCGGTTCTCTTCCTTTACTTTCACCATCACAAAACACTTCCTTCTACTCCTTTGGGGGTTTAAAAAAAAAAAAAGAAAATCAAAAAGAAGGTCCATTTACATACAGCTGGAACTTTTGGTGACAATACAATCATTTTTTTCTGGGGTTGACATTTAAAAAAAATATTCTTATTGTTATTGTCGTGCCTGTTTCATTTATTTTGAAATCCCGGCACTAATGATTAATTATATATATATATATATATTATATATATGTGTGTTGTGTGTGTATTAGGGACTGGCAAACGAGCCTCAAAGTCATTTTCGCCAGATGACTTTACCCCTACAGAAAATAATTTACCAAAAACAGGAAATATCGGATTTTAATAAATTATTCATGTTTATCTATCAATGAACGGATCTTTATAATGCATTATTTATTTCATTTCAAAACTTTTCTCATTTTTTCAGGCTCATTAATTTTGACCCCCCTTATGTTGGGGGGTAACATTGTTTCAAGTTGGTCCTATACCTTGATATAATCTAAGTATAAATAAAAGAGTAAAAGACCGAACTTATGAATAGAGCCAAAACAGGTTTTTCGGTTGCCTACTATGAGAAAAATAAGTACCGAAATCGAAAAATAAAATGTAAAAAAATAATAATATTAATTTTTGGAGATTTCTTTTTACTCATTTCGATTAATTATTTATGGCTATTATTTATAAAGAAAAATTATACATCATGTTTATTTCATGAAATTTTTCTTAAAAAATTATTACTTTCGTCTAAAAAAATAAGGTTTGCCATTAAATAGATATTAATTTCTTCTAGAATCTAAAAATAAACATTTAAACTTAAACATCTAGCATTTTCCATATTTTAAATGATTTATTTTAATTTTTTATAGCTAAAATACTAAATTAAAGTTGAAATAAATAACTGATGCATTATAAATTCATTAATGATAAATCAATACTGAAAAATTTTCATTTAAAAACTCGGATACTTACCTGATTTTTTGGTAATTTTTTTTGCAAACGCGAATGTTACAGTTAAAATTGTAACAAGACTTAAAAACATCGAAACGAGGTGACTGAGGTGATATCGTTCGAAATTGACCAAACAAATACTTTTAAATCTATTTAAAATAACTGCCATATTTGTAATGATATATTTTTTTAATGGAGTTGGTTATTTGTTTACTACTTATCGATTTAGACAAAGTTTGACCTATAAATAATAGATTTAAATTATTTCTATCGCTTTTAAATCCTAAGCGATGACAAATTTTGCTATGCTAATTTATATATCGTAGGATGGAGCACTCATATGGCGGGCTTACTCAAAGCGATGTATGATTTAAAAAAGTAAAATCCTTATGCTTCTAGTGGGTGATGACAGCCCTGGCGGTTTTAAGTTGTCTGACTGACATTGAAACCGAGTCGGATTTTAATCCGGTTGTAAGTAGCTTACAAATGTCTAGACACACGAAGAAATTGATTAAGTCGAAACACGTGTCTGTAAATTACCTATAATATATATATATTATATATATATATTTGGTAATCCTTAACTTTTCTCATAAACTGAACCCTGATTTATGTTCCGTGTTTTTGCAATAAATGTTTTTATTTTTCTGCACCCGTTATTTACAATACTAAATATATTTTCTTGATTCTATTCTTTTAACAAATAAAATATATCAGTATTGTAAAATTAACGGGTGCCAAAAAATAAAACATTATTGCAAAAACAGATATAAATGAGGTTCAGTTTATTATTATAGTAGGAATATCTTCGAGGAAGTTAGGATTACCATATATTATATTATATATATAATATATATATATATATATATATTTGGGAGGAATATATATATATATATTATATATATATTATATTATTATTTGGGAGAATATGTGCTTTAATTTGAAGTTTATCCTAATTGAAAGTAATAATAATATTTAGTTAATTAGCTGGGAATAACCTCCACCCCATTCAAATATAAGGCCTAAACAAATCGAAGAAAATCAATCTTCTGTATGTACATTTCGGCTATATGCCTACATCAGCAAGCATATAGATAGGAAAGACCTTGCTTGACAGTCAGGAGTTTTGAATCACGCACCAAGGCGGGCCATTGCCTACAAATCAGAAACCAGCACAGCTCCACATGACTTCAGAAAACTTTTTCACACTCAGAGTTGCCAAGGCATGGATAAGCTGCTTGCGTCGTTGTGGGGCGAAACACTGCATCTTTTAAGCACTCCATGCTTCCTGTAGTTCGCCAATGCTATGCCTTATACTCCCATCCTTAACATAAGCACACACGCAACACATTACATGTATATTATTTCTGTAAACTTCATGTTCTGACCTAATACATTATTTCAAATGTTAATAGACATGAGACCTTGATGAGTTGTGGTACAACCTGACATTGTACACAATAAATTTCATTATTATTATTATTTATTAATTTCCTTGTACAGCATTAGTAATCTGCCACAGTTGTGATCAAATGTCCATTTTTTGCTTTGGTTAGTCCCTTCCCTCTCTTTGACAAAGTTTATTTACTTGGTATATAACATGCTCAATAGAATTTAATTGTTAAATATGTTTATTTTTGCAATAATCATGTTCCTTTAAATAAAGCACAATTAGGGACCTCCACATCTTGCCGGTGTCAATTCCCCGCCTCTATATTAACACAATGAAAATTTGAATAAAGGTTAATATTATTCTCTGAATTTTTTGAGTGAGGGCATTGATAATTTGGATTATTTCAGACTTTGTCTCAGTCTTTATTGTTATCTACACTATTTCTCTGAATTTTTTTAGAGAGGCTTGATAATTAGTATTATTTGGATTATTCAGACTATTTCCTCATCTTTATTGTTATCTCCACATTTCTCTGAATTTTTTGAGCATAGAGGCTGATATTTGGTATTATTTCAGACTATTTTCTCGTTCTTCTATTGTTATTACACTATTTCTTGATTTTTTAGATGAGGCTTGATAATTTGTATTATTCAGACTATTGTCCTCGTCTTTATTGTTAATCTACACTACTTTACTCTGAATTTTTGAGTGAGGCTTGATAATTATAGTCATTATTTTAATTATTCAGACTATTGTCCTCATCTTTATTGTTATCTATACTATTTCTCTGAATTTTAGATTGAGGGCTTGTGATTATGTTATCTCAGCTATTGTCCGATCTTTATTGTTATCTACACTATTCTCTGTTGGATGAGGTTGATGATTAGTATTATTTGTATTATTCGGGCTATTGTCCTCATCTGATTGTTATCTGTACAATGTTTTGGCCGATGTGCCTCCGGCCTTATTCAGGTATTTTCTCTGGACCATGCATGTTTCTTTTTTTCTTCTTCTCTCTCTCACGATACAGCTACGTGAGTGGCTGAACAGACCGATCTCAATGCAGTCTCTGTGCAGTGGTGCAAACAAAAGGTGATGCTTTTCGTGTAAGGTGTTGGCGGGGTGCTGCTGTTTCTCCTTTCTTTTATTAGTTTAAATATAAGAGGCTTTTTTTTCTTCTGTGAATGGTTAAAAGGAAAAAAAAAGAAGAACTAAAGAGGAAAAGGTCCAATTGATTTTATAAAAACATTTTTCACTTACGGAAATAATCAAATAATAAACGAAAACGATGTTTACATTTTTGCACTGAAATCAATTAAATTTAACGTAGCCAAAAACAGTTGAACTTTTTTAAAAACTTTTTATATTAGTTAAAATATAAGTAAGCTTTTTTTTCTGTGGAATGGTTAAAAGAAAAAAAAAAAAAAAGAAAAAGAAAAGAAAGCCTAAAAGGAAAAGGGTTTCACATAGATAGGTTCTTAAAAAAGGGGGGGCAGGTAGGGTGAGACCAGTTGGTCCTAAACTGTTGATTGGTTTAGGTGCTTGTTCACTTTGGTGTGATCATCAGGAAACAGTCGTTTAGTGTATTGATTGTTATTTTATGTTTTTTGTTGCCTCGTCTGACAAACAGAAGGTTTTTTTTATGTTTCTTTATAACACATACCTGCTGTTTATTGAAGTGGGTTTACCCATCTAAATACTGAACAGGTTTATTGTTGCTTACTTTGGTTTTTTTCTTCTCAAAAATTTTGTATCCTTGGTGAACACAAAACTTTTCAGCATTCATTGAAATTAGAATATTGACCCCCAAACAATTATAACATCTCTATATTATTTAGTCGACTTTTCCACAGTACCAATTCGGCAAAGTACATGCAACAAGCAATAAAAAAAAGTCAATTAATACTTAGTAGGGGATATAGAATAATTATACTTTAGCCTTTGCAAATCTTTTGATAGCGGGGTTATTCATCAGATCCCGTTATGTGTGGTGTGTGTGTGCTGTGTGTGTGTTGTGTGTATGTTATAACTATGTGTGTGTGTGTGATATGTTAACTATGTGTGTGTGTTGTATGTGTAAATATATGTGTGTGTGTGTATGTATAGACATATATGTTATGTGTGTTAGTATAGATATTATTGTGTGTGTATTTTGTGTGTGGGTGTGTGTTATATGTATGTTTATATAGTGTGTATCATGTGGGTGTGTGTGTATATGTATCGTATATATGTGTGTATATGTTATGTGTGTGTGTATATGATATATACTGTGTGTGTATATTATGTGTTATATAATTGATGTGTGTATATGTATATATAATGTGTGTGTATGTGTATATATTTATGGTGATTGTTGTATGTGTATATGTTTGTTGCTGTATATGTGTAATATGTGTATAACATATGTGCTGTGTATGTATGTTGTGATATATCATATGTTTGTGTGTTGTATTGTGTTTATGATATATATATTTATGTATGTGTGTTGTATGTATATGTGATGTATCTGTGTGTATTATGTGTGTGTGAGCTATGGGCTTAAGTATTGCTTTGATGGTCATACGTATGTGCGTGTGGCGTCTCTCTCCTCTCTC
>CM042173.1:35847648-35949496 GCA_023376005.1 Doryteuthis pealeii | reverse complement strand
AGGGAGATGTATAGAGGATGAGGATGAGATATTATAGTTCGAAATAGACTGAGTAGTAAGATAGATAGAATCAGATCACAATAATATAAATAGATCTGAACAAATGGACGACCATAGCTGGGGACGTCATTTTAAGTGTACCGAGTAGGCATTTCTGAGGCCAGGAGACGGACTCCCACTTCCTCCGAAAAATTACGAAATTATATGTAAAAAATACATTTTTTTTTTCTAGTTCAACATGGGCGGCAGTGGCAATGGTTCCTAAACAGCCCTATCAAGCGGAAAGAGGTTAACATGACATCCAACTTTGACGTAAGTTAATCTCTTTGTTTTTAACTTAATATTTTACGTGATGATTATATCCACTCCTCATCACAGGTATGGATGTGGACACACAGTGCGCATCTATGGAAGCATTCCGACTTGTAGCCTAATAAAGTTTAAAGTGTATTATCATAAAAAGGAGTGGGAATAGTTGGATCAACCTTTCAATGAGACAGTGCTATAGAAATACAAACAACCATAGGATTTGAACTCCATATCTTCACCCGTGTTAATTTCTAACCGAAATTAACATACACACTTTTCACGGCTCATCCTAGCTATCTCTTTACTATATATATTATATATATATATATATTAGCACAATTAACTATATCTTTTACCTTCTTCTATATATTTTTTTATATGCAACATTTTAAATTAGGTTTCACTGAATCATTATGCCTATTCAGCGTATGAGTAGCACAGGAGCTGATGGTAGATGTGGCGCTCTGTCTCAGACGCCCCCCCAAAATCTCCTTGGTTTAGTACTAGTGAAAAGGGGATAGACGCCCTGTCGGCTGCGGCTGTAGAATACCTACGTACCCTGTACTTACTCCACGTATGAGTAGCATGGGGATCTGTGTGTAAAGTGAAGAGCTGATGGTAGCTGTGGCGCTCCGACTCGGACGCCCCCCAAAATCTCCTTGGTTTAGTACTAGTGAAAAGGGGATAGACGCCCTGTCGGCTGCGGCTGTAGAATACTTACTTACTCCACGTATGAGTAGCATGGGGATCTGTGTGTAAAGTGAAGAGCTGATGGTAGCTGTGGCGCTCCGACTCGGACACCCCCCAAAATCTCCTTGGTTTAGTACTAGTGAAAAGGGGATAGAAGCCCTGTCGGCTGCGGCTGTAGAATACTTACTACTCCAGCGTATGAGTAGCATGGGGATCTGTGCGGTAAAGTAAGAAGCTAATGGTAGATGTGGCACTCTGCCTCACAATGCCAAAACAATCTCTTTGGTCTAGTGCTATTGAAAAGGGGAGAGACCCTCTGTCGGCTGGGCCTCTAGAATACAATTACACCTTTGTAGAGAGGTAAGACTCCCTCAATTGAGCCACCTGTTGGCCGTGCGTGGTGACCTCTGATGCTTAAAGATGGAACCCAAATGGCTAAGCAGTCCATGACCTGCAACACTCTACTTTTACTCTTAGGCTAGATGGGTGATCAGTGAGGCTTCCTCTGATCATTCGGCTGGTCAAGCCCTAGCACCTATATGATTGTCCAAACCCTATTGAACTTGTAAGGGCAGTCTCTCTTGTCTGAGGGTTTTGGTGAATCTTCCGTGTCAGGAGATGCTATTTTGGTCACATGACACAGGAACGCAAGGAGAGAACGCTCTTCTTCCGATGCCACTGAACAAGCCTGGACGTGCTTGTCATCTCTCTCCAGCAGACACCTACGGTGCACACCAGACGCCACAGCCTCTACTTACATTAAGTGCTTTCCACCTTTATCTATTAACACTATTGTGTATGTTTGGACACTTGTGACATTAGATAGCCTGGTTTTTGGTTTGTTTTGTTTTACGGCATATCAACCTCAGTGGGTCATTTAATGCCGATAAAGTTTTGAAAATAATCAATTCTTAATGGATAATACAATTTTGTTTATAAATACATTTTTCTATTTAACCCATAGATGGGACCCTAACAGGTACTACCACTCCGGGTCAGAGTGGACCAGGGAGCAATGGTGATGAAGGGGTGCTCCACATTCCCCAAACCTCCAAAACTGGAACCTCACCATCAGATAGAGTTTAACTTCATTCTCAGGACATGTAGACCCGCAGCCACCGCCTTCTAGCATCCATATGATAAAAAGGGGTGGGGCTTGCCATAAGGGCAATAGGGTTGGGAAAATCATATAGGTGCTAGGGCTTGACGTGACCAACCGACCGCCCGTCTAGCCCAAGATAGGGCCAAAGTGGAGTATTGCATGTCACAAACTGCTCATCCACCTGGGCTCTATCCTTAGCATCATGGGTCGCCACCCACGGCCAACAGGTGGCCCCATTGGGGGAGTCTTACCCTCTGCAGAGGTGCAGTCAGTGCATTCTAACGCCCCACCGACAGGGCGGTATGGATAATATATCACCCAATAAGTTTGCAACTGTTTCAATGCAACAAAAGGTTTTTCTGCATAAATGGATAAAACATGGATCCACTACTTCACTCGGGAGTCGTCTGAGTGGACAGTAGCAGGTAAAATCCATCCAACGCGACCGAAGATGCAAACATCAGCAGGCAAGGTTTTGGCCACTGTATTTTGTTCTTCCCAGTGTTTTTCTTTTTTCTTCCTCACCATTTCAAGCTGTCTGTAAATACATTTCAATAGTTTCTTAGAAATGAATTACACAGGATAGGTTACAAGGTAGGGGTTAGACGGCTTTAGTTGGGACCCCTGAATTTTCCCTGGGACTCATTCAAAGCAAATATGTGCATCCCAGGATGCACTAAATAAAAAAGCTACCAGTATGTCTGCATCATGAACATATATATACAGAATGCAGTAAAATCATATCCATGCATCCCAATGTTTTTCTTTTTTCTTCCCTCACCATTTCAAGCTAACTGTAAATACATTTCAATAGTTTCTTAGAAATGAATTACACAGGATAGGTTACAAGGTAGGAGTTAGATGACTTTAGTTGGGACACATGAATTTTCCCTGGGACTCATTCATATTTTGTGATTTTATTCATTGATTACCTTGAGAAGGGAAAACCCATCAATAGTGAATATCATATGGCATTAATGGTGCGTTTGAAGGAAGAAATTGCCAAAAAATGGCCACTAATGAAGAAGAAAAAAGTGCTCTTTCACCAAGACAATGCACCGTGTCACAAGTCGATCGCAACAATGGCAAAACTACATCAATTGCACTTTGAATTACTTTAGCACCCACCCTATTCTCCAGATCTGGCCCCCAGCCACTAATGGCTGTTTGCAGACCTCAAAAGAATGCTCCAGGGAAAGATTTGGCTCAAATAAAGAAGTGATATCAGAAACCGAGGAGTATTTTGAGGCCAAAGACAAATCGTTCTACTAAAAAGGCATTGAATTGTTAGAGAAGTGTTGAAATCAGTGTATCATGCTAGAAGGAGACTATGTTGATGAATAAAGTCGAATTCTACCTAAAAGTTGTTTTATTCGTTAGGCCTGGAACATGTGTTACTATACATGGACTTTGATGAGTTGTGGTGCCCCTGAACACAGTACACAATAAATTTCATTATTATTATAGAACTTTGGGATATGAGTTCAAGGAAAAAAAAAATGTCTCATATCGCTGACACCCCCCGACCCCCATCCCGCATGCAAACACTCCTTTTTTGGTCGGAAGATCCTTAACGAGACTTACTTAGTTATTAAGAAAAAAGAAGGAAGCAAAAAAAAAACATCATTCACACATTTGGACTCCATACTTCCTAAACATATGATATGATAAACATAAACATTAAAGTCGAATTTTGCCTAAAAGTTGTTTTATTAGTTGGGCCGAGGACTTATTGATTGATGTGTTAATGAAGAGAATTAAAAAGTCGATTCAAATTTAATATTTTTTTTTCTTTCTATTTTTCAGGTTTCTAGATGTGAATCTTCGAGTCCTTGAGGGAGAAACACGTATGACGTTGGTATTTGAATATATCGATCAAGATTTGGCCAGTTATCTCGAACAGAATCCATCGCAGAGTTTAGGACAGGAAAAGATCAGGGTAAAACCAAAATTCTATGTCTTTTATTGTTGTCCGATTGATTGAATGATTGATTTTAACAGCATATCAAGATGTCTAGGGTTATTTTATGCCTAGAGGTTAGAGATTGATTGATTATAATGACATGTCAAGTTGTCTAGTTTTCTTATAAAATAAAAACCTGATTCTTTTTTTATAGCATCTATAATTTTAACTGTAATGGGTTTAATTACAAACACATCAGAGGGATGAAATAGTGTCCTGAAGAAGGCAAAAGCCAGAAACCTTAGGTTTTTAAAGCCATTGCTAAAAACTATGAAAAAGAAAGAAAATCATATGATTGATATTAATGGCATACCAATCCATCTGGGGTTATTTTCTGTCTGTCTCTCTCTGTCTGTCTCTCTGTCTGTCTCTCTCTCTGTCTCTCTTTCTCTCTCTGTCTCTCTTTCTCTTTCTTTCTTTCTCTCTCTTTCTCTCTCTTTTTCTCTCTCTCTCTTTCTCTTTCTTTCTCTCTCTCTTTCTCTCTCTCTTTCTTTCTCTCTTTCTCTCTTTCTCTCTTTCTTTCTCTCCTGCTCTCGGACTCTTTCATTATCTGTCTCACCCTCTCTTGCTCTGTCTTATTCTCTCTTTCTCTTGTTCTCTCTCTCTCTCTCTGTTCTCTCTCTCTCTCTTGTTCTCTTGTTCTCTCTCTCTTGTTCTCTCTTGTTCTCTCTCTCTCTCTTGTTCTGTCTCTGTCTCTTATCTTTAAGGTGAAATTTGGTTGAAAGACCCAACGGCTTGATATAAAAGATTACACTTATTTTAATGATATTTTAATTGGTTTCTATATAAAACCATTCATAGGATTGATTTTAACACATTGGAGAATAAAACAATAATATTAAAGATCAATAACACCAAGTAATTATTTATTAAACCCGGTTTTGTTAAAACCAGTATGCAAACTAATCACACCATATATTATGTAAATCTTTATTTCTTAGTGATATATAAGACATATTGCAGGATTTTAAATGCACTAATAATATGGGCTGTTTTGAGGCCTGTGTGTCTGGTAGCTACAGCCACAGGACTATTAGTGATCCCAAGGGGCCATTCCTCCAGGCAACACCTGCCCCCTTGATTTAAAGGGGCAGGACTGGGTTTATTGCCCAGTGCATGAGCCCCCCCCCCCCCGACAGGGAATGTCAAGGGGATCCACACATTTTTTGTGCCTGCCATCCCATGAGCTTTGATTTGTGAGTAGCCCCACATTAATTGGACCTTGTGCCTGACCTGCATAAGTGGAATGTATGATAGATAATTTCGGACGCAGACAGCTTATTCCATACCTCAGCAATTCTGAGCGTGAAAAAATGTTTCCGAAAGTCACGTGAGCAGTGCTGTTTTCTGACTTTGTAGGCATGCCCGCGTGTATTGGAGAGATGGAGATCAAAAAGGTGCTCAAGGTTGCTGTTGTTAAGATGATTAATGACCTTATGAGCATTTACCAGGTCAGTTGCCTGACGTCGGAGTTTCAACAAATCGATTCCCAGGGCTGCGAGACGTTCAGAGTATGGCAGATGCCTGATGGAGGGTATTCGTTTGGTTGCACGTCTCTGTACAGTTTCTAGGAGGTTAATGTCCTGAGCGAGATAGGGGTTCCAGACTGGTGATGCAAATTCCAAGTGTGGCCGCACCAAATAATTATTGTACTTCATATTTATTGTATATTAATATTCGATAAACAGTTTTGTTACAGTGACGTGTATAACAAGTAACACAATGTAATCACTATAATGTGTGTTACACATATTTAACATGTGTAACATGGTGTAATCTCAGTAACGTGTGTGACATGGCTTTACACAGTACTGTTTGTGACATGTATTTCATAAAGGCATCTATATCTATGCATATATAAAGGGCAGTTGTGTGTATGTATGTCGGATGACATCTATACATATATAAAGGCAGTTGTGTGTATGTATGTCCAGATGACATCTCTACACATATAAAGGCAGTTTGTGTGTATGTATGTCCGGATGACATCTATACATATATAAAGGGCAGTTGTGTGTATGTATGTCCGAATGTAATCTATACATATATAAAGGGCAGTTGTGTGTATGTATGTCCGGATGACATCTATACATATATAAAGGACAGTTTGTGTGTATGTATGTCCGAATGTAATCTATACATATATAAAGGGCAGTTGTGTGTATGTATGTCTGGAGGAAGCTACATAAATAAAACAATTAACGACAAAGTAAATATATATACGCATTCAGTATCAACAGGTGTTGCTTTTTGAGCAAAGATAATAAATATTTGATTTATATTCGGGAAGATGATTAAAGAAAATGAAATTTCAATGATAATAGCAGGGAATTTTTCTTTTACATTTAATATTTTGAATAGTAGACATTCATTTTTCTTTTCAGAGTGGCTGGATTAACGAAAAGTCTTTTTTACATGGGGATTTTAATGGGGCATCCTATTCAGTAATAATGGATCTGCGAGACTAACTTAAAAAAAAACAAAACCTCTACCCAGGCGATGCCGGGTAGCCATTTCTAGTTATTAATAAATAAGATTTATTCTATGTATTAATGATTTTGAATATAAATTAAATACTCATTGATAAACTTATGCAATTCCTGAGGGTATTGTGAAATAAGCAGTGACATAGTTTTGGTTACCGACAGACAGACACCGAATCTCCATTATAATAAGATTGTGGATTTTATAAGTGCAGAGCTGCTGATAGGTACATGTCCTGCATCCCTGATGCACAAAAATCGAAATGGATGCAGTAAAATCATATCTGTTCTTCCCAGTGTTTTTCTTTTTTCTTCCCTCACTATTTCAAGCTGTCTGTAAATACATTTCAATAGTTTCTTAGAAATGAATTACACAGGATAAATTACAAGGTAGGGGTTAGACGGCTTTAGTTGGGACCCATGAATTTTCCCTGGGACTCATTCAAAGCAAATATGTGCATCCCAGGACGCACTAAATAAAAAACTATCAGCATTATTGTAAGTGTGAAAATATTGCCTTCACTTTTTAAAAGAAAAAAAAAAAAAACGACTTGAAGTTTATAATTGTATGTCGGTGTTGATATTTATTGGGAAAAACTTTCAAGTTTTATTTGTTAAGAATTTCCGAACAAAAACAAAATAAAACTGACAACTTTTCAATCGTAAATTTCGTGATATTAAAACTTATGTAATATTCTAAAAAAAAATCCTTATCTAAGGGAGAGAACTCAAGAAGACTAAATTAATGCAGAGAATTATCTCCCTTGCAAATAGCAGCGACAATGGCATGATATAACTACAGCGAATTTTCTTGGTATTTTTTATTATTGTTATCTGAGTCCTTCTGCTTAATTATAATGAACTAGAATAGGTAGGATCACAGTGGTGGGAGAGCAGCTGTGAGCGGTTTAACTCTTTGGCTACCAACGGCTGTACTAAATTTTCCGGGTATTTTTTTTTATCTGTATGATGTGATATTTTTTAAGTTAACTATCTATTCGCCTTATTACTCATTCTATTCAACTTTTCTAATATACAGGTACTCTCATAGAAATATTAACATCTTATTTTTAATTTCTCCTGTTGGAGATTCTAAGCATATGTTGACAGGGATGGTGAACATGTGGAGACTGTTTGAAGATATATTAAAGGTATTCCTATAAGGGTGTTAACATTTTTAAATCGATTAAAAAAAAAAAAGATGTTAATATTTCTATGAGAGTACCTGTATATTAGAAAAGTATTGGTATACCCAATTTGTCGAAAAATCCGTGTTTTTACAAAACAAAACACGGCTTCTTCAAAGTGAAAAAAAAAAACAAGGGGAGGTTACTCTCATTTAAGTAGCTAATGTTCAGATTACCAATAACAGAACTTTATTTGAATAGAATGAGTGATAAGGCGAATAGATAGTTAACTTTAAAAATATCACATCATACAGATAAAAAAATACCCAGAAAATTTACCCTACAGTCTAGAAATGACTGTCACTTAGAACTGTCTTAGATTGTTAACTATTGGTTAATGGAACAAACCAAACACCTCCTCAACGGTAATTTATGAGGAAGTGCGTCCCGGTCTCCTGCCTCAAAAATTGCTACCCGGTGACTATCAAAATAACAACCCCAGCTCGTCATAATTCTTGTTTATTTATCGTAATTTGTCATAATCCTTGTTTAGATATGAAGATGGATATATAGTTTGGAATAGACTGAGATAGATAGATAGATAAACAAACAAAATAATATAGATAGATATGAACAAATGAAGATAGATAGATATTTTCGACAAGTAAATGTATTTGGGGGGGGGGGTCGCTTCTTTTTTTGTTGTAATTCTTGTTTATTTAAACTAAAAACAAGACATTAAACAAATGTTGCAAGATGGGTATATTCCTGACTTTTGTGAGCTAGGACTACTAATGGAAGGAGGAGGAATAAATAACAAAGGCTTAAAAAATAATGATGACCCAAAAGAGGAGAGCGATGGTTTGACCGTAGCGTAACCCCGAACGGAGAATTGACCGCAAGCGGAAGTCGGGTGTTGACCGGAAGTCACATGGTGACGTGGGGGAAAAAAGAAAGGGTTCGTCCTCTTTTGGCCGGCGGCGGTCGTAGGGTACGGACCTCATGAGAGCCCAGTAATCTAGTAGTGTTCTCTCTCTCTCTTTCTCTCTGCCTTTCCTCCTCTCTGGTAGGAGCCCACTATACGAGCACGAAAATAAAGGCTGGCAGTTGTGACGACATGTTTCTCGTGTTATGATTTTTTATCGGCACCATTTCAGCACGGTGACTTTTGGAGTTTTAGTACCAAGAAAGAAAAAAGGACTACGGTACATGTATCGTTTTAGTGCCGTGAATATTACAACGTAACACAAACATGAATAAAAAAATCTTAGTATTTAAAGTAATATAGATAAATATGAACAAATTGAGATAGATAGATATGAAGATGGATAGTTTTGAATAGACTGAGCTGGGTCGTTATTTTAATAGTCACTGGGTAGCAATTTTTGAGGCAGGAGACCGGGACGCACTTCCTCATAAATTACCTCCTCAACTTAGTGGACTGTTCCTAGCAGTATTAGCACCAAGTATATCATCTGTTGCAGTTTGTACATTAATACAGAATTTATAACAGTGAACCCTTTGACTTTTATTAGGGGAGATGCCCTAGGAGCAAAACAAATAAATAAATTGGAATATGAATTGAATTGTTTTCAGTTTTGCAATAAAAGTAATTATCATTTTCTTTTTTTCTTCTTTCCAACTTCAGGATTTGATGGGTCAACTTTTAAGCGGAATTTTTTACTCCTTCTCTACCCAGTTGATGCTGGGTAGCCACTTCTAGTGTATTGTTTTCAGTTTTGCAATAAAAGTAATTATCATTTTCTTTTTTTCTTCTTTCCAACTTCAGGATTTGATGGGTCAACTTTTAAGCGGAATTGAATTTCTTCATTGTCATAAAGTTGTACACAGAGACTTGAAACCACAGAATATTCTTGTAACCCGAAATGGGTTGTTAAAAATTGCAGATTTTGGTCTGGCACGTCTCTACGCATTTCAGATGACCCTCACGGCTGTGGTATGTACATCTTCAAATTATTTCTTTGCTTTTTGCTTTTTTCTTTTTTCTTTTTTTTTTTTTTTTGCTTAATTCACTCTGAGTCTAGATTCATAAAATGACAAACAATAATTAAAATTTACATTGATACTTGTAGGACCTGGTTTGTTTGGTGAGTGTGTGGCTGAGGAGTTGAAGATCCGAGTTATGGGTCCCCACAATTTAAATGTATAAGAACTACGGAAATGAAGTTTCCATAGAAAACAAAAAAAGACAAAATTGATAAAGGAAAAAAACTTTATATACATTAATTTATAATTGGTATATTCAATTGTTCTTTCAGAAGTGTTGTAGACTGTATGTGTCTGTACGTAGTTGTGTGTGACAAGTGTGACATGTATTTTTTATATTCGTGCGATTGGTTGTGTCAACATTGTAGCAGTTTTGTCTGTGATTGAAACTTGTGATTGAAATTTGTTGTTATTAAGCGAGAGAGAGGGAAACGAGACGAAAATCAGAGACCAACCTGATATATCATTTTTGTCTTCGGACAGCGACTTCTCCCTATTGTGTCGATATTGGGGGAGAACTTTCGCTCCTACTGTCGAGTTAGGAGCATCAGCTCCAACTCTGTCGAGTCGGGAAAAGTGTAAGCTCCCACTCTCTGTCTGTCTGTTTTTCTGCTCTATGTGGCTTTTTATAATTTTCCTATTGTCATTGTCTATTGTGATGATTAAGCTAAAATATTCCTCAAATATCAGGTGATTTGCAATGATGCAATATCGAATGATTTTGGTATCTGTGGAATTCTGGTGACATAAATTATCGGATGAATTTAAACCATTGTTTCTATTGTTTCTAAAATATTTCTAAACTAATATTCATTCGATTCTCTTTTGTTTACCTAATTCTAAACTCATGACATACCATTGTAAAACTAGTTATTTAAGAAAACTTAATTATTTTAATTTGGTCAATTCCACTTGCCGTAAAAATATAGGGGTCAATCCCTATATACTATAAGAATGACTCTTATAAATCATTAGGTCACCCAAAAGAGGGTAACCTAACACAGAATATTCGGTAGGAAAAAAACATGTCATTTAATACAATATAACATCTATACATATATAAAGGGCAGTTTGTGTGTATGTATGTCCGGATGACATATACATATATAAAGGGCAGTTTGTGTGTATGTATGTATGTCCGGATGACATCTATACATATATAAAGGGCAGTTGTGTGTATGTATGTCCGGATACATATAAAAGGGCAGTTTGTGTGTATGTATGTCCGGATGACATATACATATATAAAGGGCAGTTGTGTGTATGTATGTCATCTATACATATATAAAGGGTTTGTGTGTATGTATGTCATATATACATATATAAAGGGCAGTTGTGCGTATGTCCGGATGACATATACATATATAAAGGGCAGTTGATGTCCGGATGACATCTATACATATATAAGGGCAGTTATGTATGTCCGGATGACATCTATACATATATAAAGGGCAGTTTGTGTGTATGTATATCTAAATGTAATCTATACTTATATAAAGGGCAGTTTGTGTGTATGTATGTCTGGAAGAAACTATTAGAATAAAACAATTAACGACAAAGTAAATATATACACACATTCACTATCACCAGATCTTTATTTTTGTGTTGAAAATTATGAAAATTTGATCTATATTTTCAAAGTCGTTAAAAATTAAATTTACAATAAAATAACAATGTCCTGCATTTGTAAATGTCAAAAGTAAACAAATCAATACACCAGGATTTTTTGTACCTCCACTTCTACCCAGGTGATGCTGGGTAGCCACTCCTAGTTTAATAATAAAATAGATGTTTTCTTGTTTTTTTTTGTTGTACAGGTTGTCACCCTTTGGTATCGTGCCCCTGAAGTTATACTCCAAGCTCAATATGCCACACCCATTGATATGTGGAGTTGTGGATGTATATTTGCTGAACTTTTTAACAGAAGGTTAGATATTGGTGTTGCTAAGAACTTTTACGCATATTTTGATATTTAAAAAAAAAATTTTTTTTTGAAAATATTTTTTTAAAATATTTTTTTTTTTCAAATTAAAAAAAAAATTTTTTTTTTTTGTTTAATTTTTTCAAATTTTTAATTTAAAAAAAAAATTTTTTTTTTTTTTTTTTTTCAAATTTTTTTATAATTTTGATTTTTGGAAAACAAAATGGAGCCTGATGAAGAAATTTGTTTTGCTAAGAACTTTTTCTTATATTTTGACATTTTTTAAAAGAAATTTAAAAAAAAATTTTTTTTCAAATATTTTTTTTTTCAAATTTTTTCAAATTTTTAATTTAAAAAAATGTTTTTTTTTTTGTTTTTTTCAAATTTTTTTTCAAATTTTTGATTTTTGGAAAACAAAATGGAGCCTGATGAAGAAATTTTGGCAATTTATGAGGAAGTGCATCCCGGTCTCCTGCCTCAAAAATTGCTACCCGTTGACTATCAAAATAACAACCCCAGCTCGTCGTAATTCTTGTTTATTTATCGTAATTTGTCGTAATTCTTGTTTAGATATGAAGATGGATATATAGTTTTGAATAGACTGAGATAGATAGATAGATAGATAGATAAACAAACAAAATAATATAGATAGATATGAACAAATGAAGATAGATAGATAGATAGATAAACAAACAAAATGATATAGATAGATATGAACAAATGGAGATAGATATTTTCGACAATTAAATGTATTTGGGGGGGGGGTCGCTTCTTTTTTTGTCGTAATTCTTGTTTATTTAAACTAAAAACAAGACATTAAACAAACATGAATAAAAAGAAAATCTTAGTATTTAAAGTAATATAGATAAATATGAACAAATTGAGATAGATAGATAGATAGATATGAAGATGGATAGTTTTGAATAGACTGAGCTGGGTCGTTATTTTAATAGTCACCGGGCAGCAACTCTTGAGGCAGGAGACCGGGACGCACTTCCTCATAAATTACCGAAATTTGTGTTGCTAAGAATTTTTTCTTATATTTTATGACATTTTTTTTTTTTCTGATATTTTTTCCTTTTTGCAATTTTTAAAAAAAAATTATTTTTTCTTTTTTTTGTTCAATTTTTCTTTAAAAATATTATTTATTTTTTTTTTGTGTGTGTGAACACAACATCCCCGTTCTGCCAAGAATTAGAAAAAGTGTCATCGATACATACTAACTGTACACACTGATAGGCTACAACTTCGTCCAATCCAGTGTACAGCAACCAAGGCCTATGTTAGCAAAACACAATATAAACCAGGTCTAACTACTAGCGTTGGACAAATTTATGGCGCACCAGGGCGGGATCAATCCTAGTGGTGGTGTAGCTGTGAGGGGGTATTATGTTGAAAGATCCGAAATCCCCTACTGAACCAGCTAAAACATAACTGATAATGCCACCCAGCACGCCTTAATTGAACGGGCATATTTCAAACAACACAGAGACTCGATCAATAATCTTGTCTTTTTTCCAACTCGAAAATCAATTTGTGGTGTTAGTTTGCATTACAGAAAAAGGTACTCTTCGTGGAGAACTCTCCCGGCATCCTGTCTCAAAAATCGCTATCCGGTGGCTGCTGAAAAAAAAACCCAGCTATGATTGAAGTCCATAGCCGCAGCGGTGTCACTTGCAAAAAAAAAACCCAACTAAAAACAACCCTTTTTCGTGAAAACCCAACCCTAACCCTAAACCCCCCTAGTTAAAATTAAGTTTTATTACAAAATCTGTGCGTTCTGTTTTTTCTGGGTCGCCCTGTATACTAGTTTTTTTTTCAAGTGACACCCTTTCGGCTACAGACTTCAATCGTAGCTCGGGTTTTTTTTCAGCAGCCACCGGATAGCGATTTTTGAGGCAGGAGACTGGGACGGTTCTCCACGAAGAGTACCAAAAAAAAGATGAGGACGACAGTCTGAAAAATCTAAATTTTTTTTTTTGTTTGTTTTTTTTAATTGGCCAAATAGTTTCAGAATTTTGTTTTCAGCGCAGATAAGATTTTTCATTGTAAAAAGAAACAAAACAAAAAACAAAAACATAACAACAAACAAACAAAAATCCCCAAAAAACAAAACAAAAAAAACCCAAATATTCTTTTATTATTTCTCTGAATGTTTGAGATGAGGCTTGATGATTAGTATTATCTGCATTATTCGGACTATTGTCCCCATCTTCATTGTTATCTGTACAACGTTTCGGGCGATGTGCCTTCTTCAGGTATTTCTTGTCAAACTCGAGAACCTTCTTTTCGTAATCGGGAGCCATCACGGAACTTTGAACCTAACCCTTTATTCAGTCCATAGGGGTATCCTGTTCTCATTCCGCTAACCATAGCTGGGGGGTAGGAGTTGTGTTAATTATTTTTCTATGTTACTGCCTCTACTTAGGATTGAACCCGGAATCCAGAGATAACTGTCACTTAGAACTGTCTTAACCTAACTACCTTATCCACTAGGCCATGTGTCCAATTGGACACATGGCCTAGTGGCCGAAACGTTGTAGAGATAACAATAAAGATGAGGACAATAGTCCGAGTAATCCTAATAATAAAAATTATCAAGCCTCATCTCAAAAATTCATAGAAATAGTGTAGATGACAATAAAGATGGGGACAATAGTCCGAATAATCTTAATAATAAAAATTATCAAGCCTCATCTCAAAAATTCAGAGAAAGAGTGTAGATAACAATAAAGATGAGGATAATAGTCCGAATAATCCTAATAATAAAAATTATCAAGCCTCATCTCAAAAATTCAGAGAAAGAGTGTAGATAACAATAAAGATGAGGATAATAGTCCGAATAATCCTAATAATAAAAATTATCAAGCCTCATCTCAAAAATTCAGAGAAAGAGTGTAGATAACAATAAAGATGAGGATAATAGTCCGAATGACACGGATAATACTATTCTTTTATTAATTTAAATCCCCCCCCCCGAAAAATGATCTTTTATTGAATTTGGTTTAAATCACCATGTTTATATTTTCACCCTTCTTTTTTGTTTTTTCAGACCGTTATTTCGTGGTCAGTCTGAAATTGATCAATTAGTAAAGATTTTTGAGTGAGTAAACCAAACTTTTCTTTTCTTTTTCCATTTTTATTATTCCAGCATTTATGTGAGGTTTTCATACCTGCTGTAGCCGGTGGTTCACTGGAGGCTGTCGTAATTTGTCGTAGTTCTTGTTCATTTATAGAAATTTGTCGTGATTCTTGTTTATTTATCGTAATTTGTTGTAATTCTTGTTTAGATATGAAGATGGATATATAGTTTGGAATAGACTGAGATACGTAGATAGATAAACACACAAAATAATATAGATAGATATTAAGATATGGAGATGGGTGGATAGATATATATAAACAAAGTAAAAAATTAACAAATTGAAGTAGATAGATAGATAGATAGATATCCATCTTCATAGCTGGAGACTACATTTTAATAGTCACCGGGTAGCAATTTCTGAGGCAGGAGACCGGGACGCACTTCCTCATAAATTACCCAAAATAAAGTTAATTAAACAAAAAAATATTTGCAATTAATTATTTAACTAATTACAACATATTTTATTGTATATTAATATTCAATTAAAAGTTTTGTAACAGTGACATGTATAACATGTAACACAATGTAATCACTGTAATGTGTGTAAACATGAGTAACATGATTTAATCACATTAACATGTGTAACAGGGTTTAACAAAGAAATATTTGTGACATTTGTAACATGATTTAATCATGTAAATAATTGTGTAACATGTATAATTCAATCATAGTAACATGTGTAATCATAGTAACATATCTGACAGCTTTAACACAATACTGTTGTTTTCAATCATAGTAACATGTTTAACGTAAAGTCATTTTGTTTCAGTGTTCTTGGATTACCGCCAAAAGAGGAATGGCCAGACAATGCATTTTTGCCAAGGAATTCATTTCAGTCTTTATTACGAAGACCATTAGAAGAATGTGTGCAAGGAATTGGTCCTTTGGCCAAGGATTTGTTATTGGTAAGTTTATTTGGATCTAATCAGTGTGTGTGTGTGTGTGTGTGGGGGGGGGTCACAGTCAAGTCTGACTCAAGGTTCCAATTGACAGTCTAAACACTCTCAACTGTATCTCGCTCCAAAATCCAATATCCAAAATTATTTCTTTGTCCCGCTCGTCTCGACAACAAAATACTACTGCAGTCGTTCTCCCTGGTCTGTGAGAATAAGTCCTTTAAATACACCTCAATTTCACCACATCCAGGCTCCTCACTTATAATTGTCCGTGCAGCACGTGCGACACTCGTCAGCACAGCGCGACCACCTACACCCGGGCCACTATGCTATTTCTTATTTCACTGATCGTCCACAGCTCTCACATTCTGAAGGAAGCGGGTTCGACTCTAGGTCAGTCCTACACGCCAGGCAAAGCCTAGCCCGCTTCCTTCGAGAATACGGCAAGTCTTCACGCCCGCCACTCTCTCTGTCACACCGTGTTGCACAAGGTAGGTCTCCTCTCTTACTACAGAATTGTTATTGGTAAGTTTATTCGGATCTTTGGTATGGCGCTGAAGTCTCTAAATGTGCTTATTGCATAATTCTTGCTAATGGTAGTAGATAGAAATTAGAAAAATAAAGACAAATTTATTTTGAAGTTGACGTCAACGCTTAAACGTTTCGGTTTATGTTAAACCTTCCTCAGGGCAATAGGAAAGAAAAATAATTTTTTTGTTTAAACGATGATGGATTTTTTAAATGTCTAGAGTTGGAAGTATGTATGGAGAAAAAAATAACCGTTTATCGATCAGCGTTCATTTTGAAAGTTCAAGACATGATTGGTACATGCAAAGACGAAAGTCAAGACATGATTGGCACTTTAGTCTTTGCGTGTACCAATCATGTCTTATCCTGGATATGATGTTAAACTCTAGTTTAAACTTCTAGGGGAAGTTCTAGTTTTGAAGGTCTGGGGGAATGTCGAGTACCCCTTTATCACCATTACTCCCAGGTCCACCCTGACCTGAAGTGGTAGTACCTGTTAGTGTCCCATCTATGGGTTAAAGAGAAAAAATGAGTTTTGAAAGAATTCAAAAAATTGAGTACCCATCAAGAATGAGTAAGACAAAATATCTTTGCCATAAAATAACCCAACAAGGGTTAACATGCTGTAAAACCCAACCAATCAAAAAAGGATATTTTGTAAGAATAATTCATTTTTTTCCGTTTTTCCATAAAGAATGTAAAAAAGTAAAACAAAATGTCTTCGGCATAAAATGACCCAACAAAAGTTGACATGCCATAAAAACCCAACCAACCAACCAACCAACCAACCAACCAACCAAGAAAGTATTTTTTGTAAGAATAATTAATTTTTACGTTTCTCTCTTTTCAGGGTCTGTTGACCATTAATCCCAGACAACGTTTAAGTGCCAAAAAAGCGTTGGAATTTCCGTATTTTCATCAAAACTTGACTGTGAATTCTTCAAGTCGCGCAAGAGCCACGAACAGTTATCAGTCGCAACAGATTTCAAACTTGTCGTCCAATTCTACGAATTCAATGCACCCCATTCCAATGAGCAAACCCTCTCCCCACCCGACCACCCCCAGTGCACCAGCCCTAACACCCCGACAGCTAACACCATCACACAGCACGGAAACAACGACCATGGCAACTATGACAATGCCAACGATAGTGACTACAGCAACTGTGAAAACGCAGACAACGCCAACCACTCCAGTTGCAAGTACATCACCCCTTCATTGGGCAGGAATTTAAGACCGCAATTGCAGGACCGTTTTTTTTTTTTTTTTTTTGTTGAAAGGTATTGTGTTATGTCTGTTGGATTTAGATTAAATAATCAAAAAAGGGAAACAAAAGTTTAAGGAATGTTTGGTTGTCTTCCACCTGTCGTGTCTTTGTATTAGGAGTATGCCATATTTAAAAGTTGAATTATACTAGTCATTTTTACATTGTAGAAAAGGAATCGTAAAAGTAATCAAAGATTTTTATAGTAAAAATCATTGTACTATGCATTTTTATAGTAAAAGTAATTTTCAATACATTTTTATAGTAAAAATCATTTCCAATGTATTTTTATAGTAAAAATCATTGTCCAATGCATTTTTATAGTAAAAGTAATTTTCAATACATTTTTATAGTAAAAATCATTTCCAATGTATTTTTATAGTAAAAATCATTGTACTATGCATTTTTATAGTAAAAGTAATTTTCAATACATTTTTATAGTAAAAATCATTTCCAATGTATTTTTATAGTAAAAATCATTGTACTATGCATTTTTATAGTAAAAGTAATTTTCAATACATTTTTATAGTAAAAATCATTTCCAATGTATTTTTATAGTAAAAATCATTGTACTATGCATTTTTATAGTAAAAGTAATTTTCAATACATTTTTATAGTAAAAATCATTTCCAATGTATTTTTAGTAAAAATCATTGTTCAATGCATTTTTATAGTAAAAATCATTGTACTATGCATTTTTAGTAAAAGTAATTTTCAATACATTTTTATAGTAAATCATTTCCCATACATTTTCATAGTAAAAATCATTGGCCAATACATCGTAATAGTAAAAAAAAAAGTCATTAGCCAATGCGTTATTCATCGTAAAAATCATAGACAAATGCAATTTTCATAGTAAAAATCATTTCAATTTCTTTTCCAAATTTTCATACAATATTAACAAATTGTCAATCATTATTCATATTAATTTTGACAAGTATTTTTTCTTTTTAAAAATGTTAATTCATTTTTTTTTATTACAACTTATGTTTTTATTTTTATTTCTACAACAATGTGTGAACTGTGAATATTAGGGAGAACAGCGCTGGAGAAGTGCTGAACTTATTGTTTTTATCACATTTTATTTTTAATTTTCTTTTTAAATATGAGGAAAAATCCCTTTTTGTTCCTTTTTGTTAATAGAAATAACAACAAAAAAGAAAAAAAATGAAAACCTAGAAAGAAAATCTTTGTCAAAAATTATAATAATAATAAGGATTATTTAAAATTTTTTTGATAACTAGAAAGATGTAAAATCAGGAGTGGAATTTCACTTTTCTTTGTTGATATTAATTATTAAAAGTTTCCAACTTTTGAATAATTTTGATATTTCGGACTGTTATCCTCATGTTGTATACCCTTTTCATTACTTTCTTCTATTCTTCTTCTTCTGTTCTTCTAGCGTCTATTCTAACATCTTGGGGACTTTGTCTTGGCTGGTCGGTCGCACTTAACTTATTTCTTCTTCTAGATCAGTCTTGTTACCAAGACATTCACCAACCACAACACCATGTTATTTTCTTAAGCTTTTTATTTCCTTAACTAAACATTTCATGTAGCTAAATATCTGACTAACATAGCACGCGTATGCAGTGAATTCCAGTTAAGGCAGGACATCTTCACTGCCTGACGTCCAACTGAAAACTGAGGACCCAACCAGGTCCCACGTGACTTCATGTATTTCGCGGGCTTTCTGTACTATTCCATGGAAAATCCCGTCCGTGATATGAAAAGGGCCAGCCCTTTGGAAATACAGGGGATTGACAATAATCTTATGCAACCACATAGATTATGTAACACTCATATTTATCTTAGATTAAAGTTATCATCAGGTGATAACTCAGAGTTCAAGCCTCATCTAAAAAATACAGACAAATAATATCCCACGAGACTTGTTAATTCCACCTAGCAATTACTAATTACTCTTTTCACCTTGTATCTTTGCTTAGTAAACCTTTTTCTCTGTCCTTAAGGATACAGTAGCTTGAATGCTGTGTTCATATATAGCACAATCAAGATAAGGACGACATTCTGAAATATCAAAATTATTCATATTAAGCCTCATCTCATAAATACATATAAGTATAAATATTTCCATTCTTTTGTTCTCATTAAAACGTCTGACTTACATTCAAATGATCTTTTTTTAAATTTTTATTTTAAAGATACATCCGAAGAAATGGATAAACGAATAGTTTAAAAAAAGAACTCCTAAAGGGACCAAATATTTTAAATCTTGAGACTATACCCCCCCCATTCCATCTGCCTCACCTTTTAAAATTTTTTTTAAAGATTGTTGTATCGCAAGGTGGAAAAATACACAGATGAATGTTGTGCTTAACACATTTATTAAGCACCAGCATAAACGGATACATACAAACACAGAACAAATAAGTACAAACATTTAACAAGACAAACTCACACTAAAAGAGGAGGGTCAGTTCGGTATAGCCAATGCAGCAAAGTCAGTCTGAATATTATTCAGCTAGTTAATTTACTTTAATCGTAGGGGCTATTTTATGGCTATGAGCCAGTCCATCTGGTAGAATGCTGAAGGGGTGCTAAGGCTATGAGCCAGTCCATCTGGTAGAATGCTGAAGGGGTGCTAAGGCTATGAGCCAGTCCATCTGGTAGAATGCTGAAGGGGTGGCTATGAACTAGTCCATCTGGTAGAATGCTGAAGGGGTGTTAGCTACTTTACAACAAAAATCCAGGCTTTCTCTAAGGTCTGTAAGACATGGGGAGTAGTGGGCCTTACCCTGTCATGCTGACCCATATTAGGGTTGAAACCAAAGACCTGAAAATAAGAATGGAAGAAGAATTAACAAAAACTCAATCCATAGAAATAAAAGATGAAAAAAAAAACAAAAATGATTTTCATTTTGGATTGTGTGTCTGAAAAGCAAATTAAGATAAAAATGGTTTGGGCTTTCATTTTGATCGTTGGGGGGTCGGGTGGGTGGGGGGGGGGGGGGGGGCTGCTGGTTAAACCAACATTGGAGAAGGAAAGAAGTTTGATATTTCAAATCAAACAAATCTAACTCTTGTTATTGAAGTTCATCTGATAAAAATTCTTTGTTTTTTTTTTTTTTTTTTTTTTTTAATCAAATTTTTTTTTAAATTTAAAATTTAAAAAAAACTTTTCTTTGTTTTTTATTTTTTTAATTTTTTGTTTTTGTTGTTTTTTAATTAAATTTTTTTTAAATTCAAAATTTAAAAAAAACTTTCTTTTCGTTTTTTATTTTTTAATTTTTTGTTTTTGTTGTTTTTTTAATTAAATTTTTTTTAAATTTAAAATTTAAAAAAAACTTTTCTTTGTTTTTTATTTTTTTTTTTTTGTTTTTGTTGTTTTTTTAATTAAATTTTTTTTTAAATTTAAAATTTAAAAAAAACTTTTCTTTTGTTTTTTTTTTTCTGAATTTTTTATTTTTGTTGTTTTTTTTTTAAATTTAAAATTAAAAAATTTTTTTTTGTTTTTTATTTTAAAAATTTTTTAATTTTTTGTTTTTTATATTATTCTTTATTTTTTTAATTTTTTTTTTTTTAAATCATCTTTTTGTTCATATTAGAAAAAAAACAAACTTTTATAACAAAACTCGCAAAAACTTATTTAATCTTTTAAAAAAAAAAAATTTGTACCATTTTTATCTTTGGATTGTAGAGAAATTTTAGCCCGATATTTTTGTTTTTCTTGCACATTACTGACAAATATTGTATACCATTGATGTTTCAAACTTTTAAATAAGGTGTGCTTGTAATATAAGGAGAGGTAAAAAAAGAAAGTTATCAAATATGACGACAATTTAAAGAATTTTTTTTTATTTTTGTGTGTTTGTGACTTCTACGCAGAAAAAAAACAAAAAATGACAGACAAGAAAACAAAACGCGGTGAGTTTTTCATGAAAAAATTAAAAAAATTATTTTTTTCATTATTTCTTATAACTCTCAATTAAAAGATTATATGACAAGTAACTGGGTGTCTCATGTGGTTAGCAAAAAACGGTAAAATTAACATTTTTTAAAAATTGTCTTTAAAAATAAGTTTAAAAAAATGTAAAATTTTCATTTTCAATTAAAAACTGTAAAATTAACATTTAAAAAAAAAAAATTTCTTTAAAAATAAATTAAAAAAAAAATCAAAAATTATCCTTTCACTAGAAAAACGGTAAAATTAATATCGATAAAAACGGCATTGAGAATAAAAGATTGATAAGAATAAATTCGTTGACCATTGTTAGTGAGTGCGATTCTAACTGGGTGCCCCATACTTCTGGCCTTGTGTCACATCTAAGCTAAGCTTAGTAAATAATAGTTATTTACTATGACAAGAAATGAAAAATATCAACCTGAGCAGTTCTGCCTTTCAAGGGAGATAATTCGTAGTTTATGCAAGGGAGATAACCGTTACCTATTTAGTATCGAATGCTGTCTTAGATAAAGACAGCCGTTGAATAAACCTATTATTTCTGTCAAAATTAATTAATTTACACATGATGACTGAAAATCTTTTTGTGTCTGAGTTTATTGGAAATAATGAATTAACTTATTTTTGCTGATTTTTGTCTGAATTTCTAAAATGAGAAATTCTTATTATACACTAATGTACTCTGAGGGTAAAATGGTTGAAATGTTGTAACTATGATAAATAACCAAGATGAGGATAACTGTTCCAGTATGTCTATGAATAATAATTATTTTTGCTATTTTTTTTTTTTTAAGAATGGAAAAATCTTTTTTAAGAATCAACTGAGATGGTCAGTGAAGATCATCTTGCATTTAAAAAAACATTTTTGAATACATTTTTCCCCCTTTTTTTAAAAATTATTATTGAATACTATTTTTCAAGAATTTCTTGAATTTTAAAATTAAGAAAAAAAAAAAAATTGTTTTTAATTGAATTAAATTTTTTTTATTCATTTAAAAATTCTGGGCAGGTTCTCTTTGAATATATAATTCTAGGACCGTTAATTTCAGAGTAGCTTTTTAAAAATTTTTTATTTTCTTTAAAGATAAGTTTTAAAAATGTAAAATTTTCATTTCAATTGAAAGACAATCGATAAAAACTTCAAAAAAATTTAAAATTAAGAAAAAACATTGTTTTTAATTGAATGAAATTTGTTTTCATTTAAAAATTCCAGGCAGGTTCTTTTTGAATATATCGTTATAGGACAATTAACAGGATTTTAGAGCAGCTTTTTTTTTTTTTTAATTTTCTTTAAAAAAAAATCTAAAATTTTCATTTCAATTAAAAAACTATAAAATTAACATTCTTTTTTTAAAAAAATTTCTTTAAAAATGAATTAAAAAATTGCAAAATTTTCATTTCAATTGATAGACAATCGATAAAAACTTTTTTAAATCAAGAAAAAAATATTGTTTTTAATTGAATGAAATATTTTTTCATTTGAAAATTCTGGATACGTTCTCGGTGAATATTTCCTTATAGGACCATTCACAGATTTCAGAGCAGCTTTTTTTAAAAATTAAAAAAAAATTTTCTTTAAAAATAAAAAATGTAAAATTTTAATTTCAATCGAAAAACTGTAAAATTATTATCGATAAAAACAGCATTGAGAGTAAAGATTGTTGAAAATATTGAATTGAAAATGATGAGGTCTATGGTTGAAATGACTTTGCTGGGTTGATGATGCTCGTTATCATAATTTACCCAGCAAACTGATCATAAACCAGAAAGAAAAGAAAAAGAATTTAAAACCCACCTAATTAATTGCTGACATTATTAAATGATTTCCAGCCAAATTGTTAAGTCAAAATGCTCAGATATTTTTTATAGATTGCTAAAAAAAAGGGGTGAAATAAAAAAAAAGTGCTGGAAAAATCATTTAAAAAGTCATGAAAGAATATGAAAATGAGGTACTGTAGAACCTCAGTTTTCAAATGACTCTGAACTTGATTTAGTGAGAGAAATTATGTACATGGTACTGATGACCTAAAACACATAAATAAATCAGTTCTCAAATGGAATGAATTATGTTTGAGAACCGAGGTTCCACTGTAAATGCATTTTTAAAAAAAGCAAAAAAAAAAAAAAAAAAAAAATTGTTGAAAGAAAAAAACAAAAATAAAAAATAAATTAATATATTGAAATAAAAACATAATTAATATTTTCACCATTCATTTATCCAGTATTTTTTTTTTTTTTTTAAAATATCAAAAAAAAAAAAAGACAACACAAACGAACCAATCTTATTTTTACCTACTTAATATATACATATATACACAAAGATGCTGATAGGTATGCATCCTGTGTCACTGATGCATAAAAATCTAAAAGGATGGAGTAAAATTGTATCCATGCATCCCAGTGTTTTTTTTCTTTCCCCACCATTTCCAGTTTACTGTAAATACATTTCAATATTTTCTTAGAATTACACAGGATGTGGTAAAAGGTAGGGGTTAGACAGCTTTAGTTGTTTCCCCAGATATGGATAAAAACCTTACAATCTATTAAGAAACATTAGCTGGGACCCATTAATTTTTCGAGGATTAAAAGTCTTCAACACGATTGATACGCGTGTGGAATCATCATTCCCGTGTTATTACGTAACATCTGCAATCGCGTAATCAACTCAATGTCCGAAAACAAACGCGTTTTCAAATAACAAACGCACTGATAACAATACATTTCCGATGAACGGATCATATAATCTCTTCACTGCATTATTTCATTTTTTAAATACCCTGTCCGGTGGCGGAAAGCTGCTTGGTAGCGCTAGGAAGTGGCAGTCCTGTCTTAGCTACCGAAACTGTGTTATCACTCCTAGTTGACAGCTGATGAGGGCAGGGTATTGCACGTGCTATCACACGTTGTATGACGAAAGTTAGAAACATTAGCTGGGACCCATTAATTTTTCTGAGGACTCATTCAAAGCAAATACGTGCGTCCCAGGACTCACTAAATTAAAAAGCCATCAGCATCACTATACTTGTATCATTTTTTTTTCTTTTGATAATTTTTTTGCTACTTGAAATTCTTTAGATAATACATTAACAGCCATTCACATCTGACAATCTTGGTGTTTTATTTGTAAAATTATTTCGTAATCATTTTTAACCCAATTTTTGTCTCTCATAAAAAAAAAAAAACAAAAAAAAAACTGTAAATATCTTAAACGTTTCCATCCCCCAACCACCAAAAATGAAGAATCCTGTCACATTCACATTGTAGATAACAACAAAAAAACAAAAAACAAAAAAGATATTTGATCTATTTCTATTCAAAAGAATAGTCAAAATCAGGGTACCATTATAGTATGTGGCCTACAAAATCATTTGTCTCTTATAATATGTAGCCTACCTTTTGAATGTGGCCTACAAAATCATGTCTCTCTCATAGTATGTGGCCTACCATAAAAAGCATATTATAAGGTTATAATAATAACTGCTAACCCTAACCTATTTCAGAATTTTAGAATATTTTAGAATTAAATAGATCTCTGATTCATGTAAATTATGGATAAATTCTTTTTTAATTATTCTTAATTACTATATATAGATTATGACTGAATTGCATTTCTTGAAATTGAATATATGTGAAAAATAATTAGTTTCAGTAAATTGCCTACTACTTATATCTATAAATATACTCTTACTGAGGTAGGACACATTTAAACCGGGTAGGCCACATACTATAACAGAATCAAAAAGGTAGGCCACATACTATAACGGCACCAAAATCAGTATGAAAAAAATTAAAAATCTGAATGAAAATTTATGTAGATATAAAAATGTTTTTATTTGATGATATACCTGTTTACTTTCTACATACCCATACCTATACCCTAATACATATACTGAAATACACCTGTCCAGAAGACATTATATTTTTCTTTGAAAAAAACACAAAAAAACAAAACAATTATTTTTTTAAATGATATGTGGATTTATAAAAAAAAAGAAGCTATAGTTTTATTTTCTTTTGAGCTACAGAGAAAACATATTTTTGTATTCTTGAACATTTAGTTTCAAATCCGTTCAAGGTACGTTATGGGGCCATTAAAATAAAGAATGACAATTATTTTTTTATAAAAATTCTCTATTTCAATATTGAAACGAGAGATAACGAAATAAAGGGAGGTAACCAAACAAAGGGAGATAATGCCAACTCAATTCTTGCACGATTTTTTTCCCTGCAATTACTGAGTTAATTTGCAGGAAAAGTGGAATTTATTGATTTTTTTTATTTTATTATTTTTTTTTTATTGACATAAGCGGTGGAGAAGAGAGTAATTTAGACTCTGAATTTTAAACAAAATATTTTGATAAAAAATTGTTACAAGAAAATGATTATATAAAATGCCAATTTTTTTTTTTTCCAAATTTTTTTTGTCAATTTTTTTTTTTTTTTCGCCAATTTTTTTTTTTTGTCAATTTTTTCACCTTGGAAACATTCTAAACTTACCATAATTAGTTATGTATAATATGCACCCCCCTCTCTGACCTTTAAGCTTAAAACTGACACTTCCATTGTGACTTTTTATTTGTGGAAAAAAATATTTGAGGTGAGCCCTCTACTCACATATGGATGGTGTCAGCTGGAGTGGCAGTGTTTAATATGAAATACTGAAGGTGAGATCTGCATCTGACGGGAATTTCTACCTTTCTACCATGATATGCACAGAGGGAGGTACACATGATCGTTTGATGTTATACTGATCACATTGTTACCTGACCAGTCTTCTAGGATCACTTGGTATTGTATATTGATCACAGCATTACCTGAACATTTGCGACTCATATACTGAAAGATACTATCGTTACCCTTGGAAGGATTGTTAATAGACCCCTTGATAGTATCAGAGGGTCGAGAAATTGGCATTGTTTCGCAAGAGAGCTAGGATATTTAACCACGGACTCTATGCCTTTGTCTCTTTTGTTTTTTCTCACACCCTCATCGTCGAAAGATTTTTCGACATATTTACTAAGGTTTCCTTAGTTTGGCATTGAAAGGGTTAATAGCCATTTTTTTTAATTTTTTTTTTATTTTTGAAAGAAAAAAATTTGTATAAGAAATACTCCCCCCCCCTGTAATAATAAATGAACACACACGGTCAGACTTGAGAAAGCTTTATTCTACTTAGAATACAGTTGCAGTTTTCTTGGGAGTTTATATACTTTCACAAAGCTAAAGATTTACACAAAGGGGAGGTAATAATAAAATAAGTGAAGTGACTCTCATTACTTATTACACCTCCCACAAAAAAAAACCAAAACAAAAAACAAAAAAAAACATGAAGTTCATGTGTCTATTTTCTGGTGTTAATCAAAAATTTAAACAAAAATATGAAATTGTTATTTTTCTATTTTTACATTATTTGTGTCTTATATCTTTTCATTATTCTTTTTTGGACATCCATATTTTTTTTTCCTTAATAATTTTTTTATGTTTATATTTTGTATTGCTTTTTTAAAAAAACAAACAAACAAACACAAAAAAATAGTTGTGCATTTTGAGTGTTTCAAATATGGATTACCATATTTGAATAAATCCAAATAATGTTACATGTTAAATAGAATAAGAAATCACACAGAGAATCAGAGCTCCACTTGGCCATTACTTGATACTTTTGACCCATTCAGCCATCCATACTTTTATCATTGTAGAATGAATGAATACATTAACACCTTATGTCAATGTATAATCATTTTTTTTTTTCTGATAAAAAATTCTGTATATGATTAATTTAAAAAAAATATTTTTGGTGTCATTTTTAGTTTACTATAAATTTTATTCATGTTAATCAACATTACGCTTTCATGAATTTTATTTTTTCAAGTTAAAAAAAAAAAAAAAAGAAGAAAGAAACAAATGTATTCATTGGCCCCTTATGTCAATGTACAATTAATTTTTTTTCTGATAAAGAATTCTGTATTTGATTAATGATTTTTTTTTTTGTCGCTTTAGTTTAATATAGAATTTATTCAACTTAATTATCATCTCGCTTTCATGAATTTTATTTTTTCAAATTTAAAAAAGAAAAAAAGAAATTAATACATTGGCCCTTATGTCAACAAACAATGAATTTTTAAAAAATAGAAAATTCTGTATCTGATTAATTATTTTGTGTTGTTTTTAGTTCAATAGAAATTTTATTCCATTTAATCAACATCACCCTTTCTTCAGATAAAAGTCCATTCCAGCAAATTGTCATTAAATTTTTTTTTTATCTTTATTGAAAAATCTGTTTTATTTTGTTTAATTATCATCAAGTAATTACTTATTGCTATATTAAACATAATCACAATGCTCTTAAAAAAAAAGAAGACCTTTTGAATTTGTTAAGATTTATCTATGAAATTCGGCTTCTTTATTGTTATATACACAATTTTTTGACTGAATAATTTGTACACATATTATTTCGAGTATTCCTATCTAATACAAAATAAGTGAACATAGTTATGTTTTCAAGAAAGTTCTATCTAATAGCAAGTTTAATTTCTGTATTGGTAAACATTTTACTACGTACATATCCTTTTATATATATATTAAATAAACGTCTACTTGCCTGCTATGGCAGGGGCGTGTAATAGTTTCCTTGACAAGGTTAATTTCGCAGGGATTGTTCGCTATGTACCGGCGGCCGAACGGATATGGTCTCTGACTATGCCTGTGAAGTCCCGGTTTCGATTCCTGTCGGAGGGGAGTCGTTAGTATACATCGCTGAAGAGACTTAATAAAGTCGAAACAGTCTGTACGGTGTTCTGCATGGCGAGCCATCCTTTGCGGGATTTACTTGTCAAGTTTATTTTCTATAATTATCGAATTTTATACGATACATGCATTTATAATTGCCTTCAAGCAAAAATATAAATAATATATATATATATATATATATATAAGAGAGTTTTATAATTTGCTTGAAGCATTGTATATATTGGTTTGAAGGTTGATTTAGAAGGCTATCACAATGCAGGTGTAAAGAAAAAATAATAAGGTAACAATGGTGTTGTGTGTTAACCTGTAATTTATTCTTGATATTTTGAGATAAAATCTCTTTTTCAGAAGAACACTGAAATGCGGAATTTTTATTTTTTAATTTTTTTTAAAACTAGAAATCCCATAACAACACAACAATTACTTCAGTTCCAGTGTTCTTCTGAAAAAGAGATTTTATCTCGAAATATCAAGAATAAATTACAGGTTAACACACAACACCATTGTTACCTTATTATTTCTTCTTTACACCTGCATTGTGATAGCTTCAAAATCAACCTTCAAACCAATATATATATATATATATATATATATATATTATATATATATATATATATATATAAGTATTGAGCACTCTTGGATAAATTACTGTAATAATACTAATCCAATAGAAATGTTGAAGCATAGCCATCACATTGAAATATTATGGGATGGCCCACGGCCTACAAATAATAACTAGTAGGCTATGGATGGCCATAAAGTCATATTATAGGTTGGCAATCACATTAAATCACTTTAATTCATAAATTGCATTTCTTTGAAGAATATATCTTCATTAATACCATCCCACAATCATCAAACCCAAAATGTTAATTTTTTCTTGATGTCATTTAGAATATTATTTTTTCCATACAATTAGTATTAATAGCATCTTTATATTTATTTCCATTTTTAAATAAACCATTGTCAGTCATTGTTATTATTTTAGCGATTATTCTCTTTCATTTTTAATTATTGAGGGCATTATTCAAAATATTCTGCTAAACATTATTGGCATCTAATTTAAAGTTTCCAAAGATTTTGTCTAATCATTAACCCCACCCCCCTTTTTTGACATTCAATTTGCACTGAAGAAATTTAGAAAATAATCATTCTGTCTAAAAACAAAAGATTTCTTAAAAAAAGGAAGAAAAAAGTTAAGATGGCTAGCAATTTATTTTCTTCATAAAAATCTTAGTTTTCACTGGCATGTCACATTTCAGTCTAACATCCCAATCGTAGAATGTGATTGTCTGATACATCCACTTCTCTTCCCTCCCTTTTCAAAACCGATAACAGCACATAATTCATTACATTCTTTCTTTTTTTTCTTTCTGAAATGTTTAATTAAAAAAAAAGCTACGATTTTTTTCTTATTTGATTGTGAACTTTTGCTGTATTGTACATTTTATACATCTGATTATTCTCGTATATTAGCCTAAATACTAAATATGGGCAAGGGAGATAACTCGTTTATTTTATTGAGTTACTTCCCTTTAATTTGGCTAACACGTTTTCATGTTATTTTTTTGTTGTTGTTGAATATTGCATTTAAAAACATGGTAACTCGTTTACATTTAAAACTTTGTTACTAAATTGATTAATCTTTCTTTTCATCTAAAAAAAAAAAAATCTGTATTTCATTTATTGCTTCTGTTACTATTATATTGATATGCATTTATATTGAATGATTTTGAGGCATCCAATGCTCTAATTGAATTACTGGGTAGGTGAGGTTTGTTAACCCCTATAAACGATCAACATTCAAAGCCACTTCGAAGATTAACTTCATTGTCATATTTTCTGTCGAAAAATAAGTTCAAATACATTTCCAAAATAAAGAAAGACAAATATTACATTTTCTACTGAGAGAAAAAACAAATTATATTTCTTCTTAAAATTTTTTTTTTCATTTAAAAAACAAATTACATTTTTTTCATTTAAAAAAACAATTACTTTTTTTTTTTTTTCATTTAAAAAAACAAATTATATTTTTTCTTTAAAATTTTTTTTTTCATTTAAAAAACAAATTACATTTTTTTCATTTAAAAAAAAAACAATTATTCTTTTTTCATTTAAAAACAAATTAGCAACAAAAAACAATACAAAAACATTTTTTCATCAGCAAGTTTTCTAATTAATCAACCAAAACGATTTTATCAGTGAAGGTCTAATCACTGGCATGTCACATTTCAGTCTAACCTTTATCCCAATCATAGAATTCAGATTGTCTGAATACATCCACTTTACTTCTCTTCCCTCCCTTTTCAAAACCCGATAACAGCACACATAATTCATTACATTCTATTTTATTTTGGTTTACAATACAATTTTTCTTATTTAAAAAGGTAACAAAATATTAGGTTGATTTTTTGGGGTGAGGTGGGGGGTAGGATTCTTGAACAGATTAATAGCATTTCAGTTTATTTTAATGGGAAACATTGATTTGATATATGAGGAAATTGAGTTAAGAGTGGAATGAATTAAACTCGTAATCAAGGTACAACTAATATATATATATATATATATATATATATATATATAATATATCAATAGTAATATTATGGTTTCACACTCATGACTTGAAGTTTCATGGTAATCCAATCATCAGATGAGATCAATGGTTGGGATGTTGAAAACCAGTCGTGAAATGGTTGAGATTTTAAAAACCAGTAATTTTTTAGCGTTTATATGAAGTGTTTTCATGCGATGGGAAATGTAAAGCTAAAAATTGTTTTTTTTTAAAACTGTGGCTTGTTTAACGTTTATGTGATGTGGATCATATATATATATATATATATATATATATATATAAGAAACATTAAACAAACTCCTGATGATTTAAAAAAAAAAAGATTTTCAGCTTACAGAAATAATGAAAACCATGATTGAAAAAAAAAATGTTTTCATTTTTGCACCGTTAAATCAACTGGAATTTAACATAGCCAAAAACAAGTTACGACAAGAGGATTTAAAAAAAATTCTATGAAAAATCAATTAATGGTTCGATTTTCATGAAACTTTCCATTCAAACTTTGTAAGAAAAAAAAGTGTGAGAGAGGTGAAAAAGAAAGGAAAAAATATGAACATTTGAATTGAGATAGTGTGTGTGTGTGTGTGTGTGTGTGAAGTGTTTAAGTTTTGACTCCTAAGGTTCAAATGATTTTCATGTTGCTAACCGAATATTATGCTTAACAGAGACCAAAGCCACCGGACTGGATTCCCACCTAACTGAATATTATGCTTAACTCGCCAGCAATGGCACTTCTCACCTGTACAGGTAGTAATTGACATACAATCTCGTTAGATACTGACTGCCCATTTGTAAATCAATTTGCGTGTAAGTTGGACATATATACATATTATTTGTTGGGGTACCAAGTTGATTCTAGGCTGGTCCTATTCTCTACCAGTAATTTGTTGTAGAGTTCAGGTTCTGTATGAGAGCTCAATGCTTAATTTTTATAATATATATATATATATATATATATATATATATATATATATATATATATTTTACCAACCCATCCACATGAGTAGGATGTGACACAAGGTCAATTTTTTAAGCAGAGTTTAACAGGTTTGAATTCAGATTTCTCTCTCTTTGTTGCTCTCTCACTTTCTGTTTGTAGTTCTCCCCCCCCTCTCTGTTGTTTCTCCTCATCTTTGTTGTTCACTCTCTCTCTCTCTCTCTCTCTCTCTCTCTCTCTCTCTCTCTCTCTCTATTTGTAGCTCATTACTCCTTTCTAAATTCACTCCCTCTTTCCTATTTTTTTGTAGCTCTCTTCATCTCTGTTTGATGCTCACTCCCCCTCTCTGTTTGTAGCCTTCTCTCCCCCTCTCTGTTTGTAGTTCACTCCCCCTCTCTGTTTGTAGCCCTCTCTTCCTCCTCTCTGTTTGATGCTCACTCCCCCTCTCTGTTTTAGTTCACTTCCTCTCACTCCCCCTCTCTGTAGCCCTCTCACTCCCCCTCTCTGTAGCCCTCTCTTCCCCCTCTCTGTTTGATGCTCACTCCCCCTCTCTGTTTGTAGCCCTCTCTTCCTCTCACCCCCTCTCTGTTTGTAGCCCTCTCTTCCCTCTCTGTTTGATACTCACTTCCCCTCTCTGTAGTTCACTTCCTCTCACTCCCCCTCTCCCCCTCCAAGGGCAGTAGAAGAATATTTGATGAGTATTTTATGAAATTTTTCATTATCAATTTTGAACATTTTTTTTTTCATCTCCAGAAAACGTTCAATGGTGCTACATCATCCACCCCCTCCCAAAAACATCCCCCTCCCCAACATCCCCCAACATCATACCACCCCCCCCCAACATCATCCCCCCCTCCCAACATCATCCCACCTATTCTTTTTTAATTTCCCTATTCGATACAACCCACCTGTTGATCATAAATCATTATTTCACTTTTCCAGTTAAAAAACAAAATCTTTTCAATGTCATGGTTTTATTTTTCACATTAACAACAAACTATCTATCTATCTATCTATCTATCTATCTATCTATAAAGGGTAGTTGGTGTGTATGTATGTGTGTATGTCTGGCTCAAACTTTGAAAATAAAACAATTAATGGCAAAGTGATATATACACATTCACTATCACCAGAGTTTGTTTTTTTTTTCAAAATAATGAAGATTTTACTTATATCTGGGAAGATATTTAAAAATTAGGATGAATAATAAAGAAGGGAAAGTCATGTTTGCATTTGGGATTAAAACATAAACAAATCAATTATGTAAGACCAAAATAATCAATGGATCTGCAAGGCTAACTTTTTATTATCCCACCTCTACCCAGGCAAAGCCAGGTAGCCACTTCTAGTATATATTAAAGTAATCAATATATATATATATATATATATATATATATATATATATATATGTAAAAACAAAATTTTTTTGCGATGAAACAAAGAAAAAACAGTGCTCAATCACAATTTGTAAGAGCTAATATTTATTTATTTTACAATGTTTTCACAGATCAATGTTCATTATTAACAGCGACCACGGTTTCATGCTAAATAGCAATCATCAGGCTGTCGAGCAAGATCCTATGGTGTTTGTTGGAGTTCTTTACTCAATGTCACATTTTGGATTGTAAATAACGTCGGTTAGTTCCGCGGGCGCTGTTATAGTCCGGATTTACTAAAAATAAATTTTTTCAAAATTTGCATTTTTTTGTAGTAATGCCAACGAAGTTGCCTCCCTTTATTCGTTAAAAATAGAACATTTGTTTTAACTTTGAAAAACTAACCGACGTTATTTACAATCCAAAATGTGACATTGAGTAAAGAACTCCAACAAACACCATAGGATCTTGCTCGACAGCCTGATGATTGCTATTTAGCATGAAACCTGGGTCGCTGTTAATAATGAACATTGATCTGTGAAAACTTTGTAAAATAAATAAATATATATATATATATATATAATTTAATATACCAAACTTGTTGGTAAATCCTCGTGGTGAGAAAAAAACCCAGCAAATAGCTTGATTGTAAAAATATACTACCAAACATCAACCGGGGAGAAAAAAAAATTTTGAAAAAAAGAAAAGACCAAGATAGTCGTACCAACAAAAAATAATCTATTGGTACAATATTTTGGCCAAAAGAAAAAACAATTTATATGCATATATATGTATATAAGATATATATATATATATTCATATAACCGCTAGGAGAATAAGCTAATAAGTAAAAAGTGCTCAATACCTAAGTAGAGCAAATAATAAAGATAAATCTAATGAGTCAGACGAACCCTGAAGAGCATTAAGCGAAACTAATAGTAGGTTCGTCTGACTCATTAGATTTATCTTTATATATATATATATATATATATAAAGATAAATCTAATGAGTCAGACGAACCTACTATTAGTTTCGCTTAATGCTCTTCAGGGTTTCGTCTGCTCATTGAGATTGATTTTTTTATTTGCTCTACTTAGGTATTGAGCACTTTTTATATATATATATATATACACACACACACACATTCACTATCACCAAATCTTCATTTTTGTGCAAAAATTATGAAGATTTTCTTTATGTCTGGGAAGATAATTAAAGATTAGGATTTGAATTGTAAGAGAAGGGAAAGACATTATTTGCCTCCGTGATTAAAATATAAATTAATTATGTAAAGTAATTGTCTGAAGATGACTTATTTTATAGTAATTAAAATAATAAAAACAACCCACCTAAAACAAAACCTGAGGTTACAGTGGCCTGAACATTAACTTCATACACAATAAAGATAAGGACAATAGTCCGAAATATCATAATTATTCATATTAAGCCTCATCTCATAGATACACATAAAAATATATAAAATTTTGATATCAATTGTTTTTTTATTGCATATTTTTTTGTTAATAATATATCACTGCCAATGTCATATATATTTTTTCATTCTAAATCCGTACATATTGTTTTTTTTTTCTCTCCATAAATTGTTCCCAAAGATTTGACTTTAACTCTTAACGTCCTATACCACCTCATTCCACCCGACCGGAAGTCGCCTTCGTTTTCCTAATCCACCCTAATATTACATATAAGAAAAGGCTATCATTTGGATATCTAAAAAAATGGCTAAAAATGACCTTTGCATCTAAAGTGACCTGTTATTTCCCTTGAATCAAAAAGCTTCTAAATATGTTTAATATTACATATAAGAAAAGGCTATCATTTGAACATATTTCGAAGTCTTTCATTTAAGAGAAATAACAGGTAACTTTAGATGCAAAGGTCATTTTTAGCCATTTTTTTTAATATATCCTTATAGGAATGCTCTGGTCTTAGAAAATTCTCAACAGGATGTTAAGAGTTAATTTTGTTTTTGTTTATATCAGGCAGCTTTTAAAAGTAGTTTAAATTGTGCCAAATCAGATTTTGAATGTGTTGAACCTCACTGTACTGTAGAGTAGGTTGATTTTTGAACTGTAACATCTCCCCATGTGGCGTAAGTTGTAAATTAACATAAACAATTATACACAAAATATTTTTCTTCAAAACTTTGCTTTCATTTAAGGAAATATATTTTAATCTTTTAAAATGTTATCACTGTTACAGCTTAATTATTAGGTAAAAAGCAGCATATCGGAGGGGTTGGTTGTTATGGGGACATATTTTCAATTTGAATTCTAGTTATAATATTTCATTCGTTTTGTTTAAAATGACAACCTTTTCTGTTTTAAATATTGAAATTGCTAAATTTTCAAACCAATTTCTAGGCTAAATTTTACAAAAACGAGGATTTTTTTTTTTTGAATTTTAGCAAACGATTTTTCGATGCTATTTCCTCAATCAATAGTGCAAGTAAGAGATCTAATTTTTGGTATCAGTAACAGTGAAAAGTCAACCTACCTAACTGTACTGCCTGAATGGCGAGGTTTGTGCAACCCGAGCAAAATTTCTGAAATTAGTTGTGTGAAATCAGAGATTTTTTTCCATTAACTAATAAATCTTATTTTTATATTGTTTCACTTAAAAAAAAAAAAAATTAATATAAAAAAAAAAGTATAAATTTATAGATAAATAAATAAGATAAAATTACATAGGTGGGGGGTGGGGGTGGGGCGAGGATAATAATCGAGAAATATCTGGAAATGCAAGTAAATGCAACAGGGACCAAAAATAGTGCATATAAATGTGTTGTATACTCTTCTTTCCTTACTTTCTTACTTCTATTTTTCTTCTGTTCATCTTTGATATTTTACGTTCTTCTTCTAGCGTCTGGACTTTGTCTTGGGGACTTCGTGTTTAGTCTTCCATTGGGGATTTCTCTTTATCAGAAGTCCTGTGTCATTGGTAGTTTTTAGATAATAACACAAGACTTCCTTCAAATTTTGCTTTTGAACCCTTTATAGCTCTATGTAATATAAATTTTGTTACTAGATAGTATAAGTTCTTTCTTAAATGCTTATGTTGTTGTATACCTCTTTCGTTCACTTTCTTACTTTTATTCTTCTAGCGTCTTGACTTCCTGTCTAGTCTTCCATTGGGGATTTCTCTTTATCAGAAGCCCTGTGTCATTGGTAGTTTTTAGATAATAACACAAGACTTCGATTTAACTTAGATCATATTTTATTCTGAAATCCCCACCAGACTACCTGCACAGATTGAGTCGGCAGCGTGCATAACACGACTTACCACCGTCGTGGCTTCGGACGATCTGACTAAAAATCTATTTCTAATCTAAACCGGAAGAGGGTCTCCTCCACCGATTCTCACGGTATCCACCGGAAAGGATCAGGATGAGGTCAAGCCTTGTCACTCATCCTTCAAGGCCGTGGGCTGCAACTTATAACAGCCATTTTGATTTCTACACTACTGTACATAAATATTAAGAATCTAATAATTATGTAACAAAAATACATGGTTTTTACATAGCAGTAATGGCTAATCTATTGTCAGCAAGACTAGCTACTAATTTTCTCGTGTAGTCATGTTTTCTGTGTTTGTATTTTCCTAGGGTCTTGACTGTTGACACCTATTTTCTCGTGGTATATGTAAAAATGTAATTGTAAAGGTTTTGTTCTAAACATTCATGCCTTCCTTCTTAAAAGGCTGGGTTGGACTATCCCATTCTTAAAAGGCTGGGTTGGACTATCCCATTCCTTGTCCAAGGGGTGGTCTCATACTCAATCAGTCTCTAGGTTAAAGAGATTAAAAATTTTAAAAAGAAAGAAACCATTTTTTTAAAAAGTCTATTAAAATTTAGACCAAAAAAAAAAAAAAATCATTGGTGCCTATTATCATCTTTTTTTTTTTTTTTTTTTTTTTTTTTTTTGTGTAAAAATTGATTTAAAAAAAATCTTATTTTTTATTAAAGTTTATAGTTTGAACCTTTTTTTCTTCTTCTCAATGTTAAAACAATTAAGAATTTGAAAAAAAAAAAATTCTTTAATGTTTATAGTTTGGATCTTTTTTTTTTGTCTGTAGAGATTAAAAATTAAGAATTTTTTTAATTGTCTATTAAAATTTACTTTTGAAATCAAAAGTATCGACAAAAGGTGTGTATATTATCATATATTATAATATATATATATATATATATATATATATATATATATATATATATATAAGATTATAGGTGTGTATTGTCATTTTTTTCAAATGAAAATTGTTTAAAAAAAAATCTTTTTTAATTTTTTTTTTATTAAAGTTTATATTTAGACATTTTTTGTCTCAATTTTAAAGAAATTAAAAATTTGTAAAAAAAAAAGAACGTTTTTTAAAATGTCTATTAAAATTTGTTTTTATAATCAAAAAGATAGACAAACAAAAGTTGAAGGTGCAAATTGTGATTATTTTTCTTATGAAAATTGATTTAGAAAAAAAGAAAGAAAATTATTTTATTTACTTTTTAAAAAAAAAAGTTTTATAGTTTAGACGTTTTATTTTTGTCCGTCTTTATCTTTATTTTCAATTTCTGTAAATATAAAATTTAACCACCATATATTTTCTTTTTTTTTTTTTTTTTTTTTCCTGATTTAAAAAAAATATTTTGCTTATTCACCCACCCCCCACTCTCTCAAAGAAATGAAAACAAAATAAAACAAAAAATAAAACAAAACAAAAAAAAAAGATATGGATTCAGAAAGAAGAATTAGATAAAGTCACTTTAACCCTTTATCTGCCAAAGTGCCCCAAACTGCCCGTCGATCAAAATGCAGAACCACCGCAAAAATGACTGTGATCGTCAGCTCTTAGAAAATGGTTTAGAGTAAAGAAAGAGAGAAATGAATAAAATTACTATTTCTCTGAATTTTTGAGATGAGACTTTGGATTATTTGGACTATTGTCCTCATCTTTATTGTAAAGATACTATTTCTATGAATTTTTGTGATGAGGCTTGATAATTAGTATTATTTAGATTATTCAGACTATTGTCCTCATCTTTATTGTTATCTACACTATTTCTCTGAATTTTTTAGATGAGGCTTGATAATTAGTATTATTTAGATCTTTATTGTTATCTAGACTTGATAATTAGTATTATTTAGATTATTCAGACTATTGTCCTCATCTTTATTGTTATCTACACTATTTCTCTGAATTTTAGAGATGAGGCTTGATAATTAGTATTATTTAGATTATTCAGACTATTGTCCTCATCTTTATTGTTATCTACACTATTTCTCTGAATTTTAGAGATGAGGCTTGATAATTAGTATTATTTAGATTATTCAGACTATTGTCCTCATCTTTATTGTTATCTACACTATTTCTCTGAATTTTAGAGATGAGGCTTGATAATTAGTATTATTTAGATTATTCAGACTATTGTCCTCATCTCTCTATTGTCCTCATCTTTATTGTTATCTACACTATTTCTCTGAATTTTAGAGATGAGGCTTGATAATTAGTATTATTTAGATTATTCAGACTATTGTCCTCATCTTTATTGTTATCTACACTATTTCTCTGAATTTTAGAGATGAGGCTTGATAATTAGTATTATTTAGATTATTCAGACTATTGTCCTCATCTTTATTGTTATCTACACTATTTCTCTGAATTTTAGAGATGAGGCTTGATAATTAGTATTATTTGATTATTCAGACTATTGTCCTCATCTTTATTGTTATCTACACTATTTCTGAATTTTAGAGATGAGGCTTGATAATTAGTATTATTTGATTATTCAGACTATTGAGTTGTATCTATAAATGTTGTATATATAACAATGATGATGAGGACAACAGTCTGAATAATCCAAATAATCCATATGAATTAGATGACTAGATTTCTATTCAGTAGAATCAGCAATATGATACTTGCTTGTTAACCATTTCCCCATTGAAGGGGTAATGTCTAGGTCATGTCACTTACCCCCCTTCAATTTTTCTAAAATTCTGTCCAAGTGTTGATTATGTTAAAGTTAGACAATCCCAAAAATTTGAGCTTCTAATTCCAAAAATTGGCAGAGTTATGTTGATTTTCAGCTTTCCAAATTTGGGTGGGGTTGTGAAAAACTTTTTGTAATCTATTTTTTGTCTGTAAAATGAGTTCTATAGCTTCCCTACTCCTAAATTTTTTTTTTATAAAAGCATTTTTGCTCAAGGAATCAAAAAATGCTATCAAAAAAGTCTGAAAGTCAACCAGTTTTAAGTTATTGATGATTTCTGATATATTTTTTTTCATAGCAAGATCAATATCTCGATGTGGCACTGCATCTATGACAAAGTTTTTTCTATTATTATTTCACATATATTGAAGATTATTTGTACCAAAAAGATAGTTTGATTTTTGTTCAACCATTTCATCAATGTATTGCGGGTGGCCGTGGTAGGTAAAGGGTTAAAAAGCGAGAATATTTTAATAAAGATCTAAAACTAAATTGGCTGGTAGAGCTCTGTGTTAGAGACCAAAAAAAATTCGAGGGTCTGAAGTTCCATTCCTAGTGCTGGGTTAGCGAGGCATGATCATAGAAGTGCTGGGTTAGCGAGGCATGATCATAGAAGAGAAAAATTAGAGGCTGTGACCAGAGTTCTCGTTGGTTTTAGAAAAAAACAAAAAAAAAATATTTTCTGAGTTACTGCCAATTGCACGTCTTTGTATTTTTAATTTTTTAATTTGTGCATCAGAAAATTTGAAGAAAAAAAAAGACATTAAAAAAAACAACAAAAAAAAAACACCTAAAAAATTTTGAAAGAATCATTGTCAAAAAATTTATATTTTTTCAATTGAAAAATGTTTTTAGTTCAGTAATTTGCCATGAAAATGAATAAAGTTTTATTTTCTTGCAACTTTTGTCTTTTTTATTTTTATTTTTACTGGCAGGACCTGTGGATATACAACAGTTTAATAATTTGATTATTACAACATTTGATATGTTTACTTAAGAGCTATTGCCAAATAGTTCAATATGTAAAAAGTATAATAATCTTGACTTGCAGGACCTGTGGATATACCACAGTATGATCATTCAATTGCTACAACATTTGGTATGTTTACTTAAGAGCTATTGTAAAATACTTCAATATGTAAAAAGTATAATAATAATCTTGACTAGCAGGACCTGTGGATATACCACAGTATGATAATTTGATTATTACAACATTTGATATGTTTACTTAAGAGCTATTGTAAAATACTTCAATATGTAAAAAGTATAATAATCTTGACTAGCAGGACCTGTGGATATACCACAGTATGATAATTTGATTATTACAACGTTTGATATGTTTACTTAAGAGCTATTATTAACATAAGCATATCTGAAGCTTGTTCGTGCCTCAAATTTTAGCTCACAGCACAAAGCAAAAAAAATCGACCAAGTGACAGCTCATAACTTTGAAAACTTGTAAGTTGGGTCACTCATAAATCAAGACATGACTGTAATTATATTTCAATGAATGCCAATGTAAAATATTATAAATGACTAGCAGGACCTGTGGAATGTGGATGTATCACAGTATAATAAGTAAACATATCAAATGTTGTAATGATTAAATTAAGAGCTATTGCCAAATACTTCAATATGTAAAAAGTATAATAATCTTGATTTAACTCTTACTCTTTTTTCTTTTTCTTCTTTTCATTATGTTCAATTGAAACAGATTAGCATCATCGCTTCCATGCGCTCATCCCCTCTCTCTATCTTTCCCCTCACCCCCTCTCTATCTTTCCCCTATTCTCTTTCTTTCTTATTATATTTTTCTGTGTAGCATGTCCTTTCTTTATATTAAGAATGGAATGGTCCTTCATTTTCCATAAGAAATTAAAATACAACTAGCAGGACCTGTGGATATACCACAGTATGATAATTTGATTATTACAACGTTTAATAGGTTTACTTAAGAGCTATTGCTAAAATAGTTCAGTATGTAAAAAGTATAATAATCTTCATTTAATTCTCTCTCAATCTTTTTTATTTTTATTTTTACTGGCAGGACCTGTGGATATACAACAGTTTAATAATTTGATTATTACAACATTTGATATGTTTACTTAAGAGCTATTGCTAAATACTTCAATATGTAAAAAGTATAATAATCTTAATTTAACTCTTTACTAGCAGGACCTGCGGATATACCAGAGTATAATAATTTAATTATTACAACATTTGATATGTTTATTTAAGAGTTTTTTCGAAATAGTTCAATATGTAAGTAAAGTTGTCGGGGTGGCCTAAAGTCGGTATCAGCCATACAGCGAGGGAGTCTATCCCCTTTTCAATAGTGTTAGACCAAGGAGATTGTTTTAGCGTCTGAGGTGGAGTGCCACACCTACCATCAGCTCCTTTACCGCACAGATCCCTGTGTGAGTTGGCGAGGACCGGTATTGAACTAGGAACCTTGTGGTTTCTAGCCGAACGCTCTACCGACTGAATTAACCCGGCCCGTTCAATATGTAAAAAGTATAAAGAATCTTGACTAGCAGGATCTGTGGATTCAATCATTACAACGTTTGATATGTTTACTTAAAAAATATAATAATCTTGATTTAACTCTCTCTCTCACTCTTTCTAAGAAAGGTGGGGTGCATGAAATATTTACATTGATTTGGCAATGAATATATGGGGCAAAGGCATTTAAAATATCTACATTAATTTGCCGACAAAAAAGTGACAAAAAAATAACTCAGAAAATATCAAAGTTGGGTTGGAAATTTGCCGGCTAAAACATTAAAAATTAAGGCAGGAGGCCAGGGTGACATAAAATAAAATTTACCAAAATATATTCCGTAATTCATAATTTTAATATTACAAATAAAACAAACGTAACTTTAAAAAAAAAAAAATTTTCCGCCCTGTCGGTGGGGCGTTAGAATGCACCGACTTCACCTCTGCAGAGGGGTAAGACTCCCCCAATGGGGCCACCTGTTGGCCGTGGGTGGCGACCCGTGATGTTTAAGGATAGAACTCAGGTGGATGAGCAGTTCATGACATGCAATACTCCACTTTGGCCCTATCTTGGGCTAGACGGGTGGTCGGAGAGGCCCCCTCCGATCAATCGGCTGGTCACGTCAAGCCCTAGCACCTATATGATTTTCCCAACCCTATTGCCCTTATGGCAAGCCCCAACCCCTTTTTATCATATGGGTGCTAGAAGGTGGTGGCTGCGGGTCTACATGTCCTGGGAATGACGTTAAACTCTATCTGATGGTGAGGTTCCAGTTTTGGAGGTTTGGGGAATGTGGAGCACCCCTTCATCACCATTGCTCCCTGGTCCACTCTGACCCAGAGTGGTAGTACCTGTTAGGGTCCCATCTATGGGTTAAATAAAAAAATGTTATAAAAAAAAATTGAGTATCTATTAAGAATGAATTTATTTCAAAACTTTATCGGCATTAAATGACCCACTGAGGTTGATATGCCGTAAAACAAAACAAACAAACCAAAAATTTTTCTTTATTTCAATTCATTTTGATTTAAGCGACACATGACCATTTGGAATGTTTCATTTTAAAAATTGGGTGAAATAAATTGGGACAAATAAGAAATCTGTGATTAAGTGACACCAGATAATCTGGATTTACATTTTTGCATTGCATCTTGAACAATTTGGAAGGTCTCCTTTTTAACCAGAGTGTGTTGCAGGATGGTAGCGGATGGGAGATTTAGGAACACCAGTATTAATATGTAGATCATCTTTATTTTTGGGACTGTTGTCCTCATCTATATTGTGGTTAGAGTTGTAGAAAATGGACACGACGAAACAAGTTCAAATCTTAGACAAGGTTGTTTGCATTTCACATAACGCTAATACCCTTGGGAAAGGTATGAATCTAACTATTCTCCTTCTGGCTATCGGTAAATAGTAGGGCGGACTGGGCACTTTAACCTTGGTATAGCAACCAGTCTAGGAGAAGGAAAACTCCAAATTCAAACCTGTTAAACTCGGCTTAAGAAATTGACTTTGTGTCACATCCTTTGAGTGTGGTAAATAAATGTCTTGCATTTTTTTTTCTTTTTTCTTTTTCTTTATATAATTTTTATTTGTCAGACTGTTGTCCTCATCTTTATTGAGCTCTGTCGGCTGGGGCTTTAGAATATATGGACTGCACCTTTGCAGAGTGGTAAGACCCTCCCCCCCAATGGGACCACCTATTGGCCGTGAGTAGCGACCCATGATGCTTAAGCATGTAACCCAGGTGGCTAAGCAGTTAATGACATATAACACTCCACTTTGGCCCTTGCTTAGGCTAGACAGGCAGGCCTCTTCTGATCAATCAGCTGATCACATCTAGCCCTAGTAGCTATATGATTGTCCCGACCCCAAAACCTTTTTTATCATATATGTGCTAGAAGCTAGTGGGTAGGGGATTGTTGTCTTGGGTATGACATTAAACTATCTGATGGTGAAGTTCCAATTTTGGAGCTCTGGGGAATGTGGAGTACCCCTTCAACACCATTACTCCCAGGTCCACTATGACCCAGAGTGATAGTACCTGTTAGGGTTCCATCTATGGGTTAAATAGAAAAAAAAATTGAGTTAAAAAATAATTGTATACCCATTAAGCACAAATGTCTTTGGCATAAAATAACCCAACAAGGGTTGACATGCCATAAAATCCAACCAACCAACCAACCAACCATCAAGAATGAATAGAACAAAATGTCTTCAGCATAAAATAACCCAACAAGGGTTGACATGCCATAAAATCCAACCAACCAACCATCAAGAATGAATAAAACAAAACGTCTTCAGCATAAAATAACCCAACAAGGGTTGACATGCCATAAAATCCAACCAACCAATCAACCATCAAGAATGAATAAAACAAAACGTCTTTGGCATAAAATAACCCAACAAGGGTTGACATGCCATAAAATCCAGCCAACCAATCAACCATCAAGAATGAATAAAACAAAGTCTTTGGGGTTGACATGCCATAAAATCCAACCAATCATCTTTATTGTGGTATGTAAAAACGCAATCCAAGACGTGTCGCAAGAACCATCATGATTATTAAAAATTTTTTTTTAAAATGATCGTGAAACTTCTTAAATTCTTTACAATGAAGAGCTATATATAGCCAGGTAGTAATGCCATCTAGTGGCAAACCCTGGTGTCAAGGGAAGATAACCCTTTTCGACTCCACTCCATCCCAAGGGAAGACAATCGCTACAATGACATCTTTTTTTAATAGATTTATTTAACAATATAGTGTCGCTAAATATTGATTTGAAAAACCGTCAATATCATGATTGAGAGAGAGATGTCCCTGGACTGAGTTTAAATAGCCAGGTAGTAATGCCATCTAGTGGCAAACCCTGTCGGCAAGGGAAGGTAACCCTTTTCCCCTCAACTCCATCCCAAGAAGGGAAGGGAAGGCAATCGCTACAAGGACATTCCCTTTTTTGTGCTCTACGATAGATGTCCTATTTTTTTTATTGTTATTTTATTGAAACAATAAAACTGAAAGATTTTTTTTGATTTTTATTTTTTTGCTGTCAATGTTTTGGTCATTTAACAACAAGAGTTTTCTCCCTTTTCTTCCTTTTTTTTATTTTTTAGATTTATTTAACAATATGGCGTCACTAAATATTGATTTGAAAAACCGTCAGTATCATGATTGAGAGTCGTGTGAAATGACGGCTGGTGGCTGTTTAGAGAGTGTGTCGTTCAAAGGAGAGAGAGAGAGAGAGAGAGAGAGAGAGAGAGAGAGAGAGAGAGGGGGGTTAAGGAGTGTCATAAGGAGAGTACAGGTGGTAGAAGGAAAAGGCGAACTAAGAGGGAGGGGAACGAGATATAAAAGAGAGAGAGAGAATGAAGTGAACGCACAGAAGAGATAACGCTAATCTGTTTCAATCGAACATAATAAAGAGATGAAAAGAAGGAAAGAGAGAGAGAGAGAGAGAGAGAGAGAGAGGGGGGGAGAAGAAGAAGAAGAAGAAAAAAGAGGTAAGACAGGAGAGTCATAAAGAGGGAACAGGAGAAGGAAAAGGTGAACTAAGAGAGAGAGAGAGAGAGAGAGAGAGAGAGAGACAGACAGACAGACAGACAGACAGACAGACAGGGGAAGCCATCTTGAAAGCGTCAAATCACTCATCCTTTTGTCATAATAATTCACTTGAGTAATACGACGACATTTAATGTCATTCTTTTTTTTTCTTCATTTTTTCCCCCCAATTTGTTTATCGTTTATTTAATCACTTCAAACAGATTTTTTTCTTCTTTTTCTTTCCCAATCATTTTCATATCCAGACTAATAAATCACTCAATGTAAAATAAATCTTTTTCTATTCAGATAAAGTCAATGAAGCTTGGTGGTTATAACAATGGGCAGGATTTCGTGAGGCTGTTTTTACCCTTTTTAAAAAACTTGTTTGTGTGAAATGACGACCGAAAGCAACCACTAAATAATCCTAAAAACTGGTTTGTCTATTTGACAAGAACCGGCTAAATAAGCATAAAATCAGGGTTGTCTATTTTACCGTAACCGGCTATATAGCCTCTTCCTAATTTATTTTATAGTTAATTTTCGGTAGAAAAATTTTAAAATCTAAAAACCTTTTATATATTTTGGTGTTCGCTAAGTAAAAATATGCATTAAGAGAGTTAACATGCATTATTCTAAAAATGTATACACTTGAGCCCCCCGCCCCGCCAAAAGATACCCCCCCAAAACCGTAAGTTTTCATCAAGAGTGAAATTGAAAGCAACCACCGTAATCAATTTCCCCAACCGCCGAGTAGACTGTGTTCTGTAATCTTGGTTAGACAACCAGTCTAGAAGAAGTATAAAGAAATTAGACACTAACGGCAGTACTCCAAGGTTTGAAGTATGGAGTTAACCACGAGTGTGGCAGACAGGTTGAGAGTTAAAGAAATAAAACGAACAACTAGAAATATGAATAAAAGACTTGTATTACAGAATAACAATAGGTTGCAAACTTTAGTTCGTTTGCACAAATAATAATTTGTAATAAACTTATCTGAGTGTATCCCGAGATATGGGGTATTAACGGAGACCTTGTTACGGCCCTCTGTTCCATTCGGATATGATGGACTTCTGTTTTGCGTCCGATTCCGATTCTGGTTGTTGAGGAAGAGGAGCGACCCTTGTTTAGGTCTGTCCCCAGTACTAACTGGATCAGAAGAGAGCACGAGTCTGCTTATTCGACTTTGCCGCCAAAGTATGCTGGCTCGTGATTGGTTGGTTTGAAACAGAGGCTCACAGACAAAGGACGATAACCCCCATACCCCAGAATTCTCAATAGAAAGGAAGACTTTGAATTCAAACCTGTTAAACCCCGCTTAAGAAATTGACCACGTGTCACATCATGCTCGTGCGGAGGGGTTGGTAAATATATATAACAATAAAGATGAGGATAACTGTCCGAAAAATCTAAATAATACAAATTATCAAGCCTCATCTGAAAACTTCAATAAGGAACACCTGAAGAAGGGCGGAGGGTACACCAACCGAAAGGTTGTGTATATAACAATAAAGATGAGGACAACAGTCTGAAAAATCTAAATAATACAAATCATCAAGCCTTATCTAAAAAATTCAGACAAGTAATTGTCTCACTTTGTTTTCAACTAATTTTGTTTGACAATAAAGTTTGTTAATAAATAATTTTATCATCGTTACAATAAATACGAAAAGTTAAATTAAATTTCAATAATTAACTGAATTTTCGAAGTAATTTTAATAGCACGTTTATCAAGAATTCAAATTCGATTTCTATCGATTTTCTTCTGTTAAAATTTTGATAACTGGAAATATTGTTTAAATAAATATCTACGTTCCTTTTATAGTAAACCAAAAGCGGCTACTCGGCTTTGTCTGGGTAGAAGGGCATAATAAAAAGTTAGTCTCGCAGATCCACTGTCTTCCATAATTGATTTGTTTATGTTTTAATAACAAACATCACCAATGACTTTCTTCTCTTACTATTCAAATCCTAATTTTCAAATATCTTCACGAATATAAATAAAATCATCCTGTTTTTGTACAAAGAGCAAGCTCTGTCGATAGTGAATGTGTATATATATTTACTTTGTCGTTAATTGTTTTATTTTCGTAGTTTCCTCCGGACATACAGATTGATCGCAACGTCTTGTCAGGCGACTGCCACTCCTTCATTCATTGCCCGTTCCTGAGATTGTTCATTACTTTTTAATCTTACCAAAGTCTTGCATAACTTAGAACATATCTGGCACACATAACGATCGGTGTTGACTGAGTCTACAGGTGTTGTATACTCATCACTGTGAACTTTCATGTGAAGCTTGAGACCACCAACTGTTCGACACACTTTTGTGCAGCAGGAACATAAAAAGTTCTAGTGTTGGGGATCATATTGGGAATCATAGTGTGGCATGGTTAAGACAACAATTGCAGTCGGTAACTCTCATGTGATTTCATGTGATTGACCCAGCCTACCTTTGACAACAAAAGACAGATTTTAGTTGTCGTACAACTGACAATGCATCCTGGCGCACTAGTGGGCGCCACACGGTGAAACGCGTTGGGCCGCAATCTGTCAACGATAGGAAATGACTGCCGTCACACTCCTCACAGATCCACACATCACCAGAATTGGCCGACAGAGTTTCATATTTTCGGCATGCTCTCCTGAATTTTGCTTGGTCCACCCTTGCAGCTTCAAACACTTCTGCACCTCTGTATATCGCAGCCCTCGATTGCCCACGATCAGATGTCAGGGACTCCCGATTATCGACGGGAATATCAAGGCACATTAGACACTCCCTCACTATCATGAAACCGTTTTTCTTTGGCGTGTGCTGTGGTCTTTTGCCAAAAATGAGCTCACCATAAAAAAACTGTTTTGGTAATCTAGAGGCATCAAGCCGAACAAGATGACCAACCCAACGCGTCTGGTTACACATCACAATTGCAGCAATCCATGTTGTTTTGGCTTTGGTCAAGACAGCTGTATCTGGAACATGGCTTTCCCACTTAAGACAGTGCTGATGGAATCTTTCAAGCTGCCTCATATGAGATTGATACAACGTCCAGGTTTCAGAAGCATAGAGCAACGATGACAACACACATGCTTGATACACAGACACTTTAGTTGCAAGAGTTAGATCACCATCGGACCAGATTCTGTCTTCTAGCTTACCAAAGAACCCAGATGCCTTGCTTATTCTCTGGTCTATTTCCGCATCAAGAGAACCATCACTTAGATAAAGAACTACCAAGGTAGACAAACTCCTGGACAACTTCAAGACGCTTCCCATAGACAAAGATGTCAGGTTCCACGTGACGATCACCAGCAACCGGAGTGTACATGACAGAAGCAAAAGTATAATCAAGTAAGAAAGACCACCTATCATCTACTATCATCTCTAGTCTATATCTCTCTCTGTCTCTCTCTGTTATATTTGAGAGAATCTCGCACCTTCGTTGCACAATGTCTAGACCCCAACGTTGTGATGTTCTGTACTGGCCGATTTGAAGGGCACAAGTCAGAGACAGGTTCACAAGGACTAAAACAAAACAAAACAAACACAAAGTCTAATAATAGGACGCTGATGGAAGAGAGAGAATGTAACACCCTAGAAATCTATCTCAACTGGCTGGCTACTGACTTCACTTGTTGTGGATTCGGGGTTAACTCTACTGCTACCGACATTAACACCTCTACGGCCCGGAGTTCAACTGCCAAGGCTTGGGGCTTAGCTGAATTTATGTAACATTCTCCTCTACACGCCTCTACGGCCGGACCACCCAGATGGCCAGCACTTAAATTCAACGCAGACTTTTAGACGGCATTATCCCTTAAAATTAAAGCAATTATTTTTCTTTTCGGACTTAGTGTCTTCAATACTTCGACCATTAATTTCTTCAAAAGAGATTTTCTCATAAAAATAGCCTTTTTGCTTTTAATACCTAGATGCATTAAGATGTAGGGGATTATCTTCCCTTTGCATGGAAGAGTTATCTTCTCGCTGCGTTGCCGTTGGTTCCCACTAGGGGACCTCTGGTATTTAAGCGCCTTATTTGAACTTGTCTTCATTGTTTTAGCTGGATCTTGTCAACGAACTGCTATGGGCTAGAGTATATCTACCCCCTTCTCGGTGGCTTTTGCGCCCACCCTTACATTACTAAGTCCTTTATACAGCATGGACTATCCTTTAGTTCCATGTCTGTAACATTTATATGTTAGGTACATTTGGGTATCTTGTTTTAATAAATATTGTGTATGTGTATTATGTTATTAATATTGTACTTATATTCAAGTGTATCAATGTAATTGTATGTTATTATTAACTTTGAATCTTACAAAGATATTACGCCTATCTAGCCGTCGTAAAACTTTAATTCTGGGCTTTAACACATTCTATTTTTGGGCTTAGCTGAATTTATGTAAAATTCTCCCTACAACCCTCTACGTCGGACACCCAGATGGCCGGCACTTAAATTCAACGCAGACTTTTAGACGGCATTATTCCTTAAAATTAAAGCAATTATTTCTCTTTTCGGACTTAGTGTCTTCAATACTTCGACCATTAATTTCTTCAAAAGAGATTTTCTCATAAAAATAGCCTTTTTGCTTTTAATACCTAGATGCATAAAGATATTATCACTAAGTGGCTTAACTTCACGGTGGCCGTACAATTCTCTTAAACTTTACGGCCTGGTCTTTTGTGTTCGTAAAAGGACAACCAACCACCCATTTACCTATGCATAATAATAATAATAATAATAATAATAATAATAATAATAATAACTTAGCACTATTTTGTATGAAATTCCAAGATGATAAATACAAACTGTACTTTTTTTTTGAGGCTTGATAATTTGTATTATTTCGATCATTCGGACTATTGTTCTCATCTTCATTGTTATATACACAACATTTCAGTCGACGTACCCTCAAGCGTTCTTCAGATGTTTCTTGTCGGACCCGGGAACTGTCTCGAATTGAGTTCGAGAAGGTTCCCGAATCCGACAAGAAACACTTGAAGAAGGCTGGAGAGCACATCAGCCGAAACGTTGTGTATATAACAATGAAGATGAGGACAATAGTTTGAATGATCGAAATAATACAAAACTATATTTGTAAGATCTAAACTTGAAAATCTTACAAGATCTGATACTGAACCCAAGAAAAACTAATCTAAAAACCACTTCTCTAAAAATGTTTAATTACCATAAACACCGCAACAAAAGTAATTACAGATGCTAACAAAATTGGAATGTAAAGAAATCAAGAAAAGGAAAAGAAAGAATAAAAATAAACTTATATACAAATGCCTTTAAATTCTGCCACAACATTTACCTATTCTATTTTTATTCATCTATTTTTTTTCTGACCATATTCTTCCTCAATCATAGTATCACATTACGATGTACGTATATATGAGTATACAATTAGTTTCAGTTTAGGTCGGACAAGGACTACTGGTAAGTAGGGAAGTTTAGTAAAGTTAGGGGTTGTTAGGGGTTGAAGAGATATTGCCTGCTAAGAAATTTGTTGTGAATATCTTGTAACACCCCCCCCCCTCGGTGCGATGAGCACCTGCAGCCCTTTCTTCTGCACACCTTACTTGCACCTTCCAACATTACTGCAATTCCTGCAACTTCTACAGCTCCTAGCTTTTCCCAACTTTACTGGCCATAATCGTCTCGTGATCGTCTGTTTACTTGATCCTAACTTAGGACCTCCACTTGTGTACGTAATACAGCCTCAGGGCTCATCCAGGGGGTTTACAATCAATTATCAAAAGAGAAGAAAGACAAGACAAGACAATTTCAGGTGAACATCAATCAAAATGGCAGAGAAGTATATGGTTCTTACATTGCTTCCTTCTTTCATTTCTATCTGCTAATCACACATTCTTCTCTGTACTGTCGAGATGAGAGGGGGCAAAATGCCCCCTCTTGTTCTTTTAAAGACTTCTGCTAATGTTGTAATCTCTGGTGGACAGCTAAACTGATCTTCCTTCTTCGGCGTCCAAAACTCAACTCTACCCTACCAAGACTTTTTAGCTGGGACTCTCTCTATATAAAATTCCACCCCCACCATCTCCTTTCTGACTAACCTTGACACTCCATCTCATCTCCAGATGTTTTGTTGGTTTGAAATACTATGACTAGAACAATAATAATAATAATTGGCACAACAGATAAACAAACGTCCACATTATCAATTAACAATGAATAATTAGGCCCAAAATAAACATTTGTCTCTTGGTTTTGAGACATTTGTCTCGGTTGGATATCAAATATCTTCCCTATCACTCCTTTTTTATTTAATTATTCGTTCCTTAGTCATATTCACTCATGTATACACACATGATTAACTTTATCCCCTCCAAACACACAGACACTCATGTGTCTATAATCTTACATACTATATTTTCACATAACTAATTATTACATATATATATATATATATATATATATATATATATATATATATATATATATATATATATATATACACACACACTTGCATGCCTCCAAATGCATTCTGCACTTGATGCAATGCGTAGTATCATAATCTATTCCTCTTGGTAACAAAGTTCTGTTTGCCTTTGTCCGAATGTTAATAGGTATTTGGTAGCAATTTCTTTTACGAAGGCTCTATGCTCCTAACGGGTAGAAGTAGCAGACATTCATCAACCGTCGTGGGTATACGATATAAAGCTGCTGGACTTGGCTATACACCTGTCTACACACGAGACAGAGGCTAGTGTTGGGGAGAAGCAGAGAGTTTAGGCCGTCGTGGGCTTGTTGAATCCTAGCAGCCCCACGTACCTTGTTGCTTTAGCAAGGTCGGAAGACGAAAAATAGGTCCCGTATTTGGTAGAAGGAAGAGGAAGAAATATGTTGATGAGTTTCTTTTATAACCAACCCTACGTGATCCCCAGAAGGCTGCTGTGAAACCGGATCCCCTGTCCCCTAATAAATTTCCAACAATCTAAGTAAAGAATACAAGTACACCTGTGTACAACCACGGGCATGCATGTATACTATACCATACTGCACTGTTCGCAGGTGATGGTGGTGGTGCAGTGTTTTGGGTGCTCTTGGGTGCTGAATTTGTAATTTCCAGATTAGGCTTAATTCACATCGACCAATGTGGTGTGGAATAAAGACAGATATGAGGATGGTCTTGTCATTGAAACAATGGACAGCCATTAATTTGGCTTAATGGCATATCAACACCTCAGTGGGTCATTTAATGCTGAAATTGTTTAAAATTGGAAATCAAGGATTGGAACATGATTCATGTTTTTTTTATTTAAAATTCATTTTTTATTTTTTATTTAGATAATTTTGGCTGGATATTTTACACATTGATCCTGAAAGCAGCAGGTATACAGACAGTACATTAGCCACTACACCATAAAGCCCCCCCCCCCAGAGGTAACATGGGGCACTCGGTGAGAATCAATGTGATGTCTACGGCAACATCAGAATTCTGCATTATTTTAAAATAATAAGTGAGATTTTTCAAAATATAATTCTCATTAATTCGACCAACTTTCTTCGCATCGAGTTCCAACAATAGTTACTTTATTTTTGGAACAATTTTGGTGACTGAGTTTTAATTTATCAGTCGACAGACGTTAATTATCGGGTAATTAAATTTCATTTTGGGCGACTAGAAATGAAACAGTAAAAAAAAACATTCTAAGATCTTTAAAGATGCATTTATTTATTTTTTAAGGCCAATTTTATGCAGTTCCATTCCAATTAAATACAACCATCAGCGCACAAGATGACAAGTCTCTAGAATTAGTAGATGTTGTATAACGAAAGTATCAGAGTTAATAGAGAAATAAAAGGAAGAAACACAATGAGTATTAAGGATAAGGAAAAAGGTTTACTAAGCAAAGATACAAGGTGAACAGGGTAATTAGCAATTGCTAGGTTGGATTAAGAAACTGTTCTGACTGAAGTATCAGAGTTAACAGATAAATAATAGGAAGAAACACAATGAGTAATAAGGATAAGGAAAAAGGTTTACTAAGCAAAGATACAAGGTGAACAGGGTAATTAGCAATTGCTAGGTTGGATTAAGAAACTGTTCTAACTGGAGTATCAGAGTTAATAGAGAAATAAAAGGAAGAAACACAATGAATATTAAGGATAAGGAAAAAGGTTTACTAAGCAAAAGTTCAAGGTGAACAGGGTAATTAGCAATTGCTAGGTTGGATTAAGAAACTGTTCTAACTGGAGTATCAGAGTTAATAGAGAAATAAAAGGAAGAAACACAATGAATATTAAGGATAAGGAAAAAGGTTTACTAAGCAAAGATACAAGGTGAACAGGATAATTAGCAATTGCTAGGTTGGATTAAGAAACTGTTCTAACTGGAGTATCAGAGTTAACAGAGAAATAATAGGAAGAAAGACAATGAGTATTAAGGATACGGAAAAAGGTTTACTAAGCAAAGATACAAGGTGAACAGGGTAATTAGCAATTGCTAGGTTGGATTAAGAAACTGTTCTAACTGGAGTATCAGAGTTAACAGATAAATAATAGGAAGAAACACAATGGGTATTAAGGATCGAGGGTAAAAGGTTTACTAAGCAAAGATACAAGGTGAACAGAGTAATTAGCAATTGCTAGGTGTACTTATCAAACTGTTGTATCTTGAGTATCAGAGTTAACAGATAAATAATAGGAAGAAACACAATGAGTAATAAGAGTAGGGAAAAAGGTTTACTAAGCAAAAGTTCAAGGTGAACAGGGTAATTAGCAATTGCTAGGTTGGATTAAGAAACTGTTCTAACTGGAGTATCAGAGTTAACAGATAAATAATAGGAAGAAACACAATGGGTATTAAGGATCGGGGGAGGGGAAAAGGTTTACTAAGCAAAGATACAAGGTGAACAGAGTAATTAGCAATTGCTAGGTTGAATTAACAAACTGTTGTAACTCAAGTATCAGAGTTAACAGAGAAATAATAGCTATAAATTAGTATTAAGGATAGGGGAAAAGGTTTACTAAGCTAAGATACAAGATGAACAGAGTAATTAGCAATTGCTAGGTTGAATTAACAAACTGTTGTAACTCGAGTATCAGAATTAACAGAGAAATAATAATAAGAAACACAATGAATATTAAGGATAGAGAAAAAGGTTTACTAAGCTAAGATACAAGGTGAACAGAGTAATCACTAATTGCTAGGTGGAATTAACAAACTGTTATACCTCGAGTAATGATAAAGTAAATATAGATACACTATCACCAGGCCGGATTAATACAATGTCTTTTTTACTTGGGGATTTTCATGGGGCATCCAGTGAGGATCCACCTCGCGGTTAAGTAATAGTGGATCTAAAAATGGAGACTAACTTCTTTTTAAATACCCCTTCTACTATGCCGACGTCGGGTAGCCGCTTCTAGTCGTTCATAAATTGATAGTTAAGAATAAATGCTTTTTGTATTATTTGTATTATTCGGACTATTGTCCTCATCTTCATTGTTATCTGTACAACGTTTCGGCCGATTTGCCCTCCGACCTTCTTCAGGTATTTCATGTCGGACTCGGAAACATTCTTTTCGAACTCGGGAACCTTCTGGCCGTAATCGGGAGCCATCACAGAACGTTGTACAGATAACAATAAAGATGAGGATAATTGTCCGAATAATATAAATCTTATTATAATGGAGATTGTGGGTTTGTCGGTCTGTAACCGGAACTATATTACTATACAAGTCACAATTCCTTTAGTTATTTACATCATATTCTCCATGATTTTATTTTTATTTAAACCTCAATTATTAATAAAATTGTTTTACATTACTTACACTGTTGACCATATCTACATACTAATAACATGCAATTGTATTTATATATACAACAAAATATCGGTTTACATTATGAATGGGAAGGCTAATTTGCATATTGATCTTAAAAAATTGATTTTAATAAATATATGCTTAGTATTATTGATTTCTAATTGTTTGGTTTTATCTTATTGAATATGAGCAAAAATCTCTTCAATAAATCTTAAAAGAAATCCCTTAACAAGAAGAAATAACTGTAATATTATTCTTTACTTCCTATTTTAACTAAACAGTTTAATTAGGAAAATTTACCAATGAAAGACGGGAGTAACGGAAAATGATGGAAGAGTTAGTTTTAAAGTTGTTCTATTTTTCAATCATACCCCCTCTGTTCAAAATCTTTTTATCTACATTCTTATTCAGTTTCATTAGCCTTTCTAATTTAATATGATATTTTATTATAAAATTTAACTAAAATACTTGCACCCGGAGGGTGCATATATTTGCTAGTAATACTAATTATCAAGCCTCATCTAAAAAATTCAGAGAAATAACTGCTTTTTATTATTACCAATACTGTACGTTATCCAGAATAAAATTCTTTAGAAAATCGCGTCGATTTTTAATGAAATCGGTTTTTAAAATACACTTTCTACCATGCCGACGCCGGGTAGCTGTTTCTAGTCGTTCATAAATTGATGGTTAAAAAAATAACTGTTTTTTTTAATTTTTTACTAATACTGTAAGTTATCCAGAATCAAATTCTTTAGAAAATGGGGTAGATTTTATTGAAATTGTTTTTTAAAATCTCCCTTCTACCCAGGCGATGCCGAGTAGCCGCTTCTCGTCTTTCATAAATTGATGGGTAAAAAAAAAAAAAAAAAAAAAGGGGAAAAAAAAAGGCCATTACTGTATGTTATCCAGAATTAAATTCTTTAGAAAATGGCGTCTTTTTAAATTTTTTTTTTATTGAAATTGGTTTTTAAAACCCCCTTTCTACCCTGGCGACACCGGGTAGCCGCTTCTAGTCATTCATTCTTAAGAAAATGGCGTCGATTTTTAATGAAATCGGTTGAGTTTTACAAAAGTTATTAGAAAATTAAAATGACCCCTTTGTGTAAAAAGGCCAAATCGATAATATTAAGGTCAGCGCACTTGCCTTGCGAACCTGATAAGGATCGGCGTTTCACTTTGCTTGGGTGAAAATCATGTTGAAACGGTTGACTTTCCAATAATCTGAGCCCCCGTCACCCACCCCTCAAAATAGTTAAAGGTCCCATTTGTTTGAAAGAAGCAAAAATCAAATAAAGAGATATTTATTATTTATTAAGATAAGACCCGAACGACTGTGTTATTGAATATTCGCTCAATATATTCTGTTTTTCTTTTCCTCTTTCTGATGGTTCAGTAATAATTCAAGGAATTCTGACAACTTTTCTGATCTACAATGATGGGAAAGCGAGACAATGGCTCAAAAGGATGGCTCAAAAGGATGGCTCAAAAAAGTAAGAGTCAAGAAGTTGTCTCTTAATATCAATATTGATTTCAGTATTGGCTTCGATCAGGTTGCTTTTATATTTTATTCAAATAGACGTCGTTCAAAATAATGACTTTTGTTTTTAGCTTTCAATAAAGAAGAAGAAGAAGAAAAAGAAGAAGAAGAAGAAGAAGAAGAAGGAGGAGGAGGTGTTGGAGGAGGAGGAGGAGGAGAAGAAGGGATAGCAAGAAAAAGAAGAAGAGGAAGAAGAAGAAGATGAAGATGATGAAGAAGAAGGGGATAGCAAGAAGAAGAAAAAGAAAAAAAAGAAGAAGAAGAAGAAGAAGAAGAAGAAGAAGAAGGAAGAGAATAATAATAATAATAATAATAATAATAATAATAATAATAATAATAAATAATAATAAAACAAAGATGGGAAGAAAAACAATTATATGGACACTTCACACGACAAATTGGAGAGGTTGCACATAAAAAGACTTGGACATGGTTAAGAAGAGGAAACCCCAAGAGAGAAACTTAATCCAGGACTCTTCTGAGTATTCTGGCAGATTGCAGCAGTGCAGTGTTCTGAATGGTTTCAATTCTTCCTCTGATTTCCAAACTTTCCAGACCCTTTTCCAATCCTTTTGGGACTATTCCAAGTGCACCAACTACAATTGGTATCACCTTCACTTTCATGTTCCATAACTTTTTCAGTTCTCTGGCAAGGTCCAGATATTTGTCTATTTTTTTCATTTTCCTTTAGCTTCACCCTGTGATCTGCTGGAACTGCAAAATCCACCAGTTGACAAGTTCTTTCTTTTTTGTTTATCAATACTATGTCTGGTCTTCTTGCTGGGATAAGGTGATCCGTTTTTATTTCAAAGTCCCAGAAAATGTTATGCGTTTCGTTCTCAAGAACAGATTCTGGTTTATGCATATACCATTTTGTTGTATGGTCAAAATTTAATTTTTTGCATAATTCCCAGTGGATCACCTTCCCAACCCAGTCGTGTCTAGTTTTGTATTCTCGTTGTGCTAGTTTGCTACATTCGCAGAGTATATGGTTTACAGTCTCATCTCTATTACCACAAAGGCTACATTTACTATTTTGTTGGGTCCTATCAATTTTCGCTTTGATATAGTTTGTCCTTATGGCATTATTTTGTGCAGCAATTATAAGTGATTCAGTTTCTCTTTTGAGGTTTCCCTTTCTTAACCATGTCCAAGTCTTTTCATGTGCAACCTCTTCTGTTTGTCGTTTGAAGCATCAATATAATTGTTTTTCTTCCCATTTATTATTTTATTATTATTATTATTATTATTATTATTATTATTATTATTATTGGCCGGTATAGCTCAGTCGGTAGAGCGTCGGACTAGGAACCATAAGGTTCCGGGTTCGATACCGGCCCTCGCCCACTCAGCGTATGAGTAGCACAGGGGTCTGTGCGGTAAAGTGAGGAGCTGATGGAGGTGTGGCACCCCACTTCAGATGCCAAAACAATCTCCCTGGTCTAGTGCTAGTGAAAAGGGGATAGACTCACTCGCTGTCTGGCTTATACCGACATTAGGCTGCACCAACAACTTTACTTACTTACTCACTACCATTAGTGAACTAAGCTAGAAGACCATTGTTAATGGTTTCAGTTCTCACTGGGCGCTCTATGTGCCTTGGCCTTGTGCCAAGCAAAGATCTTGAATAGACTGATTGTTGTTGTTGATGTGGGGTTGTGAACGATTGTATCTTGTTTAAGATTAAACTCAGCTTGATATAATGGTTTGTGAGCTTGGTGAGCAGATCATTGTTAGTGAGCTTGTATTCTCTGGGTGCCCCATACTTCTGGCTTTATGCTAAGCTAAGCTTAGTAAAATGATTTCTTTGTAATCTAACATAGGCTACCTCGACGACTTTACTTTATTATTATTGTTGTTGTTGAAGAAGAAGAAGAAGAAGAAGAAGAAAGAAGAAGAAGAAGAAGAAGAAGAAGAAGAATGGAAACGAAGAAGAAGAAGATGAAGATGGAAAAGAAGAAGAAGAAGAATGGAAACGAAGAAGAAGAAGAAGAAGAAGAAGAAGAAAGAAGAAGAAGAAGAAGAAGAAGAGAAGAAAAAAGAAGAAGAAGAAGAAAGAAGAATGGAAACGAAGAAGAAGAAGAAGAAGAAGAAAGAAGAAGAAGAAGAAGATGAAAAACGAAGAGAAGATGAAGAAGCACACACTGACACATACAACACACACCACACACACACACAACACCCCACACATCCACACCACAGAAACTGAGTGACCCCCATCTGATTTCAGTGAGTGTGACTCGATAGAGAAGCGTTATATCTGATTTCTCTGCGCGATTATCTTGCATGTTTGTTATGTTTCAGTTGGAACTTATTGATGTAGGGCATCTTGATCACATTGATAGTTCGACGTTTCCATGGTTACGGTGTTCGTCGTCAATATTCGACAAAGTTTGGGGACGCGGAAGATGATGACAATTAAAAGGAGACATTTCGATAATTGTTCAAGAGAGACACACACAAATTGGATCGTGTGTTGCGATAAATCAATTATTGATAGTGGCATATATATATATAATATATATGTATATATACTATATTATATTAATATATAGAGAGAGAGAGAGAGAAGAGAGAGAGAGAAAGAGAGAGAGAGAGAGAAGGGGGAGGGAGATAAGAGTAAGTGAGTGTGTGTGTGTTGGGAGAGAGAGAGAGAGAGAAGGGGAGGAGATACAGAGTAAGTGTGTGTGTGTGGTGTGTGGGAGAAGAGAGAGAGAGAACAGAGGAGAGAGAGAGAGAGAGAGAGAGAGAGAGAGAGAGAGAGAGAGAGAGAGAGAGAGAGAGTATATTCTTTGCTTAACAAAAATTTGGAATTTTTGTTTTGGCCGACGTTTAAAACGGTTCGATATTAATATTACGTTAGATACGAGGGTTGGTGTTCAAAAAGTAATGCCATTTTTGTCCTAGGACAGGTATAATTACGCAAACACAGGAACATGTATGCATACATCAAATGAAGCTGGTCCTGCTGTGAATCACATCCCTACTTCTCCACATAGTCACCGTTACTCTCATAGCAATGTTTCATCTTTGAATGACAGCAATGTATCTTTGCCCCGTAATATTCTGTTGACTGTTCTTTGAGCCACTCTTATTCACTACAGATTTCCCTTTCCCGTCACTGGAAATAATGTTTCCTCTCTAGGCCCCATGAAAGAGAGTTTTTGAGTGGAAAAAAAAAAAGAAAAAAACAAAAAGAAAAAAAGAAAAGAAATTTAAACACAACAAAAAGAAAAAGAGAAAAACAAACAAGAAAAGAAAAAAACAAACAAAATATGCAAAAATAAACCAAAAAAAGAAAAAGAAAAAGAAAAAGAAAGCAAGCACAACAGAAGAACCCCCACGAAAAAAAAAAATGAAAATTTAAAACCTACAAAATGAAAAAAAAAAAAAAAGAAAGAAATTAAGAAAACAAAAGAAATTAAGAAAAACAAAATAAAAACAAAAAAAACAAAATAGAATATAAGAACCAGACCAAAAGAATTATTTCCTATCATACCTAGCCCCCCCCCAACCCTAAAAAAAAGAAAAAAAAAGAAAAGAAAAGAAAAGATATTAATCGATTCTGATGGTATTGAGCGTAAAAAATGTATTTTACATTTATCAATGAACCATGACAAAAAGGAAATAGATTCTCAAAAAAAAAAAAAAAATAAAAATAAAAAGACTCCCCCCAAAAAAAAAAAAGTAAAAAAGAACAACAAAAACAAACAAAAATCAAACAAAAACCAAAAACACAACAAAAAAACCTTGACCAAGAAAAAATTCTTTCCTATCACCCGACCCCCCCCCCCATCGAGTGTAATGTTATTGAGCGTAAAAAATGTCTTGACATTTAACAAAGAATCCATGACAATAAATAGATTCTCTTTTTTTCTTTTTTTTCTTTTTCTTTTATCCCTGACCTTTGACCTTTAAAAAACATTTATTAATCTTTCTACTAAAACTGACCACTAAACCGCAAAAATCAAACCATCTGTTTTTATTTTTTATTGTGTTGGTGTCCTAAAAGCATCCAAGTGTTTTATACTCACCGGCCCAGCAGACCAGAATATCCACAGAGTACATTTATGAACATATCTACTGAGATACAGGGTGATTGTAAAGTAACTCCCTATTTTAAAAATCTTATAATTTATTTCTGAATCATTATTTTTACAAAAAATAAATATGAGAAAGAACACATATAACATGGAGTTTTATTTCAAATTCTATATGAGTACCAGTATTTGCCTCCAGCCTCTCAAGCTGCTTGGGAATTGCATCAACTGATCTTCAATATTCTCCCAACTATTGACAACTGGCCAGATATCATCTTGCCTTTTGGCATTTATGGTATTAAAAAGATGAAAGGATCTAAAATCCTATCTGAAGTCATTCTACACTATACAGTGATCTTGGGTTGAATAATTTCTAAAAATTAATAATAGGGAGTTATTTTTCAATCACCATATAGAATGAGTTTATTTCTCAAATGATTTAGTTCATGGTAAAAAAAGGAATTTTTTTTTATAGGGTGATTGTAAAGTAACTCCCTATTTTAAAAAACTTATAATTTATTTCTGAATCATTAATTTTACAAAAAATGAATATGAGAAGAACACACATAAGATGGAGTTTTATTCAAAATGTTATATGGGCACCAGCATTTCGCCTCCAGCCCTTCAAACCGCTCGGGAATCGCATCAAGTGATCTTCCCAGGAACTCTTGTGGAATGGCAGAAATAAATTCTCGTATTCATCCTTCAAGTGCTTCCAAAGTCGTTGGTTTCAACCAATCCCAAAGAAAAAAAGTCGAAGAGTGTTAAATCAGGTCTTCTGACCGGCTCTTATTCTAACGAAAGATAAATGGAAAAACATAAATATAAATGTGCATGTATGAAATCTAATTCAATACACTTTTCCCATTTTTTTTACTTGCACATAGATAGATAGATGGATAGATAGATATAAACATACATACATATAGATAGATAGATAGATAGATATGAAAAGTCTGAGATAGATAGATAGATAGATAGATATGAATGGACTGAGATAGATAGATAGATGGATAGATAGATATGAACATACATATAGATAGATAGATAGATAGATATGAAAAGTCTGAGATAGATAGATAGATAGATAGATAGATATGAATGGACTGAGATAGATAGATAGATGGATAGATAGATATGAACATACATATAGATAGATAGATAGATAGATATGAAAAGTCTGAGATAGATAGATAGATAGATAGATAGATAGATTTGGGACTGATATAGATAGATAGATAGATAGATATGAATGGACTGAGATAGATAGATAGATGGATAGATAGATATGAACATACATAAAGATATATAGATAGATATGAAAAGTCTGAGATAGATAGATAGATAGATAGATATGAATGGACTGAGATAGATAGATAGATGGATAGATAGATATGAACATACATATAGATAGATAGATAGATATGAAAAGTCTGAGATATATAGATAGATAGATAGATAGATAGATATGAATGGACTGAGATAGATAGATAGATAGATAGATAGATGGATAGATAGATATGAACATACATATAGATAGATAGATAGAGTAAACTACAGACACGTGTTTCGAGGTATCACCTCTCATCAGTGCAATTATACCATTTTTAGCAGCTGCCTCTGGCCGGGTTCGAGACCCGAACGAACTTACGCTCGCCAAACCTCTTACCCATACGGCCACAATCAGCTGCCAAGTATAGCAGGCTATTTAATCGCTACATTTCTAAGCGGAAATGAACTTCACCTAGAGGTCTCAAACTTTGTAAACAAAGTGAGATTTAGCTTAACGCCGAATACTGTGAATTTGCAATTAAATCGCTCCTAAATAAAGTGCTCAACTGAAATTAGGAGCATATAATAGAGTAAACTACAGACACGTGTTTCGAGGTATCACCTCTCATCAGTGCAGTTAGATAGATAAATAGATGGATAGATATGAAAAAGTCTGAGATAGATAGATAGATAGATAGATATGAATGGACTGATATAGATAGATAGATAGATATGAATGGACTGAGATAGATAGATAGATACATACATACATAAATATGAACAGACAGATATATAGATAGATAGTTAGATATATATATATGAAAAGGCTAAGATAGATAGATAGATAGATAGATATATATGAAAAAAACTGAGATAGATAGATAGATAGATATGAATGGACTGAGATAGATAGATACATAAATATGAACAGACAGATATATAGATAGTTAATAATATATATATATATATATATATATATATATATATATATATATGAAAAAGCTAAGATAAATAGATAGATAGATAGATAGATATTTAAAAAAAACTCCGAGATAGATAGATAGATATGAATGGACTGAGATAGACAGATACATAAATATGAACAGACAGATATATAGATAGATAGTTAGATAGATATATATGAAAAGGCTAAGATAGATAGATAGACATGAAAAAGAAACTGAGATAGATAGATAGATATGAATGGACTGAGATAGATAGATACATGAATATGAACAGACAGATATATAGATAGATAGTTAGATAAATATATATGAAAAGACTAAGATAGATAAGATAGATAGATAGATAGATATGAAAAAATACTGAGATAGAAAAATAGATAGATATGAATGGACTTAGATAGATAGATAGGTAAATGATTTTTCAGATTATCTAATTAGAAAAATACACGAATCAGGAGAGAGAGAGAGAGAGAGAGAGAGAGAAGAGAGGAGAGAGAGAGAGAGAGAGAGAGAGAGAGTATGTGTGTGTGTGTGTCAACGTAAGAAACTAAATGACCGCCATTATTTGAAAAGAGTCGACTTTCAATTTTCATCCGCCATTACTGTTTTTCCTGAATTCCGTCAGTGTCGTCCATATTTAATATCCGACATGATGCATTCGAATTTTTCGGAATTATCATTTTCCGGCATAAATCCGTAAAGTTCCTGGAACTGCGACAAAATAGTGCGTAGGATGCAGACGATGATGATCAAACGGTCTAATCACTCCGCGGCGTAATGAGAAAGCAACCAATCAGCGATAAGCTGACCGGATAGACGGCCATTTGAAATGGGAACCTGCTGATATTAAGGACGCGCTTTTAAACGTGAAACATGTTACGTTTAGTGTGTCACCAGTTACGTGCGTCTGTATGAAGAATACAGTCTTCCAATTCATTAATATACGAAACTAATGGGTATTAATTTCAGTAGCAGGTCCTGCGGATATACCACAGTATGACAATTCAATTATTACAACGTTTGATATGTTTACTTAAGAGCTATTTCAAAATAGTTCAATATGTAAAAAGTATAATCATTTTGACTAGCAGGTCCTGTGGATATACGACAGTATGATAATTTAATTATCAGAACGTTTGATATGTTTACTTAAGAGCTATTTCAAAATAGTTCAATATGTAAAAAGTATAATAATCTTGACTTGCAGGACCTGTGGATATATCACAGTAAGATAATTCAATTATTACAACGTTTGATATGTTTATTTAAGAGCTATTTCAAAATAGTTCACCACCCTGTCGGCTGGGGCGTTAGAATGCACCGACTGCACCTCTGCAGAGGGGTAAGACTCCCCCAATGGGGCCACCTGTTGGCCGTAGGTGGCGACCCGTGATGCTTAAGGATAGAGCCCAGGTGGATGAGCAATTCATGACATGCAATACTCCACTTTGGCCCTATCTTGGGCTAAACGGGTGGTCGGAGAGGCCCCCTCAGATCAATCGGCTGGTCACGTCAAGCCCTAGCACCTATATGATTTTCCCAACCCTATTGCCCTTATGGCAAGCCCCCACCCCTTTTTATCATATGGATGCTAGAAGGCGGTGGCTGCGGGTCTACATGCCCCGGGAATGACGTTAAACTCTATCTGATGGTTAGGTTCCAGTTTTGGAGGTTTGGGGAATGTGGAGCACCCCTTCATCACCATTGCTCCCTGGTTCACTCTGACCCGGGCTGGTAGTACCTGTTAGGGTCCCATCTATGGGTTAAATAGAAAAATTGGAGGAGTCTTACCTCTCTGCAGAGGTGTAGTCAGTGCATTCTAACGCCTCAGCCGACAGGGCAGCAAAAAATAAAAGGAAAATAAAAGAATGAAAACCAATTCTTGTTGAATGTCTTTTTTTCAACGAAGAATCAATCGTGACGTAACAGATGTGACGTCATGATGAGATCAAAACGAAAGAAAAATCGTCGAGACAAAAAAACAAATAGACATTTTTTTTTCTATGAAAATTGAATGAATTGGCAAAGGTTGCCAAGATAAGACGAACAGATCCGTTTTCTGATCTTTATTTTGAAGAGTTCCACTTTTTCTGGCATGAAAAAAATTAACCTTATCTTTTTATAATGGAAATTATGTTTGTCTGTAACCAAAACTATGTCACCACAAACTATAGCGTAATCATTATGGTCTACGGGGTATTTGGGGATTGAAAAGAAAACGGTAGTCGGATATCTGGAGAAAGAAGAGAGAAAGAAATAAGAACAGAGAGAGAGATTAAAGTTTGAAACGGTAGACACTCAACTGGAGGCCAGCCATTGACCGACCAATGACCCCGGAAATAGAGTCAAAAAAGTAAAAACGAAAGTCCGGGTTTCTGCGGAGGAGCGGAGGTGAATTTGACCTTCCCTCACTCCCGGGATCACAAACGAAAGAAACAAAATCGGACTCTTTTTCGACAGACCCGAGAAGGATCGGACGCGTTTGTTGGGGGTTCGTGGTGACATATCTAGGGTATCAACGAACGCCCGATTCGTTTAGCTTTACATTTGAACATATATGTCTGCCTAAAATTCATTAATTATTAACTAATTAATTTTCAAAATTAGGTACGACTTCAATTAAGCACATATCCTCCAATATATATATATATATATATATATATATATATATATATATATATTGGATGCTATATATATATATATATATATATATATATATATATATATATAATAATATATAATATATAATATATGCTATATATATATAATTGGATGCTATATATATATATATATATATATATATATATATATATTATATGCTATATAATATATATAATTGTATGCTATATATAAATATATATATATATATATGCTATATATATATATATATGCTATATATATATATAGCATATATATATATATGTGCTATATATATATGCTATATATATATATGTTATATATATATATATAATATATATATATATATATGCTATATATAATATATGTTATATATATATGTTTATATATATATATGCTATATATATATATATATATTATATTATATATTTATATATATATATATTATGCTATATATATATGTATATATTATATATATATATATATATATGTTATATATATTGCTATATATATATGCTATATATATATATATATATATGCTATATATATATATGCTATATATATATATATATATATATATATATATATATATATAATTCGATGCTATATATATATATATATATATATATATATATGTATATTCTGAGTTGTTTTTCTCCTATTTCGACGTCTTTGAAAATTCTTCTGAATCAATCAATTATTTTCCCCAAGATAAAAGGACACACTGAACGACACAACACCGAACGATAGACACACCGAACGATCGACACACCGAACGATAGACACACCGTTACTGTTTGATTGTCCAGTTATTTATTCGCAGAAAAATTTCAACAAATTTTACTGATTCGATTTATTCTTCTTCAGTCCAGAAACGAAAACATCTAATTGGAAATATTCCCAAGGGAGATAATCACTTTTTACTCACAGACCACACAAGACGAAGATAAACAAAATAAACAAAATGGCTACGTGTTAGAAAAACGCGGAGAAAGAAATATCTTTTTTTTTTGTTGTATTACAGTTGATAGCTATTAGAGGAAAGAATATTTAATGATTTTTAGAAAATTAAATAATTTCATTATTTGCCGTAATTCTTTTTTTTGAACGTCTTGTTTTTAGCAAACTTTTTTGATATTTTTTCTCCTCCTCGAAAAAGAAGTCTATCAATAATTTCAAATATGCTTACTCTCTAACTCAGCATATTTTGCGGAATATTATTGTCGCATATTTTGTCTTTAATTAATAAAACAAAAGAGTAATTAGTGAAAGATATGAAATGATGACAAGAGTCTCATTTTTACATTTGTTATATATATTATATATATTGTAACGTTGTGGGGTCTTTCTACACAATGGGGTTGTCACAATAGGGCTTTACACTCGTCTTACACCGTGCACTCCGTGGGTGCACTATTAAAACTTATACAAGTCACTAACTTCATTCGGCGTGGGTGTAAACATTTTGGGGTTTCTGTTTATCACACCCACATAATTCTTGTAGTCCTTTGGTCGGTCAGCGGATGAGTATCAACCGAGTATCAGGTCAAGGGAGTATCAACTTCGTTGCGGTCAATTAACTTTTATTTCCGCGGGTGTCTAGTGGTCAGGGGAATCTCATTTCATTCATAACATCTCTCGTAGTATTTTTTCGTAGTAAAATAAAGTTGACAACAAAGTTTTCATTTCTTTTCGAATGACTTATTTATTCAATTCAATTCCGTTTTCTTAACTTTGAGAGAGAGAGAGAGAGAGAGAGAGGAGAGAGAGAGAGAGAGAGAGAGAGAGAGAGAGAGAGAGAGAGAGAGAGAGCTTATTTAGTAAGTAACGTTTTCATCTGGTTTCAACTTCGAGTTTTTCAGTACTTGTGGTGACAAACTTTTTCTAGTCGGCAAATATCAGGACAGCCTTTTTCGTTTTCAGCGACAACAGATCGTTCCCCGATCTCAGCTCCAACTCCAACTGTCAGACCAACTCTACTGCCCAACTCCCAGACCAACTACTGATCTCCTATATAGTATCTCAACCGAACAAATCTAGAAGGATCTTTTTCTCGAAGAATCTATTTCTTCCTAGAAGGAAAAGAATGTTCGATTCGTTCTAATCATTCGATTCCTTCTACGGTCACTGTGAGTTCACGGCCGTTCGGATCAAAGAACAATTAGCATGTCATGAACTGCTCATCCACATGGGCTCTATCCTTAAGCATCACGGGTCGCTACCCACGGCCAACAGGTGGCCTCATTGGAGAAGTCTTACCCCTCTGCAGAGGTGCAGTCGGTGCATTCTAACGCCCCAGCCGACAGGGCGGAGAACACTTGTGTATATACCCAACATGGGTATATGTGTATGAGTATGTAACATTTATTGATAAAATATAGTGCTATATGTATAAGTAAATAGTATTGTTGATAGAGAAAGTTATTGTAGCGTAGACATGAAGTCAACGGTGCTTGGTTACTGACAGTTTTTCACCTATGCGAATCTCAAACTAAGTGCACTTGGTTTGAGAATCGTACTTATAAATGTTTGTATATACATGTTTGTGCATATATCTGTCTGTGGGTGTGTGTGTATGTATGTCCGTATATATATTATATTTATCATAATGATTAGACACACACACACACACACACACACATATATATATATATATATATATATTAATATGAGAAGAAAAAAATGGATATAAAATTTGACAGTGTAATGAAGTATAAACATTTGAAAAAACAAAATTTATCAAATTAATGTTGTTGTTTTTTCAAAAATTTATATATTGATATTTATTATGAATATCAATTATATATATATATATATATATATATATATATTATTATTATTATTATAATGGAGATTATGGGTTTGTCTGTCTGTAACCGAAACTATATTACTATTCAAGTCACAATTCCCTTAATTATTTACATCACATTCTCCATGATTTTATTTTTATTTAAACCTCAATTATTAATAAAATTGTTTTACGTTATTAATACTGTTGACCATATATACATAAGAATAACATGCAATTGCATTTATATATACAACAAAATAGCATTTTACAGTGTGAATGGAAGGCTAATTTGCATATAGATCTTAAAAATGTGATTTTAATAAATATATGCTTAGTATTATTAATTTCTAATTTTTTGGTGTTATCTTATTGAATATGAGCAAAAATCTCGGGGATAAATCTTAAAAGAAATTCCTCAACAAGACGAAATAACTGTAATTTTATTCTTTACTTGCTATTTTAACTAAATAGTTAAATTACAAAAATTTACCAATGAAAAACGGGAGTAATGGAAAATGATGGAAGAGTTAGTTTCAAAGTTGTTCTATTTTTCAATTATACCCCCTCTGTTCCAAATCTTTTTATCTGCATTCGTATTCAGTTTCATTAGCCTTTCTAATTTAATATAATATTGTATTATATTAAAACTGAAATACTTGCACCCTGAGGGTGCATATATTTGCTAGTATAAATAATTTAATATACCAAACTTATTGGTAAATCCTCGCGGTGAGAAAAAAAACAGCAAATAGTTTGATTGTAAAAATATACTACCAAACATCAACCGGGGAGAAAAAAATGTTTGTAAAAAAGAAAAGACCAAGATAATCGTACCAACAAAAAATAATCTATTAGTACAATATTTTGGCCAAAAGAAAAAACAATTTATATGCATATATATAAGATAGATATATTCATATAAAACCGCCAGGAGACTAAAGCTAATAAGTAAAAAGTGCTCAATACCTAAGTAGAGCAAATAATAAAGATAAATCTAATGAGTCAGACGAACCTACTAAAAGTTTCGCTTAATGCTCTTCAGGGCTAAGATCTTATATATATATATATATATATATAATGATAAATATTATAAGTAAGCAAATGTTATATGTACATTTCCCCAATACACGAATATTCTGGTATATATCTATCTATCCAAGTCTATTCATATCTATCTATCTATCTATCTATCTATCTCTTTCGATCAGTTCATATAAATGTATCTATCTATCTATCTATCTCATTGTGGCATCGTGCCAAATAACGAATAGTCCAGTGTGTGTATGTGTGTGTGTGTGTGTGTGTAGGGGGAGAGGCGCCTTCCCATGAAAGCACTTAGCCTTTAATGGGTTAGGGTCAGGTTCATTTTTTAATATCTGAAACTTTCCCCCCAAAAAGTGGAAAATAGTGGCAGAACTTTAGCATTAATGTTCGAAATTCACGGAGGGTGTTCCACCTTTAAAAATACTTTAATCTAATTCCACATTCAAGGGTCGGTGAGCAGAATATCAATCTATCTATCTATCTGGCTAGCTAGCTAGCTACATAAGTAAATAGATACACAAAACTTATTGGTAAACATACATACATACATACATACATAAATGCAGCCGCCCTGTCGGCTGGGGCTGTCAAATACGCCGACTGCACCACTGCATAGGGGTAAAATATCCCAAATGAGGCCACCTGCTAACCGTGGGTAGCGAGCCGTGATGCTTAAAGACGTAATCATGGTGGATGAGCAGTTTATGACATGCAACACTCTACTTTGAGCCTTACTTAAGCTAAACGGACGTTCGGAGAGATCCCCTCTTATCAATCAGCTGGTCACATCAAGCTCTAGCATCTATATGATTGCCCCAATCATATTGCCCTTATAACAAGGGCCCAACCCTTTTTATCATTTGTGCTTAAAGGGCGATGTCTAAGGGTCTCAATGTCATGGGTTGTGTCCTGGGTATGACGTTAAAGAGCATATAATGGTGAAACTTCAATTCTGGAGCTCTGCTATGTGCGGAGTACCCCTTCATCACCATTACTCCTATGTCCACTCTGACCTGGAGTGGTAGTACCTGTTAGGGTTCCATCTATAGGTTAAATAGAAAAGATGAGTTTTAAAAAATTGAGTTTAAATAAAAAAGAATTGAATACCCATCAAGAATGAATAGAAAAAAAAACGTCTTCAGCATAAAATAACGCAACAAAGGTTGACATGCCATAAAATCCAACCAACCAACAATCAAGAAGGAATAGAACAAAACGTCTTCAGCATAAAATAACCCAACAAAGATTGACATGCCGTAAAATCCAGCCAAACAACCAGCAATCAAAAGTGAATAAAGCAAAACGTCTTTGCCATAAAATAGCCCAATAAGGGTCGACATGCCGTAAAATCCAACCAACCAACCAACCAACCAACCAACCAACCAGTAACTGTTTTTCTTTTTCATAGGTACGTTCTTATTTCTTTCAATCTATAATTATAAAATCTAACACACTTGATGTAGGTATCTAGGTATTGGTAATATAGATAATTAAGGTATTTACCCAACCCGTCCGCCACGGATTGGATATGACCCCCCCCCCTTTCCTACTCGCATCAGATGGCACGAAGGTTACGTTTCAGAGAAAGCAGATTTACACTGTTTGAATCAGATTAATTCTTGTGGTGGCCATCTTGGTTATCGAACCCCACTCTCGCGCTCTGTCGCCCCTCGCTTCCTCGGAGGGGGGTGGGTGGGCGGTGTGAGGAGTTGGACTGAAAATCTATGGTTGACCCTCGAAGATGAAAGAACACCAATCTGTTGTTGTTTGTATCTTGTGTGAAGCCAGAAAAAAAAAGAAGAATCTGATCTTCGAGTGGCTAATTCTTGATAATCGGTTTAGTCAAAGATTCCTTGTCTAATCCATTCTCAGATCACAACTTAGTCATTTATATGTTGGATTAAGAGACCTAATCCGTTCAGATAAGGGTTAGTAAAGGGCCAGAGAGAGAGAGAGAGAGAGAGAGAGAGAGAGAGAGAGAGAGAGAGAGAGAGAGAGAGAGAGAGAGAGAGAGATAATAGGAACACAGACACATATATATATATGTGTGTGTGTGTGTGTACAAACAAACGGTTACCAGGCGCCCTTGACTTTATGTCTACGCTTATAGATATAGCACCAATATTATCGATCACACACACACACACACACACCACACACACATATATATATATATATATATATATTATATATATATATATATATTGTGCTTAATTGAAGTCATCATACGAAGTTATAGACAGGAAGACTGCTCTGTGTGTGATTCGAACCCTCATATAACCTGTTTATAACTCTGCTGATGAGGCATAATAGGCCGAAATGTACATACAGAGATTGACCTTTTCTCGATTTGTTTAGCCTTACATTTGAACAGATATGCCCGCCTAATTCATTAATTATCAATTAATTAATTTTCAAAATTAGGTATGACTTCAATTAAGCACATATTATCCCAAAAATTGTCGGCTAAGGCCATATCAAAACACATTGTTTGTTTGTTTACTTCTCATATATATATATTATATATAATATATATATATATATATTATATATATATATGATAATTTTTACCACTTCTTCACAGAAAAAGGCTATTTATACAAATTCATTTGTGAGCACGCAGCTGGCTCAAAGTCCAGCTTTTACGTGACCTGTCGCACGAATGCGTGTTGAGATCACCGGTTTTTTCTCGTATGGGACCGTACGTGACTAAGAAGTCCAGCCCTTGACAAGCATGCCCTGCCACATACATCACACATGTGTTCAGACGTAAATGTAGGGAATGTGTCCAGGACGTCCATCATGTGCCGTTTACGTAAAGCCCGCTTCAGGGTGAAGTGCTTGATCCGCCATAAACAAGTCTCCTCCAAGCCATACGATTCGTAGCAATCCTCTCCCACTCATGAATGATTTATATCGAGAGCTTTAATATATATATATATATATATATATACACCTACTATATTAATATAATATCTATATCCAGATCACCACCCTATAGGCTGGGGCGTTAGAATGCACCGACTGCACCTCTGCAGAGGGGTAAGACTCCCCCAAATGGAGCCACCTGTTAGCCGTGGGTGGTGACCCGTGATGCTTAAGGATAGAATCCAGATGGTTGAGCAGTTCATGACATGCAATACTCCACTTTGTTCCTTTCTTGGGGCTAGATGGGCAGTCAGAGAGGCCCCCTTTGATCGATCAGCTAGTCATATCAAGCCTTAGCACCTATATGATTGCCCCAACCCTATTGCTTTTATGTCCCTTTTATCATATAGGTGCTAGAAGGCGGTGGCTGAGGGTCTACATGTCCTGGGAATGACGTTAAACTCTATCTGACGGTGAGGTTCCAGTTTTGGAGGTTTGAGGACCCCTTTATCACCATTGCTCCCTGGTCCACTCTGACCCAGAGTGGTAGTACCTGTTAGGGTCCCATCTATGGGTTAAATAGTGAAATCTGTTAATAAAAAAATTGAGTATCCATTAAGAATGACTTCATTTAAAAACTTAATCGGCATTAAATGACCCACTGAGGTTTATATGCCGTAAAAAAAAATAAGCCAAACCAAACTATATCCAGACCAAATTCTGTTGAGTAATTTATCTGATAGTTCCCAAAAATTCTTCTTAAATAATTTTCTAACCATTATTTCAGAAATCATCAAATTCAATTTTATTTTTTCAAACACAATTGCTGTTCTTGAAATCTGATTAGGCAATTTGTTCCAAAAATATATAATACTAATTAGCCAAAGTTCCAATTGATTAAAAGAGTTCGTTTTTTGAAATCTGCCTTGACAGTTCGAGGAGAAATATTTCTAGAATGTCTACCATAATTAGAAATTCCATTTATTATTTTGAAGGTTTCAATTAGAACAATTCACATTCTTCTTTCTAGTAAAATAGATAATCCTAATTCTACTACCCCCTCTCTCTCTCTCTCTCTTTCTCTCTCTCTCTGTAACTGTATTACTAATCTTTTAGTCTTCTTCTTCTTCTTCTTCTTCTTCTTCTTCTTCTTCTTCTTCTTCTTTATATCCCCTTCTTCTTCTTCTTCTTCTTCTTCTTCTTCTTATCCCCATCCTTCTCCTTCTCCTCCTCCTTCTCCTCCTCCTCTTCTTCTTTATATCCCCTTCTTCTTCTTCTTTCTTTCTTTCTTTTCTTTTTCTTGTTTCTCTTCTTTTTCTTTTTCTCTTCTTTTCTTTTTCTCTTTTTCTTTTAACCTTTTCTTCTTCTTCTTCTTCTTCTTCTTCTTCTTCTCTTCTTCCCTCCTCCTCCTTCTTCTTCTTCTTCTTCTTCTTCCCTCCTCCTCCTTCTTCTTCTTCTTCTTCTTTTCTTCTTCTTCTTATCCCCTTCTTCTTTCTTCTTCTTTCTTCTCTTCTTCTTCTTCTTCTTCTTCTTCTTCTTCTTCTTCTTCTTCTTCTTCTTCTTCTTCTTCTTCTTCTTCTTCTTCTTCTTCTTCTTCTTCTTTCAATTACTCATTGCCCTTCTTCTTCTTCTTCTTCTTCTTTCTTTCTTTCTTTCTCTTCTTTTTCTTTTTTCTCTTCTTTCTTCTTCTTCTTCTTCTTCTTCTTCTTCTTCTTCTTCTTCTTCTTCTTCTTCTTCTCTGCCCTGTTTCTTTTCTCTCCTTCTTCTGGCTTCTCTCCTTGTTTATCGTGTTACCTTATTGTGGGCTGATATTCTTTGTCTAAATGGGACAACTATCCACCCCATATTCACACACACCTCGCGATAGACAAGCCACTTTGTTAAGCGATTCTAATGACGTGTTGATCAATACAGCTTGTGGATATTAATTGTTTAAAATCCCGATTTTGATTTTTGAAATCCCTTTTAAATACAAACGTTCTTATTTACAGTGTTACCTGCTAACAAGTTACTTTGACCTGCCTTTTTTCCCGCTTCATTTAATCCACATTTACAAAACTCAGCCGTTGTATGAATAATGGTGAAATAATTAATTTCTTTTTGTTACAAATGATTCATTCATTCGATATGGAATTTTAATTCATTGAAATTTTGATTGGCTGAAAAATAAATGACCCCGCCTCCCGCCACACGAATAGGAAAGAAGAAGAGGAAATTAATGACCTTTAAAAATGAAGCTCTTGAAACATTTCAAATGTAAAAACAATTATACGATTCATAATTATTTCTGTGGTCATCCAAATATGTTGTACGGTTATTATAATGTAAGCAGAAATAAGGGTAATCCTTAACTTGTTCCTCGTAAATTCCTACCATAAAATAAATTGAACCCTCATTTTATGTCTGTGTTTTTGCAATAAATGTTTTATTTTTCTTGCACCCGTTATTTTACAATACTGGATATATTTTCTTTATTTACAAACATTTATTGCAAACATAAAAGCGATACCAGATAATCAGGATTTCCATTTTTGCATTTCATCTTGGATGATTTGGACTGTCTCTTTTTTAACCAGAGAGTATTGCAATATGATAATTGTCGTACTTTTAAGGAACATGAATATTAATGATATTTAAGAATTTCTTTTCTGTATTTTAACTCTTAACATCATATAACCCCTCATTCCGCCTGACGAGCCAGAAATCAGATTCGTTTTCCTAATCCGCGCCAAATGACTTGCAAGACCTGTGGATAACAATAGTATGATAATTTAATTATTACAACATTTGAAATGTTGAGCTATTACTAAATACTTCAATACTAGCAGGACCTGTGGATATACCACATTATGATAATTTAATTATTACAACATTTGAAATGTTTACTTAAGAGCTATAACTAAATATTTCAATACTAGCAGGACCTGTGGATATACCACATTATGATAATTTAATTATTACAACATTTGAAATGTTTACTTAAGAGCTATAACTAAATACTTCAATACTAGCAGGACCTGTGGATATACCACATTATGATAATTTAATTATTACAACATTTGAAATGTTTACTTAAGAGCTATTACTAAATACTTCAATACTAGCAGGACCTGTGGATATACCACATTATGATAATTTAATTATTAAAACATTTGAAATGTTTACTTAAAAGCTATTACTAAATACTTCAATACTAGCAGGACCTGTGGATATACCACATTATGATAATTTAATTATTACAACATTTGAAATGTTTACTTAAGAGCTATTACTAAATACTTCAATACTAGCAGGACCTGTGGATATACCACATTATGATAATTTAATTATTACAACATTTGAAATGTTTACTTAAGAGCTATTACTAAATACTTCAATACTAGCAGGACCTGTGGATATACCACATTATGATAATTTAATTATTACAACATTTGAAATGTTTACTTAAGAGCTATTACTAAATACTTCAATACTAGCAGGACCTGTGGATATACCACATTATGATAATTTAATTATTACAACATTTGAAATGTTTACTTAAGAGCTATTACTAAATACTTCAATACTAGCAGGACCTGTGGATATACCACATTATGATAATTTAATTATTACAACATTTGAAATGTTTACTTAAGAGCTATTACTAAATACTTCAATACTAGCAGGATCTGTGGATATACCACATTATGATAATTTAATTATTACAACATTTGAAATGTTTACTTAAGAGCTATTACTAAATACTTCAATACTAGCAGGACCGGTGGATATACCACATTATGATAATTTAATTATTACAACATTTGAAATGTTTACTTAAGAGCTATTACTAAATACTTCAATACTAGCAGGACTGTGGATATACCACATTATGATAATTTAATTATTACAACATTTGAAATGTTTACTTAAGAGCTATTACTAAATACTTCAATACTAGCAGGACCTGTGGATATACCACATTATGATAATTTAATTTTACAACATTTGAAATGTTTACTTAAGAGCTATTACTAAATACTTCAATACTAGCAGGACCTGTGGATATACCACATTATGATAATTTAATTATTACAACATTTGAAATGTTTACTTAAGAGCTATTACTAAATACTTCAATACTAGCAGGACCTGTGGATATACCACATTATGATAATTTAATTATTACAACATTTGAAATGTTTACTTAAGAGCTATTACTAAATACTTCAATACTAGCAGGACCTGTGGATATACCACATTATGATAATTTAATTATTACAAATTTGAAATGTTTACTTAAGAGCTATTACTAAATACTTCAATACTAGCAGGACCTGTGGATATACCACATATGATAATTTAATTATTACAACATTTGAAATGTTTACTTAAGAGCTATAACTAAATACTTCAATACTAGCAGGACCTGTGGATATACCACAGTATAATAGTTTAATTATTACAACGTTTGATTTTTTTAATTTACTTAAGAGCACTTGCAAGATAGTTAAACATATAAAAAGTATAATGATCTTGATTTAACTCTCATTCTTTTTCTTTGTTTCCTTCTTTTCGTCTTTTCATTATGTTTGATTTGAACAGATTAGCGTTATCAGTTCCGCGCGCTCACCCCTCTCTATTTCCCTTTCTTTCTTTCTTTCTTTCTTATTGTGTTTATTTTTCTCTGTAGTATGTACTTTTTCTTGCCTTTGTTTGTTTATGATTAAACAGAATGGTCCATTATTTCACCGAGGGGACAAGATTCATAAAACCCTAACAGGTACTAGCCTCCGGGTCATTTGTCGAGATCATTGCTCTTTTAACTACAGAAACAACCACACTAAACATGAATATAAATGATTGGTTGGTTGTTTTTTTACGGCATATAAACTCTTTTGGGTTATTTAATGTCGAATCACCGCCCTGTCGGCTGCGGCGTTAGAATGCACCGACTGCACCTCTGCAGAGGGGTAAGACTCCCCCAATGGGGCCAGCTGTTGGCTGTGGGTGGTGACCCGTGATGCTTAAGGATGGAGCCCAGGTGGATGAGCAGTTCATGACATGCAATACTCCACTTTGGCCCTATCTTGGGATAGACGGGCGGTCGGAGAGGCCCCCTCCGATCAATCGGCTGGGCACGTCAAGCCCTAGCACCTATATGATTGCCCCAACCCTATTGCTCTTATGGCAAGCCCCAACCCCTCTTTATCATATGGGTGCTAGAAGGCAGTGGCTGCGGGTCTACATGTCCTGGTAATGACATTAAACTCTATCTGATGGTGAGGTTCCAGCTCTGGAGGTTTGGGGAATGTGGAGCACCCCTTCATCACCATTGCTCCCTGGTCCACTCTGAACCGGAGTGGTAGTACCTGTTAGGGTCCCATCTATGGGTTAAATAGAAAAATGTATTTATAAAAAAATTGTATTATCCATTAAGAATTGATTTATTTCAAATCTTTATCGGCATTAAATGACCCACTGAGGTTGATATGCCGTAAAACAAAACAAACCAAAACAAAACCAAAAAATGAATCAGGTTGCTTACAGTGGAAATTCAACATTAGATACAGTTTAAGTATTGAACGTAAATATCAATGTAAAATGAACACAATTCCCTAACTTCAAGGCGTAAAATAACCCTAGATGTGTTTGACATGCCGTTAAAATGAATCACAGGTGTTGAATTTATGTAGTATATTTAATAATAAGGAAATGAAAATACAATAAAATAAAACAAAACAAATATGAATAATAAAAATAAAAAATAAAATAATGTTTTAGTATTCATTTCATTTGTATCGAATTCGTTGTTCAATTTTTGGAAATAATATTTTCGGAGGAAATTGTTTTATCGCCGAAAATCCAATTGTATTTGGTGAACGTCTTCGTCGCCGTGTTTGAGTTGAATTGAAATTCATCCGCCATCTTTGTCACGTGACGCTTTTCATTCGGCGACCGCATAAACACAAGACAAGAGAATAAAAAGGGAAAAAGAATAAAGGTTGAATGATTGGGGAAACATCGGAAGTCGTTGCATATGCCTTTCGGAAGATCAATAGCGTTGCATGTGTATCGTTTATTAAACAATGAGACCCCCCACCCCTAAACCCCGCCCCCTAAAAAAATAAAATCCAAACAAATAAAACAAAACAAAACCCGTCATCATCATCAACAACAACAAGAAAACAAACACATTAAATGCACATTAGCTCAGTCGGTAGAGCGTTCGGCCAGAAATCACAAGGTTCCTGGTTCGATACCGACCCTCGCCAACTCAGCGTGTGAGTAGCACAGTGATCTGTGCGCTAAAGTAAGGAGCTGATTATAGGTGTGGCACTCCACCTCAGACGCTGAAACAATCTCCTTGGTCTAGCGCTAGTGAAAAGGGGATATACTCCCTCGCTGTCTGACTGATGCCGACATGAGCACTTTTGAATTATTTACTGATGCCACTGCAACGGAAAAGTTAAAGCAGCAATTGGATACTATATATATATATATATATATATATAATGGAGATTCGCTTCCGGTTTTTGTCTGTAACAAAAACTACGTCACTACTTACGTCACACTACGTCATAACAAGAATAAATACACTCAAAATGTAAGCATACAATGTTAGACAGTCCCCATTGGTTTTTAAACAAGTTTTAATAAATACATACCTGGTATTATATATCTATATATAGTTTGTTTTATTTTAATATATATTTAAAGTTATCAGAACTAAGTTTCCATTTCAATTTTTTTTATTTTCTACTCCTTTAATAAATTTATTTTATTTTTTTACTCCTTTAATAAATTTGATGATTTTACTTTACTTATGATACAAACTCTCTGATATTACATTTTCAACTCCCATCCTCTCAGGCAATATTTATTTTACGTCGCCCAGACGGCGTTTTTTTATTTTGCTAGTCTTATTATAATGGAGATTGTGTGTTTGTCTGTCTGTAACCGAAACTATGTCACTACTCAAGTTAGAATTCCCTTTGTTATTTACGCCACATTCTCATGATTATTATTTTCATTTAAAATTCAATTATTAATAAAATTGTTTTACATTATTAATACTGTTGGTAATATCTACATAGCGATAACATGCAATTATATTTATATATACAACAAAATAGCGGTTTACAATGTGAATGGGAAGGCTAATTTGCATATTGATATAAAACATTTGATTTTAATAAATATGTGCTTAGTATTATTGATTTCTACTTGTTTGGTTTTATCTTAATGAATATGAGCAAAAATCCCGGGGATAAATCTGAAAAGAAATCCATTAATAAGAAGAAATAACTGTAATTTTATTCTTTACTTCCTATTTCAACTAAATAGTTAAATTAGGAAAATTTAGCAATGAAAAACGGGAGTGATGGTAGAGTAAGTTTCAGTTCTATTTTTTCAATTATACCCCCCCCCCGTTTCAAAATCTTTTTATCTTCATTCTTATTCAGTTTCATTAGCCTTTGTAATTTAATATAATACTTATTACATTAAAAATTGAAAATTGTATACCCGATACTTGCACCGATATATGGGCTAGTATATATATAATGAATTTAGACGTTTGAAATGAAATACTTGAGGAGAATAGGCAGCATTCTTTACCGGAAGAAGAGCAAGGCCAATGAATAGATAAGGAGTAAGGAGAGAAAAGTCACGTGGGTCCTCCGCGGGAACCTTACGTTGTCACCGTGAAAGGACGTGGTTCCGCCACGCCACATAGCATGACAGCTTATGTCAGAGCATTATTCAGGGTTCGAGTCGGGGGGGGGTAGGAATATGCGAAGGGGGGCGGGGTTTAACGAAAGAGTCGAGTCTGACAACATGGAAGAGTTGACAGGTATTTGGACTGTGCAGGTTGAAAACAGACAGCGAGAATGGAAGTGGACGAGCTACTTCTGTCCACGTGTCAATCCCCCCTCCTCACAAATGACGGTAAGGGTAAAACGATGAAGTGAATATATATATATATATATATATATATATATATATGAAATTTATCCAAAACTTGGTAATAAGGGATGATTCTATATGTGATTTCTAAGATACACAGTATTAATATTGTATGATCCAGTATGTATAAATACAGCGAATCTTTAAATCACTGAAGAGAGCTCAGTGTATAATAATCTTTTTAGATTATATACAGAGCAATATTTATCAATAAAGGAAGGAAGAACTCAACACCGTTATTCCATAATAAATTTATTTCGACCAAAATTGGGGCCTATATAAATCTAAGTTGATTTAATATAGCTCCCAAAATCCAGTCTCATCAGATGGGTCTCAATTCCCTTTATATATATATATATATATTATATATATATATATATATATGCAGGCGTGCGCGTGTGTGTATGTGTGTTAGGATAGCCTACACATAAAGTCAACGGCGCTTGGTAACTGTCAGTTTGTCGCTTATGCAATTATCGAACCAAATTTGGTTTAAAAATCTTATGGACGTGAAACTGTCAGTTACCAAACGCCATTGACTTCTGATAACTTATATATATATAATATAATATATATATATATATATATATATATATGTGTGTGTGTGTGTGTGTGTGTGTATCTGTGTGTGTGAATTTGAAATAATTTTTGGCTATCATAAATCTTTATTTGAACCAAACCTATCTTATATATATATATATATATATATATATATATATATATATATATATATATAATATACAAACTTGTTGGTAAATCCTTACGGTGAGAAAAAAAACAGCAAATAGTTTGATTGTAAAAATATACTACCAACATCAACCGGGGAGAAAAAAATTTTTGAAAAAAAGAAAAGACCAAGATAGTCGTACCAACAAAAAATAATCTATTGGTACAGTAATATATATTATATATTATATATATTATATATATATATATATATATATATATACATACATATATATATATATATATATATATATATATGTATTGTTGAATGAAGTGATAAATAAAAAGTTTTAGGTTTTATTCATTTATTTGGGAACGAAGTAATATCCTTCCTAAATAAATGAATAAAAGCTAAAACTTTTATTTGTCACTTCATTCAACTATCAACGCTCTATCACAGATATGAGCACTCTTTAATAACACTGTACGTTGGATTACTATTACTTTTTCTTGTATACTAGTACCAACCATACACATTAATATATATATATATATATATATATTATATATATGTGTGTGTGTATAAAATAATATTATACACACACACGCACACACGCACACACACATATATGTGTGTGGGAAACGATGGTCCTGAATAGAATCATTCTCATTCCCTTTTTTTATAGTTTGAATTACCTCCCTTTGCAGCAGCAGCAGCAGCAGCAGCCAAAACAAACAAACTCAATGAACAAAGAAACAAAGTATTCTTCTCATTGAAGGATTCCACCAATAAGCATTAAAATCTATTTCAATTTAACTTCAAATCAATCTCAAATATTTTTGAATATTTCTCGGCAACGATTTCATTTTATTCGTAACCAAGTGACGAATTTCCAAACGAGAAAAAAGAATATCCAACAACATTCAGGTGGACTTTTTGTTTTTCTTCTGTGTCTATTCAGTTGCTACCAACAATCAGTCGTCATTAAAAGTTGGAGTAGAAGAAATACGAGACCGAAGCAGGAAGATGTCTTAGAAATGTCTCATGTGTTGTGTCGTATGAGTTTTTGAGCGAAGAAATACATTTCATTCCCATTTCAAAGCAACACCCACAAAATTAGATTCGCAAAAGACATTTTTTCTATTAATTTTTTTTTTTTTTTTTTTTTTTTTTTTTGGGGGGGGGGCTTTGGTGTGTTATCATCTTTATTTGGTTATCTTACAAATAGAGATTTTGAAAATGGATTTGTTCACTAGTTTAGCAGAGAACTTGGTGTCGTCTATGTCTTCAAAGTAAAGAAAACTACACGAACACTCAAGCGCATATCGTATGGTGCTAGAAAGCAGTGACAGAGGGTCTTAAGTGTCTTGGGCAATTGACGCAAACTGCAATCTAATGCGGTTGAATTCCAGTTCTCGGAACTCTGGAGAGTGTGGAGAACTCCTTAATCGCTATTTCTCCCAGTGTTTGCGGTAGGGGTCAAGTCGGGTTGTAGTAGTAGTCGTTTTAAGTAGTAATCGTATGTTCAAAAGTAACAACATACGAAGTCGTATAGTCACAAAGGGTTTTTTGTTATTTCTGTCTAGCTCGTGGGTTCTCTTTTTCAGAGAGAAGAGGAGATTGAAACAGAGTAAGGCCCAAGTTGTTCTTAGCGTTAAATCACGTTCATGCGCGCTGTTCGTTGCTAGCATAGACACTTGTCGCCGACCAGAGTCCCTAACAAACACACGTCCGACCCTTCTCAGGTTCCGGCTAAAAGTGGACCCAATTTTCTTTACTTCCGTTGGTGACATGCCGGGGGTGGGGGTCACATTTACTACGCCTCCTACGCAGAAAACTGGGAACTTCTGTTTTTATTTCTTAGATCTAGTTTTCGGGGTTTATTGGTCCGTTCCATCGCTGGCACCCCGTCTCTCTATATGTATATGAATTAATATCTTCTCTCTCTTCTCTCTCTCTCTATAATATATATATATATATATATATATTATTATATATATATATCCCTCCTCTCTCTCTCTCTCTCTCTCTCTCTCTCTCCTTCATCTCTGTCGTTCTGTCTGTCTGTCTGTCTCTCTCTCTCTCTCTCTTTCTCTCAAAATCCAACATTTGATGAGGTCAAACATATATATATATATATATATAGTCCCTCTCTCTCCTTCTCTCTCTCTCTCTCTCTCTCTCTCTCTCTCTCTCTCTCTCTCTCTCTCTCTGTCTCTGTCTCTCTATCTATCTATCTATCTATTCAAATTCAACATTTCGATGAGGTTATCAAACATAATATATATATATATATATATATATATATATCCCTCTCTCTCTCTCTCTCTCTCCTTTCTATCTTCTGTCTGTCTGTCTGTCTGTCTGTCTGTCTCTCTCTCTCTCTATCTACTATCCAAAATCCAACAATCGTAGGGTCCAGCCTTACAAAAAGGGATNTTATTCATACACCACACAACACACCACACACACACACACAACATATATATTATATATATATGTGTGTGTGTGTGTGTGGGGAAACGATGGTCCTGAATAGAATCATTCTCGTCCCTTTTTTTATAGTTTGAATTACCTCCCTTTGCAGTAGCAGCAGCAGCAGCAGCAGCAGCAGCAGCAGCAGCAGCAGCAGCCAAAACAAAACAAACTCAATGAACAAAGAAACAAAGTATTCTTCTCATTGAAAGATTCCACCAATAAGCACTAAAATCTATTCCAATTTAACTTCAAATCAATGTCAAATATTTTTGATTATTTCTCGGCAACGATTTCAAGTGGCGAATTTCCAAACGAGAGAAAAGAATATCCAACTGCATTCAGGTGAACTTTTTGTTTTATTTCTATTTCTATTCAGTTGCTACCAACAATCAGTCGTCATTAAAAGTTGATCCCTTTTTTATGTTTGAACCTCACCGATTGTTGGATTTTGAGATAGATAGATAGATAGATAGATAGAGAGAGAGAGAGAGAGAGAGGGAGAGAGAGAGAGACAGACAGACAGACAGAGATAGAAGGAGAGAGAGAGAGAGAGGGATATATATATATATATATATATATATATATATATATATATATATTATGTTTGAACCTCATCAAATGTTGGATTTTGAGATAGATAGATTAGATAGAGAGATAGATAGATAGATAGATAGATAGATAGAGAGAGAGAGAGAGAGAGGAGAGAGAGGGGGGGATATATATATATATATATATATATATTATATATATATATATATATATTATGTTTGAACCTCATCAAATGGTTGGATTTGAGAGAGAGAGAGAGAGAGAGGAGAGAGAGACAGACAGACAGACAGACAGAGATAGAAGGAGATAGAGAGAGAGAGAGAGGGTATATTATATATATATATATATATATATATATATATATCATCATCATGTCGCGCAATTTGCACGGATATCCATGACGGTCTCTCGCCAAACCCTCCCTATCACTCATCGATTCTGGGAGCTCCTCCGCGCAGCATCCAGTATCTTTACATAGTTGGTCAATGTAGGTTCTGGCTGGGCGGCCTACGTTAGCATGTCCATGTGTTGGCCTTCCACAGTAATACGTCGCTTACGAGCTCATCCCTACTTCTCCAGCAGTGCCCGCATGCTTAACCCTCCTTACTCGTATGGTTTGTGATATGGGAGGCAGGTGGTCATACAGCTGCTTCTTGGTTGGGTGCTGTTTCCACGACTTATTCAGGATGCTCGCAGCATTCTTGTGCAGCTCCCATCTAGCTTATTCTCAAGGCGCTTCGTTAGGGTCCAGGTGGTACAGCCATACAGCAGTACCGATATGACCACAGCCTGGAAGAATCGTCTCTTTAGTTTTGTCAGGGAGGTCGGATTTCCATAACGACTGATAGTTTATTGGTGGCCAAACCATGCCTTTCCTATTCTTGTGTTAACATCGCTTTCTGTGGATGAGATATTACTACCTAGGTATGTGAATTTTCCCACTAGTTAAGAGGCCTACCGTCTAATGTGGAGATGTCTCCTTTCTTTTTTTGAAGCTCATGAACTCGGTTTTATCAGAGTTCACATAAGAGGCGACAGTTTTTGCTGCCTCTCCAGGCTGTAGTAGTGCCTCAGCTTGTGTGGGTGTATCTGCAAGAGTGCGAGGTCGTCAGCATAGTCTACATCTGTGACAGTTTGTGCGGGGTATCGCCTGCTTCTTGCCTTTTTTAGTGTGAAACCTTTTCTTTTATGGTATCTAATGAAGTTCGGAGTACATAGTCTAGACAAATAATGAATATATATGGAGCCAAAGTATCTCCCTGTAGGACCCCAGCGGGCAATGTCAAAGAAATCTGTGTCTCCATCAGGCGAGCGCACCATCGCTTTAGTGTCTTTGTAGAGCATCATTATGGCGGCAACAGTTTCTTTGGGAGACCATACGCTAGTAGTATTTGTTCCATTTTCCCTCTGTGTATGGAATCAAATGCCTTAGAGAAATCTACGAATAGTAGCGTTGCCTCCAGATTTTTTGCTCAACCCCTTCTATAATTCGTCGTATAGTCAGGATTTGTGAGGTTGTGGATCTATTTTTGCGGAAACCGTTTTGGTTTTTCCTAAGGATTTTCTCGATTTCGGGTTGGATGCGGTTTAGAAGAAGGCATTATATACTTAGCTGCAATAGCAGTAAGAGTTATGCCTCTGTAATTTTTTTAGCGATTCCCAGGTCTCCCTTTTTGGAAATGGGAGGATGCATCCTTTCGTCCATTTATCTATTCTATTTTGTCTATATACAGCATTTGCATAAAGCCTAAGCAGTATGTCATTGAACTTTCTGTCTTCCATACCTCTGGGGGTATTTCGTCGAGACCAACTGCTTTTCTACCTTTTATTTCTTTAAGACTTCGTCGAGTTTCTTCTGTTGTAAAATCTCCAGTTTTTATGTCTAGCTGTCTATCTATGATTTTTTGGGTGTTATTTTCTATGCTGGGGGAACCCCAACCTAATATATATATATATATATATATATTATATATATATATATATATATATATATATAGAGAGAGAGAGAGAGAGAAGAAGATATATTTCATATACATATAGAGAGACGGGTGCCAGCCAGGACGGACAATAACCCCGGAACTAGATCTAAGAAATAAAAACAGAAGTCCCAGTTTCTGCGTAGGAGCGGTAGTAAATGTGACCCCCACCCCCGGGATCACAAACGGAAGTAAAGAAAATTTGGTCACTTTTTCGCCGGACCTAAGAAGGGTCGGACGTGTTTGTAGGGGCTCTGTCGCGACATGTCTATGCTAGCAACGAACAGCGCGCATGAACGTGATTTACGCTAGAACAACTTGGCCTTACTCTGTCAATTTCCTTCTCTCTGAAAAAGAACCCATGAGCCTAGACAGAAATAAACAACCCCTTTGTGACTATACGACTTTCGTATGTTGTTACTTTGAACTAACGATGTCTACTACTACAAACGACTACTACTACACCCGACTTGGCCCCTACGCAACACTGGGAGGAATAGGGATTAAGAGTACTCCACACTCTCCAGAGTTCCAGAACTGGAACTTCACCATTAGATGCAGTTTGCGTCTGTTAAGTATCTGGTCGGCATCCCTCGTCCCAGATGTAATAAGTAAGTAAGCAAGCCAATAAGAATCCAGTGTTAACGTATTCCTTGTAAGTCCTTCGTCCAAGATAATCCAAGTATCAATGACATAATCTCAGAATGGGGTCTATTAATACAGCATAAGCAGCAGCAGCAGTGCCAGTGATTGGACAATAGAAATGCCTTCGGTGGTCACGTGGTAGTCAACGGGTCTATATTTAGGAGTGACCGTTTGCCTCATGCCTTATATCTAAAATATTCAACAGCGTCAATGCCCAAGACACTTAAGACCCTCTGTCACTGCTTTCTAGCACACATATGATATGCGCTTTGAGTGTTCGTGTAGTTTTCTTTACTTTTGAACATAGACCCAAGTTCTCTGCTAAACTAGTGAACAAAATCCATTTTCAAATCTCTATTTGTATTATAACCCAATAAAGATGATAACACCCCCCCAAAAAAAAAAAAAAAAAAAAAATTATAGAAAAAAATATCTTTTGGAATCTAATTTTGTGGTTTGCTTCGAAAATGGAATGAAATGTATTCCACATTCTTAGAATTTCTTCTTCTTCTTTTCTTCTTCTTCTTACAATAACCATTTCTTCTTCTTTTGTTGCTACCCATTCTTCTTCTCTTTCTTCTTCTTCTTCTAACCATTCTTCTTCTTCTTCTTCTTCTTCTCTTTATAACCATTCTTCTTCTTCTTCTTCTTCTCTTCTTCTTCGTCTTCTTCTTCTTCTTGCTATCCCATTCTTCTTCTTCTTCTTCTTCTTTCTTCTTCTTCTTCTTGCTTCCATCTTCTACTTCTTCTTCTTTCTCTTCTTCCTTTCTTCTTCTTCTTCTTCTTCTTTCTTCTTCTTCTTCGAAAATCTTTATTTTCATTTTTATTTCGTGGGAGTAACTACAAAGAAAAATAAGAGAAAAAAAACAAAAACAAAAACAAAAAAAACATACTCCGAAACATCTCGAAACACCCGAATATGGTCATTGTTAGTTGTTCTTTTCAGTGTCGTTCGTACGAAGCACAAAAAGTTAAAAAAGATTTTAAAAAAAAAAAAAAAAAAAAAAAAAATCAAAGATAGACAAAAAATGGCGGGGAAACATCGACGTTACATTTTCCTTGGAATATGTCGCCCATTTTTCTAAGATGGCCGCGGGGGCCAAACTAAAGACATCATCATTCCCAATAAGGATACGCCTGACTTTGGTAGGGGGTAGGTGTGTGTAGGTGTGGGGTTTAGGGTTGTGGAGATCGGGGGAGGGGAGGGGGTGTTGCCAGCCCCTATCAAAGAAGTGTTATAAAATATTGATCTGCGTCAATACAATTTGTGCGGAAGGTGTTTCTTTTTTGTTAATTATAGTCATTTGAAAATAGAGTGCTCTGTGCATCAGCCAATCAATTGAGACAGACACACACACTCACTTCAATATGGACGAAGATACAATGGGGGGGCGAGAGTCTATAGTCGGTAAGGTTAGATTATTCGATCTCTGCAGTTTTGGCTGTTTAGATCTATTTATCTACTCACATTTATCTACCTCTCTATCTTTATATTTCTGTTCATATCTATCTTTCTATCTATCTCATTTGTTCATATCTATCTATCTATCAATCTATCTCATTTGTTCACATCTATCTATCTATCTATCAATCTATCTCATTTGTTCACATCTATCTATCTATCTATCTATCTATCTCATTTGTTCATCTCTCTCTCTCGCTCTCTCTCTCTCTCTCTCTCTCTCTCTCTATATATATATATATATATATATATATATATATTATGTTGATATCTATCTGTTCTATTACCTATCTATATATCCATATTCTTCTATCTACAATTCTTATAAATATCTATCTATCTACAACCAGTCTACTCTATCTATCTATCTATCTATAATGTCTTATCTCTATCTATCTAATATTCTTTCTTTCTTTTCTTTTCTTTCTCTTCTTTCTTTCTTTTGTCTATCTCCTTTTTTTTTCTTTCTTTCTTCTTTCTTCCTTTCTTTCTTTCTTTCTTTTTCTTTCTTTCTTCTTTTTTTCTTTCTTTCTCAGAGTGTTTTATCTGACTTTTTACCAACCTATTCCTTTTTAGTCACTCTTCATTAGATTTCTTGAAAATATGAAATAGGATTATGAATATATTTTCAAATTTTTTAATGCACCACTCAACAAGTAAAATCTTATGGGGACAGATAGAATTGCCCTCCGGAAAACAATATATATATATATATATATATATATATATATATACTATATATATATATATATATATATATATATATATATATATATATATATATATATAGATAGAGAGAGAGAGAGAGAGATAGATAGATAGATAGATAGATAGATAGATATGACCAGACTTATATAGATAGGTAGATATATTACATAGGACTATATATATATATATATATATATATATATATATATATATATATATAGATAGATAGATAGATAGATAGAATATAATATACATATATATATATATAAATAAATAGATAGATAGATAGATAGATAGATATGAACAGGGATAAATATGAACAAACTGAGATAGATAGAATTGCCCCCAGGGAAATAATCTATATATGTATATGTATATATAAATGTATACATATATGTATATATATGTCTATACATATATATATATATATATATATATATATATATATATATATATATATATGCATAATATATACATATGTTTTTGTGTTTATTTTTCCAAGACCCGAACAAATGTCATCTTTTTATTTTCTGTAGACGATCGGCTCAGCTGTCCGCCATTTTCCCGAAATTGAAATCCTTTGTAATCAACTTTAACTGCACGCTGTCTGTATTGATTCAATTTTGATACGTGTGTCTTATTCAAAATGTGGAACAAGAAAACTTTGGGAGGGAGGGAGGGATCTGTCTTTAATATAAAGACGCAGAAAAGCCGCCTTTCCTGGCCCTTAGGCTCGATTCAATTCATATCTTATCTTATCTATGATATTAATACTCTTATTCCTTAATTCTACGACCGTTATTATCTTTCAATAAGAAAGAAAGAAAGAAACAGAGTAGGGCAAAATTATAGAGAGTGGGTGAGCGTGCAGAAGCAATAATGCTAATCTGTTTCAATCGATCTAATGTCGGCATCAGTCAGACAGCGAGGGAGTATATCCCCTTTTCACTAGCGCTAGACCAAGGAGATTATTTTAGCATCTGAGTTGGAGCGCCACTCCTCCCATCAGCTGCTCACTTTACCACACAGATCCCTGTGTTACTCATACGCTGAGTTAGCGAGGGCCGGTATCGAACCAAGAACCTTGTGGTTCCAATACGAACACTCTACCGACTGAGCTAAACCGGCCCCCTACTTTTCACATATTGAACTATTTCGCGATAGCTCTTAAGTAAACATATCAAACGTTGTAATAATTAAATTATCATACTGTGGTATATCCACAGGTCCTGCTATTACCCATTAGTTTGTATATTAAGGAATTGGAAGAATATTTGCATAAAACATATCTATATATTAATAGTCATGTTCCTTATTTGTACGACCGTTATCATCTTGCAACACCCTCTGGTCAAAAAATGAGACCGTCCAAATCGTCCAAGATGAAATGCAACAATGCAAATCCTGATTATCTGCTGTTGCTTATCCATGGAAATATTATTTCTTATGAGTGTTGTCACCTCAGCTAAATAATGGACCATTCCGTTTTATTATAAGAAGGCAAGGGAAAAATAACGACATGCTACACAGAAAAAATGTAATAAGAAAGATGAAAGAAAGAAAGAGAGTAGGGGAAAGATAGGGTGAGGGCGCGCAAGCGATAACGCTAATCTGTTTCAATCGAACATAGTGAACTGATGAAAAGAAGGAAAGAAGAGAGAGAGAGGAGAGAGAGAGAGAGAGAGAGGAGAGAGAGAGAGAGAGAGAGAGAGAGAGAGAGAGAGAGAGAGAGAGAGAAGGGGAGAAAGTATCAAATCATGATTATTATGTTGGATTTGAATACACTGACTGCACCTCTGCAGAGGAGTAAGTTCCTCCATCAATAGAGCTACAGATCAACAGACAAGGATTAAACTGATACTACATCTTTCTACACGCGGAGGAGAGGAGATCCCCCAAAGTGGTTCAAAGACCATATAAAGACGACGCTGAAGAAATACACCATCACACCTTCAAGCCTGGAAGATCTGGCCTCCAACACACAGGGTTGGTGAGACGCCTGCCGCACAGGAGCTAAGCAGCTCAATATCGAGATTAACAGGGCTGCAGTGCGGCAACGTCGGCATGAACCATCACATGCAGATGGACATTTTCCTTGCATTGTGTGTACCGCATCTGCACATCCAAACAAATAAAAGCCAAACTTCTGTTATCGTCTTAAGTCAGTAGGTAGATCAGAGTTTGATTATATCTTATTGGGTCAGCCTGGCGATGGTGTATGATGTTGAAAGACCCGAAACTTCCCAGTGACCCAGGCATACTACATCACTGAGGACACTTACTAGCACCCCAAAAGTGGAAGCGTATATTTAAAGTAAACATTTACTGTCGCACGTAAATCCATTTTCATAAATAAAGGGTCTCGCTCTGAAGCAGTTTGGTAGTTTTAGTATTAAGAATGGAAGAAATTATCAATCCATTCCCTCCCCATCTATTCCCTCCCCCCATCTATTCCCTTCCACTGAACATAATGCCATCCCCCCACCCCACACCCCGTTGTGTTTCCCAGGGTTTGGAACGCTTTGTTTATAATATATATATATTTTTTTAATGAACTATTTTGAAGGGGTGGAGGGTATGCCAGTCTGGAAGAAGAAGAAGAAGATGATGATGAAGAAAAAGAAGATGAAGAAGAAGAAGAAGATGAAAAAGAAGAAGAAGATGATGAAGAAGAAGAAGAAGAAGTAGAAAAAGATGAAGATGATGAAGAAGAAGAAAAAGAAGAAACTGGTGGAAGAATAAGAAAAAGAAGAAGAAACAGATGAAAGAAGAAAAAGAAGAAGAAGAAGATAGAAAAAGAAGAAGAAAAAGATGAAAGAAGAAGACGAAGAAAAAGAAGAAAGAAAGAATGAAAGAAGAAGAAGAAACTGATGGAAGAAGAAGAAGAAAAAGAAGAAGAAGATGAAGAAGAAGTAGAAAAAAGATTATGATAATGAAGAAGCAAAAGAAGAAACTGGTAGAAGAAAAGAAGAAGAAGAAGAAGAAGAAGAAGAAGAAGAAGAAAGAAAGAAAGAAAGAAAGAAAGAGAAAAAGAAGAAGAAGAAGAAGAAGAAGAAGAAGAAGAAGAAGAAGAAGAAGAAGAAGAAGAAGAAGAAGAAGAAGAAGAAGAAGACACAACTATTCCTCCTACGCCATCCCCCCAAGCCAACATAAGTAAACCGTTAAATGGAATCATCCAAACGCAGCGTTCACTTGGCCGAAAGGAGAAATTAAATTTAACGTCTGCTTCGTTGCTCGTCGGCCAAATGTAAAGCGACAAATGTCCGTAGTTGAAAAATCCTCCGTCAAATGATGCGTGAGTCCACATTAAACAAAATGGCGTAACGGTGTCGGCAAAGAACGTACGCTTCACCCAGAAAGAGGCTTCTAAAAGTTGGGAGGTAATAGGTCGCCATGAATGTATAAATGTAGATAATTTTAAATTTGTTTTCTGCTTTCTGTGTAGTACAACTGAACGCCGTAGAAGTTATCTGGTTGTTTTTCTAGAAAGTTCACCACGAAATGTTATGGAAATTGTTGGAAAGAAATGTTTTGTGTGTCGACATATAAAAAAAACTACACACCTACATAGACGAGTTCTCTATCAACTTTTAAACAATTTTATGTGGTTCAATGGGCGATGTTATCTGTTACTCGCTGGAGATGATATTGTATAGCTAGCTAGATAGATAGATGGACAAAATGGGTTGGATTGATAGAGATATATAGATAGATATGAACAGACTGGAATCGATTGATAAATAGATAGATAGGTAGATAGATATGAACACGCAGAAATAGATAGATAGATAGATAGATATTAACAAACTGAGATAGAGAGATAGATGTATATGAATAGACTGGAATGGATAGATAGATAGATAGATAGATAGATATTAACAGATTGAGGTAAATAGATAGATGGATAGGAACAGATGGAATGGATAGATAGATAGATAGATAGATAGATAGATATTAACAGACTGAGATAGATAGATAGATAGATAGATGTTAACGGGACTTCACAGGCATAGTCAGAGACCATATCCGTTCGGCCACCGGTACATAGCGAACAATCCCTGCGAAATTAACCTTGTCAATGTCTCTGACTATGCCTGTGAAGTCCCGGTTTCGATTCCTGTCGGAGGGGAGTCGTTAGTATACATCGCTGAAGAGACTTAATAAAGTCGAAACAGTCTGTACGGTGTTCTGCATAGCGAGCCATCCTTTGCGGGATTTACTTGTCAAGATTATTTTCTATAATTATCGAATTTTATGCGATACATGCATTTATAATTGCCTTCAAGCAAAATATAAATATATATATATATATATATATATATATATGTGTAATCCTTAACTTGTTCCTCGTAAATTCCTACCCCAAATAAACTGAACCCTCATTTTATGTCCGTGTTTTTGCAATAAATGTTTTATTTTTCTTTCACCCATTATTTTACAATACTAAATATATTTTATTTATTTAAAAACATTTATTGCAAAAACACGGACATAAAATGAGGGTTCAGTTTATTTTATAGTAGGAATTTACGAGGAACAAGTTGAAGATTACCTATATATATATATATATATATATATATATATATATATATGAAATAAATATTTTAGAAAAAACAAACACATGATGTTATAATTCGCTGACAGAAATCTGTTTCGACCCTTTATTAAAGTGGTCTTCATCAAGAGCGAGATGTGTATGATAGAGAGACGGTGTGAGTGAACCGTTATAAGACAAAAGTGGTTCAAACGAAACGTTCAATTTCGGAGCCGGTGTTTTTTTTAAAATTTTTAAATTTTTTTTTAATAAATTTTGAAAATGCATATTCTGTTTTGAAAATAAAATGAATTAAATTTTATTTTATTTTATTAAATCAAAAGCATTATAATCCACAAAGGAAACTCAAAAGAGTTTGATGTAAATATGTATAAAAATGTATAAGAAAGTATCAAAAAGTATCAAAAAATATCTCGCTCTTGATGAAGACCACTTCAATAAAGGGTCGAAACAGATTTCTGTCTTCGAATTATAACATCATGTGTTTGTTTTTTCTAAAATATTTATTTTATACTGTCGGATTCACTTCCATTCACTTTTTCATATATATAATATATAATATATATATATATATATATATAATATATATATATATATAAACAGACTGAGATAGAGAGGTAGATGTATATGAATAAACTGGAATGGATAGATAAATAGAAAGATAGATAGATAGATAGATAGATAGATGTTAACAGACTAAGATAGATGGAAGCGATTCGTAAGCGAGTGCGTTAGAAACAGAGCTAAACCAGCCCCTATTGGCTAAACCGACACCTCTGAATATATAGGGTAGTTTTTGCTAAATAATCTCTGTATGATTCTGCTTAATATATTAAAAAAATGTTTGTATATTAAGGAATTGGAAGAATATTTGCATAAAACATAAAGTAAAGTCGTCGGGGCGGCCTAAAGTCGGTATCAGCCAATCAGCGAGGGAGTCTATCCTCTTTTCAATAGCGCTAGACCAAGGAGATTGTTTTGGCATCTGAGGTGGAGCGCCACACCTACCATCAGCTCCTTACTTTACTGCACAGATCCCTGTGCTACTCATACGCTGAGTTGGCGAGGACCGGAATCGAACTAGGAACCATGTGGTTTCTAGCCGAACGCTCTACCGACTGAGCTAACCCGGCCCATAAAACATATCTCTATATTAATAGTCATGTTCCTTATTTGTACGACCGTTATCATCTTGCAACACCCTCTGGTCAAAAAAGTGAGACCGTCCAAATCGTCCAAGATGAAATGCAACAATGCAAATCCTGATTATCTGCTGTTGCTTATCCACGGAAATCTTATTTCTTATGAGTGTTGTCACCTCCATGGACCATTCCGGTTTTATTATAAAGAAGGAAAGGGAAGAATAACGACATGCTACACAGAAAAAATATAATAAGAAAGATGAAAGAAAGAAAGAGAGTAGGGGAAATATAGGGGAGGGCGCGCAAGTGATAACGCTAATCTGTTTCAATCTGGCCCCCTATTGGCTAAACCGGCACCTATGAATATATAGGGTAGTTTTGCTAAATAATCTCCGTATGATTGTGCTTTAATATATATAAAAATAATGTTTTAGGGGTGGGGAAAGAAAAAGAAAACTGCCAGCTTCCCCCCCCCCTAAAAAAAAAATCTTGTAGACTTTGATCTCGATTGCGAAGAGGAAGTTTTTTTTTCCGGAACCGGGGAAGTACTTTTGAGCAGTAAAGGAATGACGTCAGATAGATGTCGGCAGTGCCACCCTGGGGTGTATGTATAAAGATATTTGAAAAAAAAAACAAAAAAAAACCTAAAAAAATGACTGTTCGAAAAATGACCTCGGCTTAGTACACACATACGAGGTGTGTTCAAAAAGTATCAAAACCGAAGCTATAATTGGTACTGTAAGAATAGTTCAATGTTATGGATACTTTGAATACAAAACTCGGACGAAGGTTAACAGACAAAACATTTAATATAATACAGCCATGGATATGACGAGATACAAAGTACATAGGTAAAAGGGTACATAAACAAGGAGTACATAAATAAAGATGAAGACACATTCATGAATGGTACAAGATAACATATAAAAGTACAGACATGAGACTAGGGATAGTCCATACTGTGTGAAGAACTTACAGTAATGTAAGTGGGACCAAAAGCCCCAACGAGAAGGGATAGACCGTGTCTAGCCCATGATTCTCGTGGTATCAGCTACAGAAAAAGAGAGAGAAGCCTTTTGAACCAGCCGCTTAAATACTAATTCCCCTAGCGGGCACCAGCAAACTAAACCGGGCAGACAACTCTCCCAGGCAAATACGAAACTAACGCTACAGTACGATCTGTTGTATTCTTTGAATTAAAAAGTTTGTAGTATCAGTGAACTCTTTGTCTGTTGATATGTAGTATTTTGTTTATGTTGTAGTATAGCTAGCACCCCTTCAACACTCTACCAAATGGCCTGACTCATGTCCTTAAATAGTCTATGATTCAGGAATTCAACAGTTGAAGCTAATTAGTATTCGGACTCACGAGGTGTGTTGAAAAAGAATAAAAACTGAAGCTATAATTGGTACGATTCTTGTCGCCATTTTAGGCGTTTTAGTTCTTGTACTGAGTGCAGTTTCAGTCAATATTCCTTGAAGTAGAAAGATGTAGTATCAATATACTCCTTGTCTGTTGATCTGTAGTATTTCTTGAAGTAGAAAGATGTAGTATCACTTTAATCCTTGTCTGTTGATCCTGTAGTATTCCTTGAAGTAGAAAGATGTAGTATCAGTCTAATCCTTGTCTGTTGATCTGTAGTATTCCTTTAAGTAGAAAGATGTAGTATCAGTTTAATCTTTGTCTGTTGATCTGTAGTATTCCTTGAAGTAGAAAGATGTAGTATCAGTTTTAATCCTTGTCTGTTGATCCTTCCTTGAAGTAGAAAGGTGTAGTATCAGTTTTAATCCCTGTCTGTTGATCCTTCCTTGAAGTAGAAAGATGTAGTATCACTTTTAATCCCTGTCTGTTGATCCTTCCTTGAAGTAGAAAGATTGTAGTATCAGTTTATTCCTTGTCTGTTGATCTGTAGCTCTATTGATGGAGGAACTTACTCTTCTGCAAAGGTGCAGTTAGTGTATTCTAAATCCCCACCATAAATGGGCCACCCTGTCGGCTGGGAGCGTTAGAATACACCGATTGAACCTTTGTAGAGGGGTAAGACTCCCTCAATGGTGCCACCTGATAGTACCCAGGTGGATGAGCAGTTCATGACATGCAATACTCCACTTTGGCCCTATCTTGGGCTAGACGGGCGGTCGGAGAGGCCCCCTCTGATCAATCGGCTGGCCACGTCAAGCCCTAGCACCTATATGATTTCCCCAACCCTATTGCCCTTATGGCAAGCCCCAGCCATTTTTATCCTATGAGTGCTAGAAGGCGGTGGCTGAAGGTCATCTTGTCCTGAGAATGACGTTAAACTCTATCTGATGGTGAGGTTCCAGTTTTGGAGGTTTGGGGAATGGAGCACCCCTTCATCACCATTGCTCGCTGGTCCACTCTAACCCGGAGTAGTAGTACCTGTTAGGGTCCCATCTATGTGTTAAATAGAAAAATGTGTTTATAAAAAACTGAGTATCCATTAAGAATGAATTTATTTCAAATCTTTGTCGGCATTAAATGACCCACCGTAGGTTGATATGGCGTAAACCAAACCAAACCATAAATGGGTATCTCACCTAGTTGATACATATTTTGGCAACATTCAGATAAAGCTGTTCTAAACTTTTTTCAAATGAACATGGTTTGAAAAAGAAGTTTTCAATTATTTTTAAGCTCATTTTTTAAAAACTCATTTTGTATATACTTAAAATAAAAGATTCAATAACCATAAGTCTAGTTTTACAAATATAAAATATATGCATAGCACAGTTCTTTCTAGATATATCTGGGACATAAAAAATAAAGTGGGAAATTATATTAAAAAATCCCGCAACTATAGTCCGGGTAATAAATTCTGTTTTTTATGCACGGAAGAAAAATTAGCTATTGCATTTACTACTATTATATCATATTGGAATTATTGTTAACTTATTACCCTAAACCAGAGTTTTTCAACCTTTTTCATCTCACAGCACAGTGAGCTGGGCAATAAATTCAACGAGGTAAACCATCAGTATATAAAGATATAATTATGTTATTTCTCTGAATGTTTGAGATGAGGATTGATGATTAGTATTATCTGCGTTATTCGGACTATTGTCCTCATCTTTATTGTTATCTGTACAACTTTTCGGTCGATATGCCTCAGAGTCCGACAAGAAATAGGTTCCCGAGTCCGGCAAGAAATACCTGAAGAAGACCGGAGGGCATATCGGCCGAAACGTTGTACAGATAACAATAAAGATGAGGACAATAGTCCGAACAACGCAGATAATACTAATCATTTTGTTCTATTCAACCTATAGATGAGATCTGAACAGGTGCTACCACTCCGGGTCAGAGTCGACCTGAGAGTAGTGATGATGAAGGAGTACTCCACACTCCCCAGAGTTTCACCATTAGACTTAATGCCTACCATAAATGGTACCTCACCCAGTTGATACATATGTTGGCAACATTCAGCAGTTCTAAACATTTTTCAAGTTTTCTCGACAGGTGTAGAAGGTATTAAAAGGTTTATTAATAGTGATGAAGGGGTACTCCATACTCCCCAGAGCTCCAGAATTCACAATTAGATTTAAAAGGAGACAGCAAAATTATATTCATACGTCTCTGGGTTTTTCTTTTTTCTTCACTCACCAACCGTCCTATCGGTGGGGCATTAGAATACACCAACTGCACCTCTGCAGAGGGTAAGACTCCCTCAATGGGGCCACCTGTTGGCCGTGGGTGGCGACCCGTAATGCTTAAGGATAGAGCCCAGGTGGATGAGCAGTTCATGACATGCAATACTCCACTTTGGCCCTATCTTGGGCTAGACGGGCGGTCGGAGAGCCCCCCTCCGATCAATCGGCTGGCCACGTCAAGCCCTAGCACCTATATGATTTCCCAACCCTATTGCCCTTATGGCAAGCCCCAACCCCTTTTTATCATATGGGTGCTAGAAGGCGGTGACTGAGGGTCTACATGTCCTGGGAATGACGTTAAACTCTATCTGATGGTGAGGTTCCTGTTTTGGAGGTTTGGGGAATGTGGAGCCCCCCTTCATCACCATTGCTCCCTGGTCCACTCTGACCCGGAGTGGTAGTACCTGTTAGGGTCCCATCTATGGGTTAAATAGAAAAATGTATTTATAAAAAAAATTGTATTATCCATTAAGAATTGATTTATTTCAAAACTTTATCGGCATTAAATGACCCACTGAGGTTGATATGCCATAAAAGAAAACAAACAAACAATTCACTCACCAATTCAAACTAACTGTAAACACATTTCAATATTTTCAAGATGGGATACAAGGTAGTTTTTTTATAAATTGTTTTCTCGATAGGTGAAGAACGTATTAACAGGTTTACAAAATTTCATAAAAGGTTTCGAGTAATTCAAGCAAAATTGAAAATACTCTTTGAAGGGACTTGTACAATGTTGTATAACACTTTTTTTTTTTACAAAAAGTTAACGGGTTATATGAATATAAATGCATTACGCCATTGAAACTGTTTCAGGTTTAAGACGGCCATTTTAAAACCTCTAAAACGTCTTGCGCATGCGCGGTGAGGTCTTTGGCAGTGAATTGAAAGAAGAAAAACATGTTTGCCGCCATTTTCTCGAGGTTCATTTTTTGGGGGACAAAACAACCGAAAATGTCGACTTTGTTTCTTGGCACGCCGACATTTTTAAGTCACGAGAGATTCGTCGGGACAAAAAAGGGAAATTTTTACGTCATTCATAAAGATTCCATTAAGGTAATTTCTTCCTAAATTAACGAAAACTTCCACACAAAAAAATCCTCTCAGGAGAAGCCGTGAAAAGATGACAGTTGTAATTACCCACAAATATAGCCAGTCTCTCATGCTCCGCCTAAAAAAGGTCACATTGTGTCACACTCCATTAATGCCGGAGGGTTGGGTATATATATATATATATATATATATATATATTATATATATATATATAATATAATATTGTTAAATAATGCAGCCATTTTCTGTCTGCAAGTTTTGTCCTTTGTTTTCTCGTATTGCCGGATTATTTTTGTAATATCTGGCGAAAATTGGCTGATGTATTTACCATATGTCATAGACCGAGTACTTTCTGCCCTATCGTGGGCCATCTTCAAGGTATTTTGAAACCGTACAACAATGGGCTATTCCATTTACCATTTATATAGGTTGTGTTTATTATTGTTGTTGTTATTATTATTAGTTTTATTATTGTCAATATTATTATTACTTTTGTTATTATAATTTTATAGTAATTATAGGCATTTTAGAATGTTGGTGCTATTATCAAAGTTTATTTTGTTTAGTTTTGGATTTTTGTGTCTAATATGAAGTGCTTCTAAGATTTTTAGTCGTTGTTTACATGATTGTGTTTCTATAATGGTAGTGTTATCATTAAGTATTTTCCGGAATTTATTATTGGGACAAGAGTGTGATTTTAAATGTTGGGCTATTGAGCTATTGTCTGTAAGGTGCATTGTAAGACGTCTGTAAAGGGTAGTTGTAGTTATATATATATTTAACAATATATGCCTACAAAAAAAAAAATGCGGCCTAAATACACACACACACACACACACACACATATATATATATATATATATATATAATATATAATATATATATAAAGTTAAACCTAATGAGTCGGCGAAACATTTTTAGTAGGTATATCTGACTCATTAGCTTTAACTTTATTATTTGCTCTACTTAGGTATTAAGAACTCTTTACTTTCTAGCTTTAAATATCCTGGCGTTTATATATATATATATATATATATATATATATATATATATATATATATATATATATATATATATATATATATATATATATATATATAAATTGTTTTTTCTTTTGGCCAAGTATTATAGTATCAACCGATTATTTTCGGTTGGTACGACTATCTTGGTATTTTCTTTTTTCCAAATTTTTTTTCCTCAGGTGATGTTTGGTAGTATATTTTTACAATCAAACTATTTGCCGGGTTTATTCTTACCGCAAGGGATTACCAACAAGTTTGGTATATATATATATAATAGTACAATATTAAAAAAATGTAACAACATTGCTGGCATTGAAACCTTAATAGCAAAGGTTAGGTGGGCTGGTGACGTTGTCTGAATGAATGAGAACAGGCTTCCAAAGAAGATATTATACGGACAATCACCAAATATTAAGCGTTCTATTGGACGTCCACTCTTACGCTATAAAGACAAATTGAAGGACAATTTGAAACGCCTCAATATTAACCTGAGTGTTTGGAAATATGTAGCATCAAATCGGAAAGAGTGGCGTAAGACATGTTTCGCTAGATTAAAGAGCGTTGATTTGGTTTGTTTGGTTTGTTTTGTTTTACAGTTGGTTTTGTAGGAGATGTATCCATGCTGTCCGTCATGTGCCGCTTACGCAGAGGCCGCTTTAGGATGGGGTGCTCGAGCTGCCTTACCTCAAATCCATACAGCTACCATAGGCCTGCTTTTACAAAAGAATGTGTACCCGGACCCCACTTCTGTCAATTGGTCCTCCTCGCTGAAGCGGACTTCCGCAAGGCTCAAGATGTCTGCCCCATATCGAGAGTTCTTTGCCACAGTACCAGTTCATTGTTCAGGGTTTCGAGAGATGTCCGAACATTTCAGGTGGCCATTGATAGCCTAGATTTGTAGTAATATTTTCTTGTTTTCGCCCTGCTAATGTGAACAGACGCCAGCCACAGGTTACTGGCCAGCTTGATATTTGTTTAGGTCACCTTTTCTATACCCTTCCCAGATGTCTGGGTGGGCAGTACTACTCAGGTGCTGCTCAGTCATTCACAACCTCACCACACGTGATATCAGTGTCTTTCCAACTATCTATCTAGAATGCGTTAGAATTATAACATCAGATTTGGACGGCGGGTTACACACTTGCTAATAATAGTGTTAGGATTATCTTCTCTTTGCCTGGAAAAGTTATCTTCTCGCTAGGTTTCCGTGCCGGCCACCAGGAGGTCTGGTATTTAAGCGCGGGTTTTGAAACTCCCTGTCTCTTTTTGCTACCTCTTCTCGTAGGTACCCACATGGGTTAGACCATTGTCACACTCTTCTCGGTGGGGGCTTCTGTCCCCAACGCTATGCTACTCTCCTGGAGGCTTCGGCCCCCATCACTAGTAAGTGATTTTGTATGTACGGACTCTCCAGTCCTTTTATCTCTACTCTTGTATGTTTATGTACATGTATTTTATTGTATCTTGTTGTATAAATGTGCTGTTTATCATATAAAATGTTATGTCCAACAAACGTGTCGAAGTTGTATGTTCGTGTATTAACCATGAATCTTACAATGGTTACGAATATGGGACACAGTTGTTTATCTATGCTCGTCAACTGTACGTTTTAATCTCAGCATACTTGGGTCACATTATTTACCCCCTCCAAAAAACAAAAAAAAACAAACAAAAAACAAAAAACAAAAACAAAACGATCATTTAAGGATCTTAAAAGAAAGCGGTTTCTGCTGAAATAAAGAAGACACAATAATCTAAACCGGGAAAAACAAAAATCTGTCTGAGAGTCGATTCTGAGAAAAGCGGGGTTGGGGGTGGGGGACGTTGTATTAGTTGTGTGTGTGTGTGTAGGGGCGGGGTTACATAATTGTTTAAAAGCTTCTCTCCAATCGCTTTTTCTCTCTGCATTAATATCGGATGGGGGGGGGGCGGGGGGCGTTGGCGTGGTCGGTACGGTTTGATTCGGGGGGGTGGTTGGGCG